>CM049846.1:37739540-37752040 GCA_027422415.1 Schizothorax lantsangensis | reverse complement strand
TTGAATGGCAATGTATATATATACAATATTTCTGAAAGTTAAGAGACAAATAAAATATTAATGAAAAATTTTCTTGATATTAGTCCAGTGACAGATTGCATAAACTGCCTGGTTTTACAAGTTAGTAGGTTTTTTCTTTAGGACTGTTTTATTAATTTATTAATACATAAAAAGTAGATTGGTCTAATTAGAATTGAAAAATAAGACTTATGAACCCTAGTTGGTCAGACGAGCTCTTAATAGAGACTGGGTTTATATAACTGGCCCCACATGGTAATGATATTTCACAGAATATAACTCCCTCCTTATGTTTCTCAGTATTCATAAGCTGCGTGAGCGGGTGTCGTCTGAACACAGCGAGCTGAAGCAGAAGGAGCTGGAGCACATGCCCAAAGCGTCTCACGGTTATGGAGGAAAGTTTGGATTGCAGCAGGATCGCATGGATAAGGCAAGACGCTTCGCTCTTATAACTCACTTCTCTGACGCCGTCGCTCACTCTTACAGTGATGTGTTTGTTCAAAGTGCCTGTTTTATCATGTGCTGTGATGTATAATTTTTCCCAGATACTCCATGTTATGTGCTAAACTCATAATAAGAGAATCCTTCATGTTCATAACGAAGAGGATCTGTTTTAGTTTCTGCCTGCTGGTGATATTAAAAATCCTGGTACATCTGTGCCAAGTCTGTGCCTAAATTGTAATTAATTGTAACTAATGAAGCCCATCAACTGGACGAAGCATCATCAAACTGAAATGTGGTGAAAATCAGCTAAAGTTTAAAGGAGAAGTTGTGCTATATTTGATTATATCTGCTGATTGATCATTTAAAACACTTGGTTCAATTCACTCAGAATGAGAAAAGAGGTCAGGAAAATAAAGAACCATGTTTCTAAAAGCTTTTAACTTTGTCAGATTTTGAGCATAAAAGATTTGCTGTTTTTGTTGTTTCTTCAAAAACAATTCTTACCCCGTGCGTTAAACACATTAAAGTTGTCGATCCATTTTCTTTATAAGCCTCTATACTATTAGAGATTATGATTATACCACAATATGTGTCTCTGGAGCACAAAACCAGTCTTAAGTCGCTGGGGTATATTTGTATACAATACATTGTATGGGTCAAAATTATCAATTTTTATTTTATGCCAAAAATCATTAGGATATTAAGATCATGTTCCATGAAGATATTTTCTACCATAAATATATCAAAACTTAATTATTGATTAGTAATATGCATTGCTAAGAATTCATTTGAACAACTTTAAAGATGATTTTCTCAATATTTAGATTTTTTTGCACCCTCAGATTCCAGATTTACTAATATTGTTCTATCATAACAAACCATACATCAATGGAAAGCTATTTATTCAGATGATGCATAAATCTCAATTTCGAAAAATTGACCCTTATGACTGGTTTTGTGTTCCATGGTCACATATATCAATGCAATTTTTTGCATGAAAATCCCATAGATGTATATGATGTCGATATTACAGTGGAGACCACATCTTTCATTTTATTCATCAGAACTGAAGTGTGTTTTATGTGCAGTCTGCCGTGGGACACGAGTATCAGAGCAAGCTGTCCAAACACTGCTCCCAGACGGACACCTCCAAGGGCTTCGGAGGTAAATTCGGTGTGGAAGCTGACCGTGTTGACCAGGTAAATCTTCTGGGTAGGGTTGCACCAGCCATTCGTAAGTTCTTACTTAAATTAGAACGTTAAGTCCACACTAGAGGCTTAGTAACTACTAGCTAGTTTGTAACTAAATCTATACATTATTTGGTTGCACCAGTTGTTCGTAAGCTCTCCGTAAAGTAATGCGTAGTCGCATAATATGACGTTTACCCTAAATCATCCAATAGAAACCTTCAAATACCCGAGCAGAACTATGAATTTTAATTTATCCTTCATTCTAACTTCTTTTGCCTCTCGTATACTAACGGTAAAAACAAGTTTCCATTAAAAAAGATACATTAATAACATTAGTCTATATGCATTAGCAGCATCATATATGCCTAAAGGATTGAAGGTTGTCGGGTGAAAGAAGAGCATATTGATGCAGTTCTCTTAGGGCTGGACAATAATTCAATATCAATATGTATCGCGAAATAATTTTTTTCAATAACGGTGATATAATTTTTAAACACATTTCCGATATTTCGATATACATTACCCGTGTTTCCCATACATTGATTTATTTGTGGCGTTTGACTTCGTTGAATACACGTGAGCACTGCATGTTTCAAAATCAAAACGCGTCGCGGGTGATTTATATGAATGTATCTCTGACTGTTTTGATCAGTTTTGGAGATATTGTTGATGTATTTATGTCTTCATTGAGACGTCAGACGCTCTGTGTATGTAGTAAACAAAACCCTGCTCCATTCACACAGAGACACATGCAGGATTCAGATTTACATCAGATACTAGTCCAGATCACCATTTGATTTAAGTGACCTACTTTTGATTCATTCATCCAACACTTTGACAAACTCCGTCACATTAAACTATAAATACAGTTGTTATGACCCGTGGAAACCGTAGTTTTCTGCATCATGTACATCATAGAGCCCTAGATGAGTGTTTCTGTGGTCATGTTCACACTCAGTGTTTTCCTACAGTCTGCCATGGGCTTTGAGTACGCTGGAAAAACCGAAAAACACGCCTCGCAGAAAGGTGCCTCTCTCTTTCTGTCTTTATGATTCACTAATATTCCACATTGCAAAAAATGCTTTTCTTACTTAGATTTGTTGTCTTGTTTCCAGCCTCCATCCTATTAACTGTTACCCGTCCCTTCTGTGTGTTTACTTCACTATATTACAATTAAATCCTAATCTAATCGTGACAAACTATAAGGAAAGGTCTAAGACTCAAAAAAACTAGAGCCTCCTGATAAAACTTTCAAATGGAATGCCGCTCCCAAAGTTACCTCCTGTGGCTGACAATCACAGGTAATTATTCAAAAAGTTAGTGATGTGGACGAGTCACCTGCCTGCTGAAAATGGACACAGCCGTCATAACACTAGACCCTTTGTTACAATCACAGAAAGTTTCACGCTTTAGAAATCATAAGGTATTATATATATCAACTGATAACTTAAAATCTCAAAATTCATCCTTTGAAACCTATTTTAAAATCAGACATTGCATTACCATGGACAACATGTTTTAGGTCATGAATTATGCAAATTTAAGTTTGGATAGTGCACTTTAATGTCAATGTTCAAAAATGTGAGCCCTGACAGTTAAGGGGTTAAATCAAGAAGATTTTCTGCTGGCTGACAAGTCACAAAATTATTGTCCGTTTTCAACGTGGAAAAAAAAAAAAAGCGCCTCACAAATTAACCCACAGGTTAACGTAACTGTGTCAGCGTTCTGCCAACAGGTGTTTTTTTTTTGTTGAAGTCGTATTTTCCTATCAAATTTTGTTTAGTATCATCATAAATAATATCATCTGAAAGCTTAAAACCTCATCCTGTGAAAACCATTTTGAAATCGGATATTGCGTTACCATGGAAATGGTACTTTAAAATCTTTTGGCGGTCTCCTCCCCTTAGTGGGCGGAGTCAAGTGTCATATTACACAATGCATTACGGCCTTTTAGAATCAAAACTTTTTATAATCTTGACAAAATACATATCGCCGGAAAGGTCTGACTCTCAGGATTCCATCGGAGTAATATTGACAGAGAAATGTAGACATTTGTGACAGAAAAATGCATATAATAGACTTTGGAGGCACCCGGTGGATGTTTGTGGTATGACGCCCTAAATAAAATCTCACAGGAACCTCAATTTTTTTCATATCAACTTCAAATTTGGAACATAACTTATTGAGACATAAGGCTTTAATTTTATATCAATTTTAGAGTAAAACCTGTTATGTAAAATATTTATTTTACATAAAATATAAAAAATGTATTTTCTTTACAGTAAATTTAAACTTCTATAACTTTGTTACTTTCATATTTTAAAATAATTCCACTTCTACAGTAATCTGCTGATTGTCTTCTTAACAAAGAGACCAAACTTATATCTGTATTCCAAAGCATTCATGAATTCTAAGAGTTTAAGTTTGGATAGTGCACTCTCACGTATGTTAAAAAATGGGGGGTGACAGCTTGAAACAAGCAAACGGGGTAAACAAAATAATATTGTATTCTGTTTGAAATAACATTATTTTGTTTACCCCATTGGAAGATTATTTTGCTTGTTCCAAGCAAAAACTCACTTAATTTTAGTAAGTTGTAACTTAGTGCCCATTTACGTCAAAGCTAGGCTAAGTTGTAGCTTACGTACAGCTGGTGCAACCGGCCCCAGGTCTTCAGCGGACGGTTGAGTGTTTCTGAGGTCATGTTCACACTCAGTGTTTTCCTACAGTCTGCCATGGGCTTTGAGTACGCCGGAAAAACCGAAAAACACGCCTCGCAGAAAGGTGCCTCTCTCTTTCAGTCTTTAAGATTCACTAAGATTCCAGTGTTCACTGTGTGATGTGGTAAGTTGTGTTGTTTCAGACTACGCCGCCGGGTTCGGGGGTCGCTACGGCGTGCAGGCGGATCGCGTGGACCAGAGTGCTGTTGGCTTTGATTATCAGGGGAAAACTGAGAAGCACGAGTCACAGAAAGGTGCGTTTGACCTCACAGACATCTCTGAGCATTAGGGGTGGGAGAAAAAATCGATTCACCTAACCATCGCGATTCTTTTTAGCTCTGACGAGCTGTTTTTGAGAGGGTAAAGAAGGTGTTTTTACACTACCAATGAAAAATTTGAACCAAACTATGTTACAGACTTTTCATTAAGACCCTAAAGACTAATATCAACTTGTGGAAAATGGCATTATATGACCCCCTTTAAATTCACAGACTTGTGTCTGTGCGAGACTTCAGTTCATTAGCCGTAGCGCTTCACGTCTGATGTCTGACCCACTTAAAGTACAGTAAACGGTAAAACAATTGCGGTACAAATTAGTGTGATTATTAGTTCTTTAATAAAGGTAAAATAATTTAAATACAAATACTAATTTACAACATCCAGCATCACAATGAACTGTTTTGCACAGCTAAATGGAGATTGCTGACTCCTCCTCAAACAGTTCACACTAGCTTTACATTAAAAATAAGATGGAAAGATGATAAATTAATAGTTTCCATGGATCTAGTCTTTGCATCTGTTTGTTTGATGTTTGATTCAGGTCTCCTCTGTTGGAGTAGATAGCGCTGTCCCAAAAAACAGGGTCCTATGCGGTCCTAGAACCGCAGGCTCCGGTACGGCAGGAACATTGGGTTGTTTTTGTTCAGACCGATGTGAAAATCAACCCATGTTTTTACCTTGAAACACGCAGAGCTGTAAATGTGAACTGGTGAATCGATAAAAAGATAATTCATTATAAAAATCTAAATGGTAAAATGTGTTTGTAGTTATTTAATTAACATAATAATTTATTGATAATGTTGTGACTGAACCGAATCATTTAAACGAATATGATTCAATTAATACTTTTGACTCATCCATTTTCTTAAAACTATGGTTTAAAGGCTGAAATGTGAAGTCATTATTTTATAAAACTTTTTGTTTTACTGAAAACTTGAATATCTGAACTGTAAATCATGCTTTTTACAGTTTAATATATTACCATAGGCATTGCCCTACCCCGCTCATATGGTATTAATTTTATTTGTGCAGGTCTTAAATTTGAGCTTAAAAATCCTGTAGCAACCCTGTTTGGGTGATTTTAACTATATTAAATGATATATAAATGTTCTGCACCCATATCTTGAGTTTTGTGATCTTTCTTAATACATTTTATTAGACTGAATCATGAAAGAACACACTGTAGTCTAGACTTCATCACGTAATGTAAGCGTGCACTCCGTAGGTGTTTTGTTTGGTTTTTGCAAAATACTCGATAATGTCAAATTGCACGTCGATAAAACAACAATTACGATATTATCGCAGACCTCTACTGGGCGTATGGTTGTGTTTAGGGATGTCCCGAGACGATCTCAAGGATCAGAAGCATTTTTTATCTGATCGTATCGGCTCTTCTAAGCCCGATCCACCGGTAATTCGTTAGCTGTCGTTCCAGTGTCATGCAGTAGGTGGCGTTATGCACTTTTAGCATTAGAACAAGAAAAAGACGACAATTCTGTATGTTCTAGCGCGTCACACGTTTAAGATTCCGTGTTTATAGTATTTAATTTGCACTTTGTGTAAGTAATCACTCTGCAGTAATGTATTTACTATTTAGCCTACTTTTATCCGAGACGTTGTTGTCATCATAATGCATTGCTATGGATTGCGTCTTGCTTTGGACTGATAGACTGCCATTCACCAACTTCATGCTTTCTAACCTTATCTCAACTTTTTCCTCTTTATGCTGCAATTAATCTGCTTATTGTACGTATAATAGGGTTGTGCCAGTAGACGATAATATCATCGATAATATTATACCCCTTTTCCACCAAGGCAGTTCCAGTGCTGGTTCAGAGCCAGAGCCTAGTTTCAAACCGGTTCTTTGTCTTTCGACACCCAAAGCACCAGCTCCAAACCAGGAAAAGCGGTTCGTAAGTAGCACCAAAACATTGCTGGGCTAGAAGGAAGAACCGCTTGCGTCAGGGGCTGGGGTTACTGTGACCAACAAGACGACAGAAACTGTGGACCGCCATATTTGAAATAGCAGCTAAACACGGACACGTTGGATTTGCCGTGTTTGGATGCCGATGTAGATTCGCAAAGCCATGAACGTCAATAACAACACAACGTCCGCCATTGTTGATAGTTTGTTTAGGCTTGTTCGGGATGGATCGGCGCTGCGCGGAGGCATCGTGGTGCTGCGGGAGCGACTGGAAAGCTGACGGCTCTTTTGGATCGCTCTCGCGGTGCTTTAGTGTGTTGTGTGCCGATCGGTCTGAGTGGCGCTGATGTACCTCGAACAAGTCTGTTGTGTTTGGCGCTGCCGCGCTAGTGAAACGAAACATGAACGTATTCAGTGACGTAAGACCTGGCTCTGTATTGGCTCTCTAGCCTGTGGAAAATTTCGGAGGCAACCGGTGTCTAAAGGGCTCGCACCTGAGTCGAACCAACTAAGAACTGGCAGTAGCACTGGCTCTGAACTAGCACCTGGTGCCTGCTGGTGGAAAGAGGGTATTAGTGATGATAGATGCACTTTTTTTTAACATTTGAGCCCCAGCTGCTGAGAAAGTCTCTGCATATGCCTGTAGAGATTGTATTTATTTTAATAACTGTAATGCATTTAAAATGTGCACCAAGCACTCGGAAAATACAAATATCGGATCGGGTCTCAGAATCGGCAGATATTCAATGACTCACAATAAACCCGATCGGGATTGTGTTATTAATTTTTCCGCCTCTTAAATCTGCAGATTACACCAAAGGCTTTGGTGGCAAATTTGGAGTGGAGACGGATAAAGTGGACAAGAGCGCCGTGGGCTTCGAGTACCAGGGAAAGACTGAGAAACACGAGTCTCAGAAAGGTTTGTCTCATAGCTTTATACCTCACTGTTTGACTTTAGTTTAACAGTACAGATGTATAGAAGATTAGTGTTTTTGTCCTCTTTAGAACAGAAGATTGGTGTAATACTACTAATAATAAATCTAATTCTCTTCATGGATGTGTCAGATTGTTCTGTTTTAGATTCATAGTTACTGTCACAGTCAGACGGTGACTCTGTCCTGTGGTTTTTCTGGTTTGTGTAAGACTATGTCAAGGGCTTCGGAGGGAAGTTTGGCGTTCAGACGGACCGTCAGGATAAGTCTGCGGTGGGATGGGATCATCAGGAGAAACTGCAGCTGCACGAGTCACAGAAAGGTAAAACACACCACACTGTCTAAGGCTTGTATTGATGCCTTAATTATGTCTGATGATATGAAACTAGAGATAAGCATCTGTAGGACTTCAGTTGTTTTTATGCATTGTTATACCAAGGTCTGGATGTCATAGCTATTCTGATGGTATATTAATTCTCTGGTGTTGTTTGGTCATTTTTGATTGAATTTTATTTAATTAATTAATTAATTTTTTTTAATTTTGTACTTCTTTGGTATGGTGCGAAACATGGTAAAGGTTTTTGCACTTGCCATGTACACACACACACACACACACACACACACACACACACACACACACACACAACACAAAATCATGGACATGATTCAAGAAGGTGAAATGGTCCTGAAAAATAGTCACACAGACTCACACTTATAATATATTGTTTGTGGCCAAAAGTGTCCACATTGGAAATGAATGGGCAGTGAATTTGCTCCCAAACCAAATCTGACTGAAAGCTATTTTTTTGAGATGTCAACTTCAAATTTGGAACGCAACTTGTTCAGATTTACGGGGGTTTTTTTTGTTGCAGTTTTAGAGTAAAACATGTTTTGTAAAATAAATATTTCACAACTTTTTTTCTAAACGTTTCAGTAAACTTTTTTCACTTCATCAATATCTGCCAAGAGTATTTGGATATATATATATATATATATAGGGCTCTATGAAATCCGTTTTTTTTTTCTAAATTCAGTTTTTTTCCATTTTAATTTTTCTGGACTCCTTTTTAATGGTCAAATTAAATTTTATTAATCAAAAAGCATGTATAATTAATTAAAATCATGAAACTTATACAATTTAACATTAATTTATTAAAAGAGTAACTAAAAATGACATGTTTAGGGTCGTATGAAATGTTTATTTTTTTCTCACCTTATGTTTTATTACCAAATTCTGTTCTGTGTTTTATTATTTGAATGCATACAAACAATTATTATTTATTCTTACAGTAGCTTATGAAATGCCCCCCCCCTCAGAAATTCTGTGTTGTGTATTTAAATTTTACTGATTATCAGATGAAGCCATAAAACATTGATTTAATTAATATTTTAATTAATGAAAATTAAACATTTAAATTTTTGGCAAATAAAGGGATTTACTATTAAAATTAAAATATTTTGTGATTATTTCTTAAATAAAGTTTTATTATTTTTCATCAGTAGTAGTAGTATTACGTACATTCTACTAAATAATAGTAATATAGCTATTTCTGACACAATGTCTTCAAGTTAAACAGGACTTTTATTTTGACGGGTTGCCGAGTAAAGTTCTGTGTGTATATGATATGACTAGTTTTAGCATTTTGTAGTAAATATTCGACATGCATATGCAAGAAATCCTAATTTTAAGTTTATTTTCTTCCATTATTCTAGATTATGCCAAAGGATTTGGAGGGAAGTACGGTGTGCAGAAAGACCGAATGGACAAGGTACATTAATCAAATCATTACGATTAACACACAGAGGAGGTCGATTACTCTAATCCGTTACTGATTCAAAATTACATGATACAAATTATAGTTAGTAACGTAATTCATTTTAGGTAACATACTCAGACTACTTTTAGATGACTTATGCCCTAAATGTTAAATTAAAACAACCATAACCAACATCAAAGACCGTGAACATGCAAATATGATGCTTTATTATTAAAATATTAATTTTTATATCTCAGGGGTTCTTTAAATAAAAATATAGGTGAAAGGATCAGATGACAATTTTTGTTTGTGTGTGTGTGTATTTTAATGTGTTTGGAAGACAAACGGCTTAATACATGAGTGATAATTAAAATTAAAATTAATGTTTATCAGTAGTTGATGGCCTCCTGACTAACCGTGTATAAAAGCGGTAGGCTATTTAAGAAAGGAACATTTAAAAGAGGAATTAGGCAGAATCAATCAATTCTAAATAAATTATTGCTATTGTGTAAATAATATGTAATCATGTAATCCATAAAAAGTAACTAGTCTGATTACGAGTATTTTTAAATGTAATACAACTAGTTAATGTTAATGTAATCCAGATTACATGTGATCAGATGCTATCCAGCTCCGCAGACGAGACATATTCGTGTTCATATTCTAGTGTTTTATTTTCATATGCAATTTGACGGTTGTGAAAAATGTGCATTCACTCTCTTTCATTGCTCTTGTCTTCAGAGCGCCGGCACGTTTGAGGAGGTGGAGAAGCCGAGCGTGTATCAGAAGACCCGTCCTGTAGAAGCAGGTCAGGAGAAGCACTCACGCTGTAATACATCAGTCACGGGTTGTAGACGTCTATGTAGGGCTCTATGATGATACACGGACGGAATCCAGTCATAAAACTGAATTTATAGTTTAACGCGGAGTTTGTCAAAGTTTGGATGCATTAATCAACACTTAAATCAAATGGTGATCTGGACTAGTATCTGATGTAAATCTGAATCCTGCATGTGTCTCTGTGTGAATGGAGCAGGGTTTTGTTTACTACATACACAGAGCGTCTGACGTCTCAATGAAGACATAAATACATCAACAATATCTCCAAAACTGATCAAAACCAGCATTTTACCATTTCATTTGAGTAAAACTAGTCATATCATATACACACAGAACTTTACTCGGCAACCCGTCAAAATAAAAGTCCTGTTTAACTTGAAGACATTGTGTCAGAAATAGCTATATTACTATTATTTACTAGAATGTACGTAATACTACTACTACTGTTGAAAAATAATAACACTTTATTTAAGAAATAATCACAAAATGTTTTAATTTTAATAGTAAATCCCCTTTATTTGCCAAAAATGTAAATGTTTAATTTTCTTTAATTAAAATATAAATGTTTTATGGCTTCATCTGATAATCAGTAAAATTTAAATACACAACACAGAGTTTCTGAGGGGGGGGGGGTGCATTTCATAAGCTACTGTAAGAATAAATAATAATTGTTTGTATGCATTCAAATAATTAGACGCTAAAACACAGAATTTGGTAACAATAAACATAAGGTGAGAAAAAAATAAAATGCCATACGGCCCTAAACATGTCATTTTTATTACACTTTTAATAAATTAATGTTAAATTGTATAAGTTTCATAGTTTTCATTAATTAGGCATGCTTTTTGATTAATTAAATTTAATTTGACCATTAAAAAGAGTCCAGAAAAATTAAAACGGAAAAAAATTAATTTAGAAAAAAATTAAACTGAATTTAGAAAAAAATTAAACTGAATTTAGAACAAAATTAAACTGAATTTAGAACAAAATTAAACTGAATTTAGAACAAAATTAAACTGAATTTAGAACAAAATTAAACTGAATTTAGAACAAAATTAAACTGAATTTAGAACAAAATTAAACTGAATTTAGAACAAAATTAAACTGAATTTGGTAAAAAATAAATCTGAATTTGGGAACAAATCTAGCTGATTTCATAGAGCCCTATCTATAGCGCTGAATGAATCCGTGCTGTGCTGTGTTCAGCTGGCAGCGGCGCTGGAAGTATTAAAGCTCGCTTTGAGAACATTGCGAAGCAGAATGAGGAGGAGGACCGGAGGAGAGCAGAAGAGGAGCGCTCGAGACGACAGGTGAAGGAGAAGCAGGAGCAGGAGGAGGCGCGCAGAACACAGAAGGTGTGTTTCTGGTTACTCATAAACAATATGATATCACGAGGGTCGAGTATCGTTTGAATATGATCAAACCAGGGCTCTCAAAAGCCCTTCGGTCAGGTACTCTTCAGATTTTGGTAGCCTGAAAATTAATTTAACAAGCCCAAATAAAAAAATACATTTTTTATTAAATATAGAAAATCAATGTCAATCAAAAACATTTTCAATACACAAATACCAATGAAATAATTTTATGGTGTTGGTCAGGTGGAGCCCGTCACTGAGGCGGTGGAGAACGGTGCAAACGTGTACGAGGTGGAGCCGGTCTCAGCAGAACCCACATATGAAGAACCGGTCCAGGAAGACCTGTACCAGAACCCTGAGCCGGACGAGCAGTACCAGACCTCAGGTGCGCTTCCTGACACATCACCTTAAATTAACACGATCTCAATCATGAGCAAGTTCAACACAAAAATATAAATCCATCTTACAAGCTGTGCTTGTTTCAGGCGCTCAGTCGGATGAGTTTGGAGAGGATCATGGTCTGACTGCCGTGGCTCTGTACGACTATCAGGCTGGTGAGTGAACCATCGGAGGAGTTTGACTTCACAAACTGTGGCTTAGATCATAGTAATGCATTTAAACATTTACAGTGTTTACGCTGTGTGTGAGCGGCATGACAGCAGGGGCCTGTTTCATAAAACACGCTTACCAAATAAACCAGGCTTATTTCAGTTAGTCTGACTTACTTTGAACCAAATCAACTGACAATAAGTCAGACTATCTGAAATAAGCCTGGTTTATTTGGTAAGCGTGTTTTATGAAACAGCCCCCAGAAATAGATCATTCCTGATATACCATAATAATAATAATAATTTAAAGGAAAACGGCAAGTAAATGGGTACAGACCATTTAGATTATATTTACATATATATCTGAATCTGCTTTAAAAAAATATTGATTTGTTGTTAGTTTTTTTCTATTAAAGCTTGAAGTGGGGATAAAAACATTAAAAGGTAATTGTGACTTTTGCTCTCAGTTATGATTTATTTTCCTGCTGTTCTG
>CM049846.1:37719540-37734540 GCA_027422415.1 Schizothorax lantsangensis | reverse complement strand
TTTGTTATGATAGGACAATATTTGGCTGAGATACAACTATTTGTAAATCTGGAATCTGAGGGTGCAAAAAAATCTAAATATTGAGAAAATCACCTTTAAAGTTGTTCAAATGAAGTTCTTAGCAATGCATATTACTAACCAAAAATTAAGTTTTGATATATTTATGGTAGGAAATTTACAAAATATCTTCATGGAACATGATCTTAATATCCTAATGATTTTTGGCATAAACGAAAAATCAATAATTTTGACCCATACAATGTATTGTTGGCTATTGCTACAAATATACCCAGCGACTTAACACTGCTTTTGTGCTCCAGGGACACATTTAGTCCGTTTGAACTCCACCACTTTCTTACAGTCCTCAGCAACCTCATATTAAGATCCACCTTCATACAATCAATATCACAACCAAGTCACAATATAAGAAAAGCTCTGTCGCTACCTTAATGTGAAGCGTTTATAGATGTTATGTGATCCACGGCAGCTGATAAGCACAATAATTACACCTGATTTATGAGCTACGCCACAAGCTCTCATTAAGAACGTTCTTCCATGTTTTTTAATTCTCTATATCTTGGCATATCTGCAGCAAGAACACAAAAATATCCTTTTTGTGTAGGGAAATGTTAGGGAAAGCATGCGTATTTAATTTTCGCAGGATCAAACAACATGGAAGACGAAGCTGTACGTGAACCCGTCCTCATTCAATCAAGGATAAAGCCTTGTGCTGCCATCCCTTGCACTTATCTGGAATGTGTGGATGTACCCAACATTTATTAAGGGTGTGAATACATGTTCAAAGCCTGAGTGAGTTTAATGTTTTCAGCTAACCTCATTTCATAAAGACCAAACGACAGTGCTTTTCTGTATGCCGCTTACAGAAAACATCTGGAATGAAATTTTCCCAGCTGTATCAAAGGTCAAATAAAAAAGCTCTGCTGGTTAGAGTTGTCCACGTGAGACAAACTCCTGACATTTAAACAAAGCTTTTGATGGCAAGAACAAGTCCTCTTAGAAGTGTTCCTGAGTGCAGTCTCTGCCAACAATACAGGGAACATCATCCCGCGATTTCCAACAGATGCAACACAGCTAGTCTGAAAGAAGTTAGAGAGAACGAGGGATTGATCAGTATCCATGGCAAGCATTGTATGCATCCTTTATCTATCCATTAGAAGTTTGAGACCCCTTTCGATGTTCATCCGGTGACCAACGCGAGTGACACCCAAGTCTACAAGGTCTTCCTTTTGGAGGTTGGGAAGGTGCGTGCCCTCAATTTCATTGTCCAAGAAGGCCTTCTTGTGTTCCTGCAAGTTGAGGCTTTCAAGCCAGTCGGCTACATCGTGTTTGGTCCAGAGTTGGACGGGTTTGTCAGCGAAGGGCTTGTCTGAAGCCTGAAACAGCGTGAGAGGGGATGGCGATCGACTGCTGACCAAGCTGTAGCATTGCTCTGCGTTCACAATGGGTGGAGATGGCAGGCTAAACACATCTGTTAATGTGGGGGAGGCGGCAGAGCCTGGCAGAGAAGAGCTATGCCCAAATTCAGGAGGAGGCGAGGCTGGACTGGACGCCCGAGGGGGCAAGTGGCTCGGTGTTGTTGAGGCAACAGTGTTGCTGCGTTTGGTACCTGACGCTTGGGACGTCCACTCTCTGAGAACACGTACAGAAAGAGAAGTCAGATGCAGAACAGGTTGTGGGACTCATTAAGCCGCAGAGGTCTTCAACCCTGTTCCTTAGGACCCACTATCCTGAAGAGTAGCTACAACCCTAATCAAACACACCTGAAGCGGCCAATCAAGCTGCTTGAAAATTGCAGGCAGGTGTGCTGAAGCCGGTTGGAAATAAGCTTTCCAGGAGAGTGGGTCCCCAGGAGCAGGGTTGAATACCTCTGCATTAAGGAATAGAGGGAAGCTCTCTGGCATCATCCAACAACAACATCCACTATGGCCCTGTTTACACTTGATATTAAGATGCGTTTTGGCCGATCGGATCACAAGTGGGCAACGCTAAATACAGGTGTGAACGGGGTGTGAAACGTTTTGAGCTTGTCCACTTTCGAACACTTCCAGAGGTAGTCAAAAACACATTGCTTTCTTGGTGTAGATGCTGATGTGGTCAAATGCGTTCAAGCAGCCACAAAACACCACCTAATATGCAATCACTGCGAGATGTACAAGGACGCATGCTTATCAGACGGGATTTAAACTTTGACGGGCTGAATCAGAAGTATTGTTTTCTGATAACACGAAAAATAAACGATGGATCCTCGTAATATTAGTGCGTGATAACTTTAGCCCTCCCACTCGTGTCTCGACGCCGACAGAGGAATCCACCCATTTACTCTCCTCTTGATGTAATCAGCACCACGGGGGGTAATCAGGTCAGAAGTGGTCGAAAGTGGACAGAAGAGACGGGTTAAAACATCAGGTGTAAACGGGTTGTGATCCCATCAACCTAAATGCATCTTAAAGGGTTAGTTCACCCAAAAATGAATATTAGTCCATGTTTTACTCATCCTCAAGGCATCCTAGGTGTATATGACTTTCTTCTTTCAGATGAATCCAATCTGAGTTATATTAAAAATTGTCCTGGATCTTTCAAGCTCTATAATGGCATGGGTAGGTATTTTTGTTCAACAGTCCAAAAGTAATCAAATAAAGCGCATGGATCCGTATTAAAACGTGCATAACACGGCTCCGGGGGCGAATAAAGGCCTCCTGTAGCATCATCATCAACGATATAAACAGTTTTATATAACTTCCGTTGACTGTTGTACGCGCATTCACGAGAGACTGCCTTTCCGGCGGATGACGCAGGCGTGAGTCTCGCGAAAACCAACGTACGTTTACAGAAGCAAAGTTTCCTTACTTTACCAAAGGAAAACCAGTCTCCTCTTGGCTTATATCAAAATCCTCCAACATTTTTCTTTACAAATCCTCGTTTTGTGCTTCTAATTCGTGACCGGCGTTTTGTTTTGTTCTCTATCCGTCGCGCTTCCACATTCGTTGCGAATCTCCAGCGCCTCCTACGACAGTTAGCAGAAGTGAGAAAAAGGTTTATATCATTTTAAATATGGATATTTGTCTTACAAAAACGCATGGATTCACTACAGGAGGCCTTTATTCACCCCCCCGGAGCTGTGTGATGCACGTTTTAATACGGATCCATGCGCTTTATTTGATTACTTTTGGACTGTTGAACAAAAAACACCTACCCATGCCATTATAGAGCTTGAAAGAGCCAGGACAATTTTTAATGTAACTCCGATTGGATTCATCTGAAAGAAGAAAGTCATAAACAGGGATGCCTTGAGGGTGAGTAAAACATGGACAAATTAAATTTTTGGGTGAACAGAATACCAAGTGTACCTTTAATACCAAGTGTAGACAGGGCCTATGTCAATACATGTGGCTCAAAGGACACCACTGCACTGTCAAGTCAAAGGGAATGAACAGATCACTCAATTAAGTTCAGTGTTGAGACACCTTTATATCATTACAAATACAAGGACATTTGTCTGTGCAGGAATTCCAGTCTCAGAATGTGCTCCCAGATTTAGTGTCCAAATTACTTTGCTTTGACTCTTTTGTCTTGTTAGTCTGTCTCAAATTTCATGAGATAATCATATGGAGAGTTTGCAACCAAAACATATTTTTCAGTTATTGGACAAACAAAGAGAGATTAGGAGATAAAATGACGGAAGAACTGCATGCTGGGATATTCTTAGTATTGTAAATTCACCAATTCATATATTCTCACAGAGGTCATGACTCTAACAAACATTCTCAACAATTTATCTTGGTGTATCTTAATTCCATTAAAGCAGGTTTGTCCAGTCCTGCTCCTGGAGAGACATCATCCATCAGAATTCAGCTCCAGCCCTAATCAAACACTTGAACCAGGATCATATGGCTCGTTTCCACCGAGCGGTACGGTTCGGTACAGTACGGTACGGTACTCAATTATGTCCGATTCCAATGTCAGAAGTTGTGAATGGTACCAAAATAGCGAACCGTACCACTTTTTTGGTGCCCTTCCATTGGGGTACCTAGCACAGTAAAGGGTACCAAAAGGGTGGAGCTAAACTCACTGCAGGACATTGATTGGTTGACTAGAATTGTCACTTTTGTGTGATACAAGGGGATAAAGCTTCTTCACTCATTCCGCTCTGCTGTCCATTTGGTCTTATTTACATCAGAGTGCGCAAAAACAAAAAAAATAGTGTATTTTATGATTTTATATTTTCACACAGACAATAGCCGTTTCTCAATATGAGTTGTAGTCTGTTTTTGTGGACTTGTGAAACATCATTGCAAAAAAAAACCTGCATAATTTTCAAAATATTACTGTTGTTGTGCCATGAAATGTAGTTTTAAGAGTTTTTCAGGCGAGAATGTAGTTGTTTAAAACTCAATCTGTGCTCAATGCTCATGTATCCGCCTCGAGCAGCTTACGCTCGGCTAGTCCTTCTGACATTTACCGCTGGCTCTGATGTCTCTGTAGTGATTAAACATGAGATACAATTCATTTTGGGTATATTTAACTGGCATTCGTGGTCTCACGAATCTATTATTTGTTCCTGGTCATATCGTTTTGGCTGAGCACAAAGTTATGTTTAACTTTATATATTTATTTTGAACATTACCGTAGTACAACGCTGACTTTGTAGCATACGTTTGACTGAATTGTTTGCTTTTGTCTTTATTTCCTCTTATATAAGCCTCTTATACTTTGTACTTATACTTTTATAATGGCTGTTATTGTTCATTAAAACTGTCGGGTGTTCTGTCCCGAATCGTACCGTACTGTACTGTACTGACCCGTACCGCTTGGTGGAAACGAGACAAACGTGTTTAGGGTTCTTTAAAATTACAGGCAGGTGTGTCCTGAAGGTTTGCTACCCCTGCAATAAAAGATTACCTCATAGCTGGAACATTTGGCTGAGGTTTAATCTCATTTCATTTGTTGTCCTTGATCTACCCCAGGAGTGTCCAATCTACACATCAATAAACACAGCTTTCTAGTTCTAGTCCACCAGTAATCTGTTTCTTTAGATAGCTTGTGTATATAGCTAGAGACGAGACACCCTCTTAATTCTGACCACATTTTTCTGATCTCATTTGCTTATTTTGTTCAGGAATGTTGCACAGGGAACAGACTAGGCTGTTATTGTGCTGCTCACCTTGATCCAGTACTTCTGGATCCTGCAGGTGGTGACCCTCCCGGTGTTGGAAATCTGTCCTTGTTCATCAGTTGAAGTTTGGAGCTAAGCTCATTGATCACATTGGCTTTAGAATCTGCATTGAGGGGGTTCGGGAGCTCATGGGGGTCCCACAGTTTAGTGCCTCGCTGAGCAAGCTTTTTGCGAAGCTCAGATTGTGCTCCAAAACCCAGGGGTGGCGGAGGAGCTGGTGGTGGCTGTCCGAAGGACTCTATGCTCTCATGTATCAAAGGGTCCCTGTAAAGTGCATTGCTTTTATTGACTATGGGCTTCATTCTTGGCTTTGGTGGAACAGGTGGTCTGTCCATCGAAAGAGTCTGCCCGTCTGCATAGGCTATACATGTGTCATCAATTCCCTCTGATGAAAGAGTAGAGATACTGGACATTGTGGAAATAGTACCGTTGGCCTCAAAGTGAGGGTCCCCACTGTTGGCTTCCTCGATGCCTGAGTCTGTGACGGGCTCAAACATTTCTGGAGGTGGTGGAGGGTAGGTGTGAGGAATCATGCAGTTTACAAGCCCTGAAAAACACTTGGACTCCACACCGTCAATTGTAG
The DNA here is from genome assembly GCA_027422415.1 of Schizothorax lantsangensis. Taxonomy (NCBI): domain Eukaryota; kingdom Metazoa; phylum Chordata; class Actinopteri; order Cypriniformes; family Cyprinidae; genus Schizothorax; species Schizothorax lantsangensis. Next base: position 37,728,763 of record CM049846.1, on the reverse strand, counting down.
AAGCACGTGAATGATAAGCAGGTCCAATTGTTGCGTTATTATTTTTCTGCTTGAGAATCTCTGCTACCTGGTCCTCAGGAAGATCAATGCTGTTGGCAAACTCCAGAGGTGGAGGCAAGGGTTCAAACTCCTCATCAATATCCACTGAGGTCATTAAGGGAGGAGGAATGGTACAGGAAAACCTGACGGGCTCCTCCACAGAATTGGCAGAGGTGATGACGTTCCTCGTATGAGGTGGCTGGGAGTTGGGGGCTGTACGTTTGACGTTGGAATCAATGGGTGCACTGTCCATTCCTAGGGACTCTTCTTGTTCTAATCTATCAGGCTGACTGTTTACTTGTGGCTTGGCCTTATCTTGTGTGTGGACCATGAGGAGCCCCGGTGACTTCTGTTGCGATGTGTTATTGGTGCTTTTCGTCTGCTCAGATGGATTACTTTCCTTTGCCTTTTCTGTTTCATGATTGGACTCTCTTGTGTGTCTAAACAAACCTCCACAATCTTTTCCTCGACCCACTGCAGCTGTGGCAACAAAGTTGGCTTCAATATTGGACCGTAACTTGGTGTCTATGAAGAGTGGTTGGTTGAGGTTTGCTTTGTGAGGTTCTCCTTTAGGTGGCAGAAGAGGGGGTTGCACTTGCTCTTTCAGAGCTCTATTACTTGCAGCTAGACCCAGAGCCAAGTGTGGACAAATATCACAAGCCTTTCCTGATGTCTGGTTTTGGAAATCTCCATCATTGAGACTGATGGGACTGTCTGTATTGGGGAAGCTCCTGGTGCGTGTTGTGAGGGGCTCAGTTGTTGGTTCTGGGATAGTAAAGTCAACCATTTTGCCTCCACTTCCAATTTGCTGGACCTCTATTAAAGAAGCCGGTGGAGCCATACGCTTTTGTAAACTCTTATCGCTGGCAAACATACCTTCATCTATGGACATAGACTGGCGTAATCGAGGGGTAGGGATAAATGGATCCTCGTCTCCGAGATCCATCGACAGGAAGGCTGGAGAGTTCTTACGTGCTTCAAGACGCTTCTCACGGTTACGTACTGCCCCTGCAATAGCAGCTGCAAAAGGGTTATTCACGCTGTGACTGCCGTCTGGCCGTAGTTGGCCTGGCAGCTCGGAGGCGGTAGTCTCAATCTCCATGCTACTTCCTCGGCTGCTTTTGCCACTACTGCTAGTCGAAGGCTCTTTGACAATAATGGTTGGTATTGGGATTGAACAGGTTTTCTCAGGGCTATCCTCAACATTTGGCTGCTTTACCAATATACCCTTCCTACGAGCTGGTTTTGGTGGGATATACAAGGTTTTGCCAACTATGTCTAAATATGGGTTCTCTGGCACATGAGCCCTGTTATGGGAACACATGTTTTGCTGGGCAGCCAAAGGAGTTTGACAGTCATATTGTTCAAAGTTCAGGCGATGGTACCCGACCAGGTCTCTGTCTATAGTGTGGCATCTGCCTGTTGAGTTCTGTGTGTAAATGGGCTGGTTGGGCTCATATCCTTGTGCCATAGGAGTACCGAGGTTGTAAGGTGGGGATGGAGGAGAGATGCCTGGAGGTGGGGGAATATCCTCAGAAGTGTCAGGCATAGAGAGACTTCTGGTGAACTTGAGCAGTGGAGCTATCAGGAACTTCTTCTCATCTCCTGCGATTCCATAGGAAAGAAACATGTTTAGACCAACACTCGAATAAGCTGCTTAGCTTTTGCTTAGTTTTTTTTTACAGTCAAATCTTCAGTTGAGCATCTTAAGTAGCAAGGAAATATTTACCAATGGACTTTTGTCTTCTCATAGAGCTTTTTTGCACACGGACATAACTTCCATGGGATCTTCCAGGAACACTAGGGGGAACTACAGCAACTCCTGGCCTTTCAGACGTGGATGGCTGTAAAACAGATTTGTTGATAAGAGCTCAATGTACACAAGACAGTTTTATGTATAAGTATGCATCATGATTATAATCTAAAAGTGGTGTTCATGTTTAATTTTAAACTATAAGACAAAAGCAACTTACATTAAAATCCATGAGTGAGGCCAAAAAGCGACTTGAGGGGCGGGGCTTGATCGTGGCAACTTTGTCCAATGATCCTTTTTCATGCCCAAGCTTCTGTGGTTTCACGGTCTCTTCAATTGTATCTGCACAAGGCAGAAATGTCCAAGGGACAGGAGTAAAAATTGCATTCCATCTTTAAAGGGATAGTTCACTTTGAAATTAAAATTTGGTATCTATCAGCTTACCCCAAGGGCATCCAAGATGTAGGTGCCCCGTGTGAATGCAGCGTGAGCCAGAGCGCGCGCACACACACGTCACACACCGGATGTGTGTGCGCACTCAGATCACTTGGACATGGTTGTGTACAAGAGGTAAAAAACGATATAAATACTGTTCGTTTTCTCACACAAACCGCTCGTTTCGTGTCTTAGGCCATCAATGTGTAGTTACGATGGGGAATTGTTTAATTTGGATTTCTCTGTGCATGTTCTTTTTCCCTCTTATAGAGACAGTGACCTATACCTGCCATTATATGACTGACAGACTAGAACGGTTTGACCTAAAAACATCAAAATTGGATCTACTGAAGAAAAAAAGACACCTACATCTTGGATGCCCTTGGGGTAAGCTGATAGATACCACATTTTAATTTCAAAGTGAACTATCCCATTAACACAGGCATCATTTTTCTACAACAGTTTGGCAATTTTGACACTGTTGTGATACAGTGTAAAGGAAAAAGTACGGACCATCCTTAGTGCTTGCATTGTAGTACTGGAAAAATACTGGTATATATTATATTTAAAATGGTACAATATCATAATTTTGCTCAATTCGGTATTTCATACGTGCAACCGGTAAATGTGACAACAGAACAACGCGATGGATCAAACAGATGAAACTCTATCAACGCACCCGAAATTAATAAATAAAGAGAACAGTAGAAGTGAAATATGGCATTACTTTGCATACAAAACAGATGATAAAGGTGAATGAACTGACCTTAATGTATGCAAGCATTGCTATAAATCACGTGTTGCCATACATCAAACTTTAAGCATTTGTCGCTTGCTCATCCTGATATTTTCAGAGAATTAAGAGATCGACTGCATCGTTCATAAATTCAGATAAAATTTTAACTTTTATTTACAACTGATCAATGCACAGTAAGCTCAAATGTGCATGTGTGACAAGCTAGAACCAGTGAAGTTTTGGTCACGTAATATATGCACTTGCATTTCATACAGTCGAATATTAATAGAATTTGAATTAAGCAAGAGTTTTGCTATATTAATGTTAGTATCAATAATATGAAGGGAATGTTTCTGCTAATATGAAGCAGCTGAGAGATTTATATTTAATGCTTTTTCTTTGGCTATCTGAGTCTGAAATCTGAAAACAATCTGAGAGAGAAATAATAATGTGATTTTGAATATTACTTTGTCTGTTAGAATAATACTTTACAATAAAGCAACATTTGTTGCATTAATTACGTTACTTCAGTATGTTTTTTATTCAAACTCAGTCAAAATGTAACCTATGTTCCTGTAGGTTTTTTGTTACAGTTTGATACAAAGCTATTAAGATATGAATCTGTTTTTATTATTATTATTTTAATAAAATTGTTTTCAATTCACTTATCGTTTGAGGCTGGTTATTTGTCACCTATGGTATCGATTTAGTATCGATACCGAGGTATTACATTCTGGTATCGTACCGAAGCCAAAATTATGGTATCGAGCCATCCCTACGTTGTAGTAAACGATAAATAATGATCATTTTATAGACAATAAATAGTCAATTTATATTGCATCATCCCTCCTGGATGCACACAGAGACCAGTGCAAGATGAATCACAAACGAATGCTTCATGATTAGGTTCTTTTGAAAGGAATATTCCCGGTTCAATACAAGTAAGCTCAATCAACACTGGCATAATGTCGATTGTCACATGACTGATGTTTTTACCTTTTATATACGGATCGAAAGAACTGAACTGTCACTTCATTTATCCCAGGCATTACAAAAACCCAAAAGGACTGAATTCAGGGATTGATCAGATCACTAACCCTAATCAAAGCAATAGTAATAGTGATGCTTGACTTCACAAACACTACTCAAAAGAGAGAACTTATTGTGAAATAGCAGTGATTTAACTCACCTAATTCTTCTAGTTCAGATGTCATGGACTTGGATCGCATTGAGAGTGCAGTTGTCGGGGCTCTCTTGGGTGGAGGAGGAGCTACGACAATACAAAACATGTCTGTCAGTAAATTAAGAGTTAATTTGCAAAAACCAATAACTCCAAATAAATTCCAAGTAATATCAATCAAACTGCAGTTGGGTTGTTTTGATTAAAGGAACACCACTTTTTTAGAAAATAGGCTCATTTTACAACTCCCCAAGAGTTAAACAGTTGAGTTTTGCCGTTTTTGAATCCATTCAGCCGATGTCTGGCGGTAGCACTTTTAGCGTAGCTTAGCATAGATCATTGAATCTGATTAGACCGTTAGCATCTCGCTCAAAAATGACCAGAGTTTCGATAATTTTCCTATTTAAGATTTATTATTAGTTTGCTTTCACTTTAAGAACGAAAGCACAGATTGAATATCTACTGATACACACGTGTTTTCTTTCTCAACTGTTTACGTTAAGACATATGCCTAACCGACTGTGTTTACTAGGATATTAGCCAAAACGCGCATTTTAGTTGGCGGTAATGCATAGACTGGCATTATGTGAAAATGTGGACAGTGTCAAAATAAAGGTGCCTTTTTATACTACAGATATCGATATTTTACGCGTGGCATCGATGCATCGTATCGTCAGACATCGTATCGATCCATATCGATGAATCGTTACACCCCTAGTGAAAGCCTTGTCACCTGACCTGAATACTGCGCTCTGATTGGCTAGAATGGATTTATCGGCTTCGGTTCACAAACAACAAGAGCACTTGTCAGCAGTAAAACGTGAACTCGTGATGTCTTGGAAGTGGACAATACAGGCTTTTTTGACAAAACGTGTTTAGGGATCAGATCGCACTATATGTGGAGAATAATGCACGGCATTAAACTCATTTATTTTTTTAAAGTGGCGTTTATCGGTTTTTGCAAATTAACTCTTCATATATACACACCACTGCCACCAGGGGCGTCATGCACTTATTATTTTTGAGGGGGCACGAGTTGTGTGTGTGTGGGGGGGGTCGTCATGTGACACAGCAGCCACAACAGCACTTATGTTTTATTTATTTTATCCTTTATATTCGAAACATTCCCAAACGCATTAACTATATCATGAAATATCTTGATTCTCACCTTTATAGATAGTTGACCTCATGGGTGACGGTCAAAGTAAATAATGTAATCTATTAAATATGGGTGTCATGCCATAACATTTTAATACGATTGACTTAATGTGAATTTAACATGCAAGTTAGGCTACTAATCATAACACTTTCATTGTACAGAAAGAGAGCAAAGAATAGTTCAAGCACTCTCAAAAAAAAATCACTGAAGCTGTTTACACTATGAAATTAATATCTTACTTACATATTCATACACACATTTGCACTTTATTGTTTCTGACGAGATAATTCACCAGAAAGAGGTATTCAGTCAGCGAGCGAGTGAAGAAAACACCGGCAGTTCAGCGATGACTCATCTGAACGCCTCTGATTGGTCACTGCATTCATAAGCTCAACAGAATCGTCTGTGATTGGTTATAATGCTCAGCGCTGTAGAAACACATCTGTATCTGTCTCAGCAAAGCCAGCGAATGCAGATTTGAATTTAGCAGCTGATGATATGATGCACTGAATGATCTAATCACGCAGGTGTGATTGTATTAAATATAGAAAATATGAATCGGCTATTTTTTGTCTTTTGGAAGCTGCTTTCAAAATCAACTTGGCTTAAAAATCTGAGAGGGCATCTCAAAGGCCGTGTCCTTCCTTCATTTGTCCTGACTACACATGTGCAGTAAGCGTTTAGTACCTTTTTTACGGGTTTTGTTGTCTTGTTCGGGATTCCTGCTCACCGTCACCACTTTAATGACGATTCGGTTTCCGCCATGTTTAATCATGTTAACGACCTGCCGGTGTCCCATCTTCACCACATTTTGATGGTTGACCTGTAACAGAAATCACACTGCTCAGGACGTTACTGGTCATTACTTGCTTCTGTTTGAGGTCGAAGGATCTGAAGAAGTTTACTACTGTAGCTGCAGGTCCAAAAGGAGGCCGAAACCGCCTGTGTTGACTTTCTTAATGCATTTTCCTGGTCTTGTGAATTATTTACTGAACGAGTTATTCTAGTGGCGCCTGCAGTGCTCTGACTGATCTGAGAATACTTCAGTAATTATGACATCTGTATTTAAAATCACACACAAATTAATCTTTCTTCTGAAGGCCGTTTCACACGATTGATCGCCTTCTGCTAATTCACACCTGCACACTAGGTGGCGCCAACACAAACTATCTATAATGCTTAAACATCTTAAAATACAAACAGAAGTAGCATCGAGCCACATTTGAAAATTTAATTTAATGTTTTTGCTTAAAACCCACTTTAAACCATCATTGAGTGCTTGTAATAACTTCTGATTGTGATCAATAGTTGATTTCTATAATAGGCAGACAAGCACTTTCTGTGTGTTTAATAACGTCACACTGCTTACTGTCATAAACATCCTTTATTGTTATAAAATACAATGAGCTGCATACAAAACACATGCATATATATCGTCATAATCACGTCTATTTGCTTTCATATTTCATGTGTAGAAATATATTTCACTTGATTTTTTAATACGGAAGATCTAGAGAGTTAACGCACAACTGGAGGAAAACACACTCCAGATCACATAATTCAGTGGAAAATTAATAGAAATTATATTAAGAACATACATCTCAGATACCAAAGATAACAAGAACTCGGCATCTCGCTCAGATACTCTTCTTCGGTGTTTGTTTACACTGGTTTTCGAAACAGCGCCACTAGTGTTGCATTCGTCAACGAAAATTATGACGAAATATCGTCGTCAACGAACCTTTATCACGTGACGAAAACGAGACAAGACGCAACGTAAATGCTGGTCATGTGACGATGACGATAATTAAATGTATAATGCAATATCGTTGATGAATAAAAACGAGACTACATGTGGTTTACAAAATAAAAACTATGCTAAAATGTCTCTTCATTTTCGTTGACCAAAACGAGACGAAATGAAATGTTATAACGTTATTTCGTCTCGTTTTGTCGCGTTTCCTGTGTCTCACTCATGGTCTCACTTCAGGGGCTGATCAGGGTTGCCAGGTTTTCGCAACAAAACCCTCCCAATTGCTACTCAAAACTAGCTCAAAACTAGCCTAATCGCATTTCGAGGGGGGTTACCCGGTAAAGTTCGCATTCCAGGGGCTAAATATCACGTTATTGGGGTCGCTTCAACCCGCGGACATGAAAAACAACCCGCGGCAACAGTGTTAAAGTAGCCCAATTCCGCGGGAAAACCGCGGACTTGGCAACACTCTGCGCAGACGCAGGCGACGTCACTTCCTCAAGCTCCACTCGCGGCATTATTTAGAAGACGACAACAAACAAAGTTAAGTCTGACACAGAGAAAGAGACTTCATCTGACTTCAGTTTACAAGCAATACAAGTAACAGACACACATTTTATTTGCACTTTTTAGTATGTTATTGTAGCTCGAGCATTCAAGCACCTTGTTTCTCTTTGTTAAACATGAATGTATTTTTTTTCTGGCATTGTCATGTGATGCTATTTTATTTATTGTTTTTATTTATTTAAATTTATGTGTGTGTGCTTCTAACATGTTTGGTTGGTAAAATAAATTTTGTAAATTCAAATCAGAGGGTCTTTGGATGTATTCTTGAGTCTATAAGGTAACAATAATATAATAAGATAACCTTGTTTGAAATGGGTTTGGCTAAAAGAAAATGTTGGTTTTGTCTGTACTACTAGGTACTTATACTATATTGACTGGGTTAAATAGAATTGCATTATTAAAAAGAGACTAAAATACAATTTTCATTGACTAAAACTAGACTAAATGTCATCAGTTTTCGTCGACTAAAACTAGACGAAAATAGTCATGGATAATTCTGACTAAAATGAGACTAAAATGCTCAGACTTTTAGTTGACTGAAACTTGACTAGACTAAAAAGAGTATGAACGTGACTCAAACTAATAAAAACTAAAATGACAGCTTCACACAAAGACAAGACTAAAACTAAAATTAAAACAGGCCGCCAAAAACAACACTAAGCGCCACCACTCTTTGACTTTTTGCGCAACAGCAGCTGCTCCGGTCACGTGATCTGAGCTCAAATCTGATTGGACGGCCCGTTTCATCGGGGAAAAAATCGTCACACAGGACGAAAAAAAATCGAATGATTGCGCCTGGTGTGAATAGCTCCATAGGGATCTATCGTTTCGATTCAAAAGCGTCATCGTGCCAAATTTTCGCATTCAGTGTGAAAAGCCCTTGAGTCTGTTCTTTTCAGTGAATTAGCCAAAACGGTCTGAAACCATTTGTGATTCAGTTTGATCGCTCTGCACTGAAACAGTCGCATCAGGACACTTAAGAACCAACAGGGTTCTGGACGAAGAGGACATTTAATTACAATCACTGGAAACCAAAGGCTACTAATTTAACTCATGCATGTATATTACATGTAGGACATATGGTTATTTGACCTGATTTCTAAACGCAGTGCTGGTCGACCTACATTTGTATTACAGTTACAACCCTAAATATGGCCAAGCTGAGATACAACAATATCTTTAAGTGTCGAAATAATTTGTTTTATACAAGATGACAAAGTGGCTAAATTTACCTGAATGCACGCTAAATTTCAAGACGTTCTCAATTTGGATGTCTTCTTTATCGGGATGATAAAGAGCATACGATAGTGGAGATGTAAACAGAGGTGATGAGAAGAGCAAATACCATTCATTTGACAAACAAACAAACCCAAGGAAAGCTCATTATAAACGTGTAGAGTTTGTGATTAACATGTGAACATCTGCAGCCAATCACACCAAAACATGAAGAGAGTCAGCTGAAGGAAGATATCATAATTCAGTGAATAATTTCATTGCAAGCTAGTTGTTTTAACAGCGTTATATATTAGTTCTAAAGTTTTATTCGTGTTAAATTGCAAGCTTAATATTAATTGTGAAAATATCATTTCACAGCATTCAGG
>CM049846.1:37712040-37717040 GCA_027422415.1 Schizothorax lantsangensis | reverse complement strand
GTGTATTTCAAGCTTTTTTCCAGGTCATTATTGATATTTTGGGTACATAAACTGTATTTAATATCCATTTAATTTAATTAACAACTATTGCAGCTTCTGTCTGGGATTCCCCATCACAGACTAAGAACATTATTTAAAATATTATTTAATAAATAAATTTTACTAGCATCAGGTTAAAACTAAAACCATAAAATATTCATTAATTGAATTGATGTTAATTGAAATTATAAAACAAATCGATAAAACAGGAAATCAATATCTAAAATACATATATTGAAAAAACTTTTATTTCGTTTAGTTTATAAACTTTTAGACTCGTTTAGGCAATTGAGAGCCGACTCTTTTTTTTGATAGACAATAACTTTATATATCGTGCACTTTCGGCTTCACAACTTTGCAGAAGGTTTATGTTCACATACTGCTACATGACACACTGCATGAAAGGTAATATTCGAAAAGGCATAATAGGGGCTCTTTAAGACAAAACAAAGGCACTGATATATTTTAAGATCAGTCAGTGCAAGTTTCTTTCAGTTGAAACAGCTCAGACTTACATTTTAGTCCAGGACTAGGCTCAAGCCTTGTCTGTGAAACCGGGGGTTAGTCAACTAAAACTAGACTAAAACAATTCAGATGACTAAAACTAAATGGCATTTTCGTCAAAAGACTATGACTAAAACTAAATCATAATTTGCTGTCAAAATGAACAGTGGTGTACAGTATGCAGGGCTCTCACCTCGACGAGGAAGTCCCCGGTGCGGAGCCCCATCTGCCAGGCGACGCCGCCCTCATCCACAGACTCCAGGTACTGCAGCGCGGGGAACGCAGGGGTCGGGATGAACTCCTCGATGGGGGTGTCTGCTGTAGAACCCAAAAAACAACGATGCCAACTTCATGTGACGTCTGATTTATTTCTGTTGCACACTCTCAACGACTCACGAAGTACAATCTGACCCCAAATTAACACAAAAGCAAACTACATTAACACGTACACAAACGAAAAAGGAGGCTACACAGGAGTGTGTTTACTGAAATATAAAACTAGGGCTCTATGATGTCCACGATGCAGAAAACACGGACGGAATCCAGTCATAAAAACTGAATTTACAGTTTAATGTCACAGAGTTTGTCAAAGTTTGGATGAATGAATCAAAAGTAGGTCTTAAATCAAATGGTGATCTGGACTAGTATCTGATGTAAATCTGAATCCTGCATGTGTCTCTGTGTGAATGGAGCAGGGATTTGTTTACTACATACACAGAGCGTCTGACGTCTCAATGAAGACATAAATACATCAACAATATCTCCAAAACTGATCAAAACCAGCATTTTACCATTTCATTTGAGTAAAACTAGTCATATCATATACACACAGAACTTTACTCGGCAACCCGTCAAAATAAAAGTCCTGTTTAACTTGAAGACATTGTGTCAGAAATAGCTATATTACTATTATTTACTAGAATGTACGTAATACTACTACTACTGTTGAAAAATAATACAACTTTATTTATTTAAGAAATAATCACAAAATATTTTAATTTTAATAGTAAATCCCTTTATTCGCCAAAAATTTAAATGTTTACTTTTCATTAATTAAAATATAAATTAAATCAATGTTTTATGGCTTCATCTGATAATCAGTAAAATTTAAATACACAACACAGAATTTCTGAGGGGGGGCGGGACATTTCATAAGGATACTGTAAGAATAAATAAAAATTGTTTATATGCATTCGTGCTAAAACACAGAATTTGATAACAATAAACATAAGGTGAGAAAAAATAAAATATTTCATACGGCCCTAAACATGTCATTTTTAGTTACCCTTTTAATAAATTAATGTTAAATTGTATAAGTTTCATGATTTTAGTTAATTAGACATGCTTTTTGATTAATAAAATTGTATTTGACCATTAAAAAGGAGTTCAAAAAAATTAAACTGATTTCATAAGGCCCTATAAAAGCCTCTGTGTGTGTTTTTAATGTGCGAGTGTGTAGATTTCACCGAGTTGCTCCTTGCCTTCGGCAGCTCTCTGAAAGCACTACACAAACCAACACTGACAGCTGACAGTTCCCATAAATCATCCGCAGAGAGACGCTTGCTGAAGATGCACTGCTGTACAGAACAGGAGATGAGCGTGTCCTACTATACAAACACCCTCCACTGGATCTTCCATGATTAGAGACTGGGGTTTCAGTTTATTTTGATGGTCCCTTTAACACATTCTGTTGACTACAGGTAATGTAGGGTTAGAATAGTCTCAGCACACGGACCGTTGGCTAAACGTCTGATGCATATGGCACACTTATCTGGAAACACTTCAGGAGTGTCGAAGTCGTCGTCGGATTGGTTGAATTATACAGGATTTCCGGGAGACGTGTGTGTCGCGTTCTTTAACGTTCTGCCTGGAAACAAAGATGCCGTGGAGCTAAACCCCCTCACGAAAGAAGAAAGCCGTCGTGTTTACAAATGTGATGACAAACGCTTATCAGAATCAAATAAACGCTGGATTTTCAACAGTATGTGAAATATTTAAAGTTTGCGATATATAATCTTTAAAATACATCCGAGAGTTTCACACACCGGTCTGTTATTGTAGCGACATTTCCACGCCTCGAAACGTGATGCTGAACGAAACGAACTGTGATTGGTTGTTTGACATGTCAGTCAAACGGCCTCATGGGCGGGTCTTGGCCAATAAAACCTGCCATCTATTCCAGACCTTCAGCCGTCAGTCTAAAGCTCTGGCTACACGAGACTAGGGTTAGAATACTGTACTTGCCAAGTTACTTATAGTATAAGTCTGTTGGGAGACCATCACATTAAAGAGTGACTGAGACTGTTGTTGTACGTTCGGTCATGAGGGAGAAATGTAAACAAACAGCTACACCTTCAATCAAACCAAAAATGATTCAGACACCAGATATCATTTTTGATAATTTTTTACTAGTGGGTGCAGGTCACTATAGTGGTTCATTTATGTAAGTGAGGAGAGCAAAATAAAGTGAACTGTGACATATTATACACAAAACATACCAGTAAAATTTGGGATAAAAAATTTGAGCCGAGTATGTTTTGCTTCAGTGTTTTTTCTTTAATTGCTAATGTGATGTTTTTCCACACAGACTGAACAAAATGAAGCATTGCTTGGTGATTGGAGCTAAATTGGTTTTATCTAATTGTGTTCTTAAATTTAACATCTGACAGCTATTCAACCGAATTCATTACGTATCAAGCAGGGCTCTAGACTGCATTTGCGACCATTTTTTGAGAGTGTGCGAGTAAAAATTTGAAGTGGTCGCACTTGTGCGAGTGCATGGTCTGCGCTGCTCCAAAGCGTCTGCTTCATACAGCGTGTGTTACAGAGCCGCGGCACATTGTAGCAGGAGTCAGATTTCACTGATCACGTGAAGAGAGGCGCTTTTTTTTTTTTCATGGGTAGAGCCTGGTTTATACTCGCCGCGTCAGCACGAGTAGAGCGCTCAGCACGAGCGCTAGAGCCTGGTGGTTTATACTCGCCGCGTCAGCACGCACGAGCGCTTCGTAGAGCCTGGTTTATACTCGCCGCGTCACTCGCCGGTTTATACGTCAGCACGAGCGCTTCAGTAGTGGTTTATACTCGAGCCTGGTTTATACTCGCCGCGTGGTTTATACTCGCCGCGTCAGCAGCGAAGGTGCGTCAGTAGAGCGAGCGCTTCAGCCGCGTAGAGCCTGGTTTATACTCGCCGCGTCAGCACGAGCGCTTCAGCGCTCGCCGCGTCAGCACGAGCGCTTCAGTAGAGCCTGGTTTATACTCGCCGCGTCAGCACGAGCGCTTCAGTAGAGCCTGGTTTATACTCGCCGCGTCAGCACAAGCGCTTCAGTAGAGCCTGGTTTATACTCGCCGCGCGTCAGTAGCCTGGTTTATACGAGCACGAGCTTCAGTAGCACGAGCGCTGTAGAGCCTGGTTATACTCGCCGCGTCAGTCAGCCTGGTTTACGCCGCGTCAGCGCTTCAGTAGAGCCTGGTTTATACTCGCCGCGTCAGCACGAGCGCTTCAGTAGAGCCTGGTTTATACTCGCCGCGTCAGCACGAGCGCTTCAGTAGAGCCTGGTTTATACTCGCCGCGTCAGCACGAGCGCTTCAGTAGAGCCTGGTTTATACTCGCCGCGTCAGCACGAGCGCTTCAGTAGAGCCTGGTTTATACTCGCCGCGTCAGCACGAGCGCTTCAGTAGTATACTCGCCGCCTGTTTATACTCGCCGCGTCAGTCAGCACGCCGCGTCAGCAGCGCTTCAGTAGAGCCTGGTTTATACTCGCCGCGTCAGCATGAGCGCTTCAGTAGAGCCTGGTTTATACTCGCCGCGTCGCCGCGCTCAGCATACTCGCCGCGTCAGCACGAGCGCTAGAGAGCCTGGTTTATACTCGCCGCGTCAGCACGAGCGCTTCAGTAGAGCCTGGTTTATATCGCCGCGTCACTCGCCGCGTCAGCACGAGCGCTTCAGTAGAGCCTAGAGCCTGGTTTATACTCGCCGCCGCGTTCAGCACGAGCGCGAGTAGAGCCTGGTTTAGCCGCGTCAGCCTTCTTAGAGCTGGTTTATACTCGCCGCGTCAGCACGAGCGCTTCAGTAGAGCCTGGTTTATACTAGTCAGCATACGAGCGCGCTTCAGTAGAGCCTGGTTTATACTCGCCGCGTCAGCACGAGCGCTTCAGCCTGGTTTATACTCGATCAGCATACATTCAGTAGAGCCTGGTTTATACTCGCCGCGTCAGCACGAGCGCTTCAGTAGAGCCTGGTTTATACTCGCCGCGTTTCAGCCTGGTTTATACTCGCCGCGTCAGCACGAGCGCTTCAGTAGAGCCTGGTTTATACTCGCCGCGTCAGCACGAGCGCTTCAGCCGCGTCAGCACGAGCGCTTCAGTAGAGCCTGGTTTATACTCGCCGCGTCAGCACGAGCGCTTCAGAGCCTGGTTTATACTCGAGCGTCTTCAGTAGAGCCTGGTTTATACTTCGT
>CM049846.1:37704540-37709540 GCA_027422415.1 Schizothorax lantsangensis | reverse complement strand
CGTGTGTGACTGAACCAATGTTTCTGATGAAGATGAGGATGAAGATGACGATGAGGTCTCACCTTTAGCTCCTCGCAGCACAAACCCGAAGCCTTCATTCTCCTGCTTCAGTAAAACCACAGTTTTCTGCTCGGTCACACAGTCGCTGTGGAGGAAATGACGCGCGTTATTCAAGCCCTTCATCATCATCCTCCTCCTCATCCTCACCGCCGCGCGGTTCATCATGACAGATCATCTGTATCGATCGGTATCGATCACTCGATGTCTCCGGTGATGAATGGCGATGATCATAAACGCGCGCGCTCCTCGCGTCTCTCCATCATTACCGCGAGCTCCGGACGCGTGTTCAGATATCGCCTCAATAACGCGACGCTCTCAGCGTGAGACGCGATGCAACGACCAGCGACGTCTGACGCATGTCACAGGCGCGCGTCATTTTTGCCAACTTCAGAAAAGGACAATAAGGGACAATCGTGGTTTATTTTAAAAAAAAAATATATATAGTAAAATAAGGGACACTCAAAATATGTGACCCTGGAGCACAAAACCAGTCATAAGTGTCAATTTTTCGAAATTGAGATTTATGCATCATCTGAAAGCTGAATAAATAGCTGTCCATTGATGTATGGTTTGTTATGATAGGACAATATTTGTAAATCTGGAATCTGAGGGTGCAAAAAAATCTAAATATTGAGAAAATCATCTTTAAAGTTGTTCAAATGAAGTTCTTAGCAATGCATATTACTAATCAAAAATTAAGTTTTGATATATTTACGGTAGGAAATTTACTAAATATCTTCATGGAACATGATCTTAATATACTAATGATTTTTGGCATAAAAGAAAAATGTATAATTTTGACCCATACAATGTATTGTTGTCTATTGCTACAAATATACCTGTGTTACTTATGACTGCTTTTGTGCTCCAGGGACACATATGTGTAACGTTACTGTACATCGTGAATATCAGTGCCCGCATAAAGAGGTGTATATTCCTAAGGTTCTAAGACATTAACACGTTTGTTTATGTACATTTTAATTCTAAAAATGTTTTTTTTTCCAAGAGTTTTCCAAGACATAGGTTTCAGGTTAGGTTTGTCATTTTGTTGCAAACATGTACAGTATGAATGAATGAAAAAGCATATTTTTCCATTAAAGAGAACTTAAAGAATTAGTACTGGCTGCTTTTAAGACTTTTTTGGTCTTTTTTTATTTTTAAATGAGGCCCAAGGTTAAGATTATAAGTTATTTAAATGTAAAATGTTTTTTTCTCTATTTAACAACAAGGACAACGTGTCTTTTTGATCACATCTTCCCACAGATGTTTCTTGTGTGGCTGAGTTGGTCATGTGGCATATGCCTTAACACATTTAACCCCACCGTCACAATAGTGATAGTAAGAAAGGTTTTCATTTATAAAGCTCTAAAAACCTTACTGACTGGTGTTTGTCACGGTGCACACAGCAGGGAGGAACGAGGAACACGCAGACGAGGATTCAACTCAAAATAACAGTCTTTAATCAGGACATCAGGGCAAGACAAGGCAGGAGTAACGAGTAGACCAGACGAAATCAAACTGAACAGACAGGACTAATATACAAGGGATAATCATAGACAATTAGACAAACACGGCTGGACAAGAATTAACTGATAATCACATCAGACGAGGACAGGAAACAAACCAAATATGGACACATGAGGCGGGAACACATGACGTACACGACAGAGGACTGACAGTGTTTTAGTGACTTCCTGCAAATATGGAAACAATAAAGTGTCTCAATTAAATATGCACAGTGTCACATGATCAGTGCAGATTGTCACATGACCAGAGCAGAATCTTGAGATGATGATAGACTGCATCAAAGCTCTGAAACAAAAGGCTAGTAAAGTATGTTAACATAAAGATATGATAAAGATTTTTGGTACATGTTATCTTTACGGTGTCTAGTATTAATATATGAATTCACATATATTCAGTTTTGTTGAGTGTGGTCATAGAATGAGTAAACATGTTGATGACCGCTGGGATATAAATACAGCTTCAGTTATTAGTGAAAATTACAATAAAATGTTGCAATGACAAAATATTGCACTAAATTAAAAAGTCAAATGTTAGAAAAAAATACAATAATGATGTTGTAATACTCGTAGCATTAATATAAAAATTTGATGTTATATTTTACAAAAATTAAAATTTTGAAATGCAGCGATGGTTGAATTTTTTAGTTTTTTATCTCAGTGTTCATATTTTAGTTTTTTGTTATGCATAATAATAACCCTAGAATATGATCAAACAGTTTAAAATAGCTGATAAGATATATAACAATTTTTATGACTGCAGAAATATGTTATTTCAGTACACACATTATCCCACCGAACATAAAACACAATTTTTCACACACTTTTCAAAAAAAAAAAAATAATAATAATTATTGATTATTTCAAAGGTTACTTATGACACGTCATTTGGATATTTTCATGTCTGGGAAAAATTTGGAAATTTAATTTCCTCATAAAAAGCATAAAATATTAAAAATTAGAATGAAACAAGTAAAAAAAAAAAACATTTTCATAATCAATACGGTACAACACTGGATGATAATTTAAATTAAGGCTAAATGTTCACGCAAGTGACATGCTTCAATACATTAGGTGTAATAATACGTTTTTAATGGTGTAATATAATACCAAGATTTATGTCGATGTAGACAGGAATTAATAAATCAATGCACTTCATATGTAAACATAATTTGGGGCAGTTTAACTCCTAACAACTACTTACTGCAGTAAAATCACTTTAACACTGGCCTCTCAAGATTATTGTCTTATTATATAAGCTGTAAAATATTTAAACAGGCTCATTATATAATTGTCAAGATTTCACAGACATTTAAAACCTGCTGTGCTTCATAATTTAAGGATGCGTCTCCCATCTGACGATGTGTTTGTAATTAAAAAGGTCATGATAAAGGTATAAATGGTCCTTGATATTGTGACACAAGAGATTATTGTGTATAAAAACAAAAAAACGTAAAAATTAAGTTCAAATTTGTACTGAACTGATCAGGACCGGGTTTCTCGATAACGATTGATTTTAGCGCTTAAGAGCATTTTCTACGAGTCATTTTACGAATGTTTGTTATTGTTTCACGTGCGTTTCCCAAAAATGCACTTAACACAATCACACGAAGCCGTGCTTTAAAGGGATAGTTCACTTTGAAATTAAAATGTGGTATCTATCAGCTTACCCCAAGGGCATCCAAGATGTAGGTGTCTTTTTTTCTTCAGTAGATCCAATTTTGATGTTTTTAGGTCAAACCGTTCTAGTCTGTCAGTCATATAATGGCAGGTATAGGTCACTGTCTCTATAAGAGGGAAAAAGAACATGCACAGAGAAATCCAAATTAAACAATTCCCCATCGTAACTACACATTGATGGCCTAAGACACGAAACGAGCGGTTTGTGTGAGAAAACGAACAGTATTTATATCGTTTTTTACCTCTTGTACACAACCATGTCCAAGTGATCTGAGTGCACACACACATCCGGTGTGTGACGTGTGTGTGCGCGTGCTCTGGCTCACGCTGCATTCACACGGGGCGTCGGCGTCAACGTTGACGGAGGGCGTGTCTGAAGCGTGGTGCTGACGCAACTTTTCAAGTCAGCCAATCAGATCGCCTCATGCAAATACCCAATCCCGTTCATGCAACACCAGAGAAGTATGTGATTGGTTGTTGTAACTATGACGATTCAGACACGCCCTCCGTCAAGCGTCCGACGCCCCGTGTGAATGCAGCGTGAGCCAGAGCGCGCGCACACACACGTCACACACCGCACTCAGATCACTTGGACATGGTTGTGTACAAGAGGTAAAAAACGATATAAATACTGTTCGTTTTCTCACACAAACCGCTCGTTTCGTGTCTTAGGCCATCAATGTGTAGTTACGATGGGGAATTGTTTAATTTGGATTTCTCTGTGCATGTTCTTTTTCCCTCTTATAGAGACAGTGACCTATACCTGCCATTATATGACTGACAGACTAGAACGGTTTGACCTAAAAACATCAAAATTGGATCTACTGAAGAAAAAAAGACACCTACATCTTGGATGCCCTTGGGGTAAGCTGATAGATACCACATTTTAATTTCAAAGTGAACTATCCCTTTAAGAGCTACGTAGGAGTCGCTGTCCGTTGATCAAGTGCTGAAATGTCAATTTATAGAATGGCTCATAATTGTAGCACACGCTCGTTTATTGACATGTTAACCTAATGCTGCGTTCCAGACAGCTCGGATAATATAATATAATATAACATAAGTATAATAAGTGATAAGTATAATATTAATCTACTATATACGTCACGATATGGGCATATGAGGGAGGGAAACACACAAGACACAGAAACACAGGACTGACAATATAAAAATATTATATAATATATATAGTACATTAATATTATACTTGTAGTTCAATATTATACTATATAGTATATAATATCTGTAGGGACGTTATTTCCGGGTCCAATACATGGCTGGTTTTCGTCATTGACAGATTATTATTATTTTTTTTTTTTGAGTTTATCTCTATTTTTCCCAGTCTTTGAAGCATATTTCCTACATTATTATTATTTTTTCAGTCATTTAATTTAAATGAATGAATGAAGCATTTATATAGCGCTTTATTGTGTATTGTATAGGATGTTTATTCAGTTTTAGTTTTATTTAATTTTAGTTATTTTAGTACTCCATACTACATGGAAATGAAATAATATATATATTTAATAATTTTTAATATGTATGTATATGTGTGTGGCTGTATATACACATGTAGTTGTTTTTTGGTGTTTGGCTAAGTGTTATGTTAGAAGCATTATTATACTCATCTTTAATATTTTGAATTGTTTGTTTTTTAAATGTTGTTGTATGCATTTGTCAATTTTATTTATTTTCTTAAATGTGTGTATATAGTATTTACAGAGTTTTGACTTTTAG
>CM049846.1:37669540-37699540 GCA_027422415.1 Schizothorax lantsangensis | reverse complement strand
CTGTACCATTTCTGTGGCGCGCTCTGCTCGTCCTCCAGGCTGATGGACAGGGAATGGCTGCTCGGGACGGTTCTACCGCCGCGGCCCGTCATCTTTCCCCGTCCGCTCGGGTCTCTCTGCATCTTTTGCGGTGACAGACTGAGCTGCTCTGGACTCACGGCGCGCTTCACCAGGTTGTTGTCACTGTTGGAGCGTAGCAGCGTCCGAGACATAGAAAGACTGTTCTTCTGGAGAATCCTTCGCTGCCTGGAGACCTCGGGGAACCGCACTGACACACACACACACACACACAGACAGACACACACACAGACACACACACACACACACACACACAGAGACACATACACAGAGACACAGACACAGACACAGACACAGAGACACACACAGACACACACACACAGACACAGACACACGACACACAACACACACACACACACAGACACACACACACAGACACAGAGACACACACACACACACACACACACACACACACACACACAGACACAGACACACAGACACACACACACACACACACACACACACACACACACACACACACACAGACAGAGACGACACAGAGACACACACAGACACACACACACACACACACAGACACAGAGACACAGACACAGAGACACACACAGACACAGACAATCACACACACACACACACACACACACACACACACACACACACAGAGCACAGCGACAGACAGACACAGACGCACGCACGCCACACACACCACACACACACACACACCACACCACACACACACACACACACACACACACACACACACAGACACAGAGACACACACACACCACACACACACACACACACACACACACAGACACAGAGACACAGACACAGAGACACACACAGACACAGACACATGACAGAGCAGCCACACACACACACAACACACACACACACACACACACACACAGAGACAGCGACAGACAGACACAGACGCACGCACGCACACACACCCACACACACCACACACACACACACACACAACACACACACACACACACACACACACACACACACAGACACACAGACACAGAGACACACACACACACACACACACACACCACACACACACACAACACAGACACAGAGACACAGACACAGAGACACACACGACACACACACACACACACACACACACAGAAGCACACACACAACACACACACACACACACGCACGCACACGCGCACACACACACACACACACACACACACAGACACAGACACAGACACACACACACACACACACACACACACACACACACACACACACACACACACACACACACCACAACAACACTCACACACACACACACACACACCACCACACACACACACACACACACACACACAGAGAGAGAAACAGAAGACAGGTCAGCTGAAGAGCAGCCCATCATAAATCCATTAAAGTGTCTGGGACCAAAGATGTGGTTAAAGTGAACCATGAGGGGGAAACCAAAGAAATACAATGACAAGAATCTTTGTAAGTGTAATAACAGATGGATTAGAGCTAATATAGTGAGTGAAAACAGCTCACAGTGAAATAAACATGAGCACTTATATATAAACAACCTTCATCACTCATGAGATTCATTACTGTGCAGATCTTACATAAACAATCTCAAGATATGAGACTAATAACACATAGGATAATTGTGGTAACTATAATCGATTATAACTTAAGTGGATATGACATGGTGTTCATTGTGTTATAAATCATCATACTCTCAAAAAACAATAGGTAAGTATTACACTGCATTATAACCATTACCATTAAAGCTATTTATAAGATCATACACTATATACATTTTTTAAAGACTGCATTATGCATGCATTATAAGACCCTTATAATACATTAGTATAATACACTTTATTACAACAGTCCACTTTAGACATTCTACTAACTATAAGGAAACTACATGTCAACCAGCTCTCATTAGAGTATTAGTAGACTGCTAGTTTAGGGTTAAGGTTAGTAGCATAAGTTGACATAGTTGAAAAGTTTATGTCATAGTGTTAAAATAAAGTTATGATGTTAGTTAGAGTTATAATGTATAGAAGATGTCTAAAGTGGACTGTCATTATAAAGTATAACTATGCATTATATATATATACAGATTTCACAGTAATGTGTTCATTGAGCGAAGCCTTTAAACAAGTTTATTGGCAGCTGCTGATTGTTTAACCAAAGTTACTCCCATAATGTGTGCATAAAGTGCTTATGAAATCATAAAAAAAATACACTAACAAAAATGTATAACAGTAGAATAAACGATCACAGTAAACCATCAGTGAAGCCAATTATTTTGTGCACCGTAATGTACAATTTTTTTCTTGGTGAGTGTTTAAGATAATATTCAGGTAAAATTAATAAAGAGAAAAAAATCAAATCAGTATTTCATGCACATGCATCTATTTGTTTTGTGAGTAGCCATATACTGTAATAAACTGAATTTACAGTAGATGTTTACAGTAGAAAGCTATGTGCATGTATGATGTTTCAGGGTTTGTGGTTTAACTTAATTAACTTTAATTAATGTTTGGATGAATATAATCTGAATCTGTTCAATGCCTGGTAAGTTTAATTCCTGTTCACACCAAATAAATAAAAAGTATACAATTTTGCAAATTATTTTTCTGTTGTGACCAAAATCAATACCGCTTGCATTCTCAGCCATTTTTGCCAAAAAGGAAAATCACTCACATCATTCATGTTTAAATGCAAAGCAATTCATCAGATAATGCATAATTGATGCATAATGTGTTAATGGACCTTTTAATTAGTAACAACAAGACTTGTAAATGTATATGAAAGTGATGTATAAGGAAAAATGTGTATGAAAGTTTCATTTTAAACAGGGAGATGTGAACAAATATGTTTCTGTTGCACAATATAGTTTAAAATCAAACTTGAAGCATTGACTGACACATCAGACGTGGTTATTTTTTGTCTGTAAACACTCTTGTATGTGGTACTTTCTTATGCAACTTCCTTAAAAACAGCTCAAACATCTTTTACCGAATCAAAAATGTCATTTTTAAACTAGTATCAGAGGCTTGAGATACTGACATGCAGTTACTAGAGAGAGAGTCATCTGTAATAAACCCATTCAAATCACAAATACCTTATTACTTATACAAATCTTTACAAATATGTCTGTCTATGTCTGTCTTAATCACTAGCTGTAAAATGGCATTGGTTTATGATCTCCAAACACTTATGGACATTCGAGTGGCTTTTGAAACAGCCAGGATTGACACTTGCTTGTCTCGTCCCTCTCCGTGGCCTGCCAACTCCTACTTCCCTGCACACCAGTGCTGGCATCTTACCGACCTGCCTTGGACAGTAAGAAGCGATGGAGGAAACGCGGAAAGCGAGGTGGAGTTCGGTTGAGATCCTCTGTTGGCTTGCTGTCTGGATGATCCGCGGGTTACGTCTTCACTGGCGTTCACTGGATGCATCGTATCAATGGCTTTGGCCTGTTGTCCCCGGCCTTGTCTCTCCGTGTGTTCGTCATGGTGGAATAAATATTTATAATCTTCGTATCAGTTACAAAATATTATTACTTACCTATAAGGCCCTAAATGGTTTAGCTCCTGAGTACCTAACTAGTCTTCTATCTCGCTACAATCCATCACGCTCCCTAAGATCGCAAAACTCTGGACTCTTGGTAGTTCCTAGAATAACAAAGTCCACTAAAGGAGGTAGAGCTTTTTCATATTTGGCTCCCAAACTCTGGAATAGCCTTCATGATAACGTTCGGGGTTCAGACACACTCTCTCTGTTTAAATCTAGATTAAAGACACATCTCTTTAGCCAAGCATTCACATAATGCATTCATATAATGCATCTCATAACCTTGTACAGCAGTTATATCTGATCAAACGCACATTATTATTCTTTAGCTTTGGTTGAACAAATAATTTCTGCTTGGATGGAACAACAGCTACGCTAATTATGTCTCTTTGTTTCTGTTTCTGCCACGGGATCAACATCAGCTTCAGTCTGGATCAACCCTTAAATGATCTGAGATGACCAAACACCTGAGAAGAGATGATGCCAACCCCTCAGACAACATACACAATTACCAAGTTTTGCCATAAGTTAAATATGTGAAGTTTCTATGGTATATAAATATATTGTAGAAACTTAATTTCCTGTAAAGCTGCTTTGCAACGATTGTATCGTAAAAAGCGCTATACAAATAAACTTGAATTGAATTAATCTTCGACCGATTTGGAGATCAACGCAACCCCAGGGAGAGGTGTCGCTACTCCATGTGGCTTTAATCAACGCGCGCTCTCTGGTAAATAAGACATTTATATTAAATGGCTTTTTTACTCTGCACGCTCTGGATGCCTTATGTATCACTGAAACTTGGATTAAACCTGGAGATTTAAGTCCATTCACTGAGCTGGTGCCACAGGGCTGTAGTTATCTCGGTTATCTGGCCGTGGTGGTTGCTTGGCGTCAGTGTTTAAAAACTTGTATCTCTGGGCGTATTCACACCAGGAAAGTCCATTAGTTCACTTGCTTTGGTCCGGACCAAATACAATGGTGATTTTTTTTGTTTGTTTGGTGCGGTTCGCTTTCACACTGCCCTTTTTGCAAGTGAACCAAAAATTGTAAACAAAACCACACGTGTGCTAAGGTCATCCATTCATTGGACAGAAATTCTCAAGCAGGGAAAAACAGGCTAATCATGGAGATCTTTCGTAGTGCAATTTTTATTATTTTACTGATTTGCTGTTATGAGATACTAATGCAGTATTAAGAAACTTATGAGAATCAAATGAGACAATGTCATACGATGTTGTAATTACGACTTGCAGAAAATAAAATCTATAGATATAAAATACTTAAAGCATATCAAAATGTTAGTTTAAACATTTAACCTAGATAAATGTGCGCTATTAGGCGCATATCCAATCGTTTGTGCAGAGAGTGGAAGCTGAAGCGCGCTTCAGGACATCAGTGGAAACAAATTAAATACGCCGTAATTGTTGCTCATAAACGTAAGAATAATACATTGTTCGGAACTGTAAAGGGTCTATTTTTATTTGTGTGCACTCACAATATCAAGAAAACATGTGCTTAAAGAACACTAATAGGATGCGCTTGCCGTCCCGGTCTTGAACAGGAGCGCTTCACAAAAATGAACCGAAACTGAGTGAATATTTTCCTTACAGACATGATGAATATATCTATAGTAAGCTTTAAACAACAACAAAAACTCTTTCATTATAATCCGTAAAGATGCATTTCTTTCTAAAGAAGCATCCAAGGAGGAGATGGCGAGTCAGGATTTTCAACTTCATCTTTGTGACACTGACTCGGAAAACACTAGTTTATTAATAAATAATTCAAATATCTCCTTACTATTTCCCCCAGACACATTCATTTTAACTTTTGCTGGGGCTTTTGCGGCAAGCTGTAGCCTATTGCGCTCATGTCACGTTGCTGTGCGCTATGGTCACGAAAACTCATGATTTGCCCGCGTTTTTAAGCATTGCAGTTTAAAAACAAGTGATTTAAGCTATTGAAAGGCAAACAACAGAACTACATGCGCGAGCTGTGTGTTTCTGAGCGTGCTTTCTGCAATTGGGTCAGATCGAGGCCGGTTCATATTCACACCTTAAACGAACCGTACCAGAGTTCGTTTGGAAGTGGACCGAGACCACCTCTTCAGCTGGGTCTCGGTGCGGTTGTTTGGTGCGCACCTGAGTGCGATTGCTGTATTCACACCTGTCCAAAAGATCTGCACCAAGAGGGGAAATTAACTTGAGTTTGTTTCAATCAAACCAAACAAGACAGGTGTGAATACACCCTCTGTCGCTGTCTATCAACTGGGACTCATAGCTTTTTTGATGTTCTGCTGTTTCAACTTTCTCTGGTGAACTCTGGTAAATTTTTGAGTGAAATCGTCACTAGTTATGACAGGATTTTAATACTGGGAGACTTTAAAGTGCCCCTATTATGGATTTTTGAAAATTATCTTTCATGCAGTGTGTAACACAGCTCTAAGTGAATGAAAACATCCTGCAAAGTTTTAAATCTGAAAGTGCACCGTTTATAAAGTTATTGTCTCTCAAAAAAAAAAGAGTCGACTCTGAATCATTGAAACGAGTCGTTTTTAAAACTAATCCCAAGCCGTTTCATGTTGACGTCAAGTGAAGCGCGCAGACCTGGGAAAACTTGATTTTCGCGTTGGTCTGAATGAAAATGCAAATTCATTCTTGGCCACTAGGTGCCGCTTTTGGAGCGTTAAAAACTCACAAACTCTGCTTTAAATGAAATCAACCAATCAGCGCAGATTAGCATCACGCAAAGGAGGGGTTTGGAAAAATGAATCATTGAGCGAATCTTTTAGGAGTTGCTGAGCAAATAAAGTAAAAAATAAATGCATATTATAAGAAAATGAAAGTGGTTTTTGACCTTGCATGCATGTCAACCTGTTGTTGGAGATCCCAAAACCAAAATATGAACCTTTCATAACCCATAACAGGGGCACTTTAACATCCATGTGTGCTGTGACTCTAAACCACTTTCAAAAGACTTTCTTAGGTTACTTGATTCTTTTGATTTTGTGCAATGGGTGTCTGGACCTACTCATGTTCAGGGGCATATTTTGGACTTTTTTTTTCTCGTGGTAAGTCAGTGTTGGATATAAAAATTGAGGACGCTGGCATATCTGATCATCTGCCCATACTGTTCTCCGTGTCTTTTGATGGAAATACCCCAAGTCAGTCATCATTGCCACGATGGACTCGTATTTTTACGGATCGCTCAAGTTTAGAATTTTCCTCTAAGTATGAACTATTAGGTGCTACTCAGGATATGAACTCTCTCATCTGTCACTTGGATGTTAATGAACATTATTAGCATTTTCAATAATAATTGTTCCAATATTTAAAATTCTATCGCACCATTAAAGGTGAAAAAACAGAAGCATAATCCAATACCTTGGCATAATGATATCACTTGTTCCCTTAGAATTGTAGAAGGGCAGAACGTAAGTGGAAAAAAGACAAACTACACGTTTCATATGAAACCTTACGGGACTCTCTCTCTGCCTCTCAGCGAGCTGCTAAGGCTGCAATGAGTATATCATTTTCAGAGTTAATTATACAAAACAGTCATAAGCCAAACATTTTATTTTCTACCATTGAGTTTGCACTTCATCCAAATGTCAACCTTTTTCCTGAGGCATCTGTCTCTCTGTGAGAATTTAGCTAATTATTTTAATGATAAGATTTCTCAAATCACGTCTACAGTGTCAATGTCTTCATATGAATTGGTTGATGTTCCATAGTCTGGTTCCACTTGGTCTGTTTTTGAGTCTGTTAACCTGAATCAAGACTCTGTCTAGCCCAGGGCTGTCAAAACTCGGTCCTCGAGGGCCGGTGTCCTGCAGAGTTTAGCTCCAACCCTAATTAAACACACCTGAAGCAGCTAATCAAGGTCTTACTAGGCATACTAGAAGCTTCCATGCAGGTGTGTTGAGGCAAGTTGGAGCTAAACTCTGCAGGACACCGGCCCTCTAGGACCGAGTTTGGACAGCCCTGGTCTAGCCTGAAACCCACAATGTGTCCCCAGGATGTTATTCCATTACGTTTTCTTGGGCAGATTATTGACATCCCTGACTTGTTGTCTGTTATTAGTAAATGTCTCCAAACTGGGACTGTTCCTCAAGACTTCAAACTTGCCACAGTGTGACCACATCTTAAAAAACCAAACTTGGACTCGACATTGTTGGCTAATTTTCGTCCCATTTCAAATTTGCCTTTTTTATCTAAAATTCTAGAGAAAAATTGTTTTAAATCAACTTCAATCTTATTTGTCTCACAATTCTATTAACAAAAAATTTCAGTCTGGTTTTAAATCTTGCCACAGCACGGAGTCAGCCCTCTTAAGAGTTTTAAATAATATCATGTTGATTATGGATTCTGGCTAGTTTATGGCTCTGGTTCTGTTAGACCTTAGCTCTGCCTTTGATCTGGTCAACCATGATATTCTTATATCTCGTCTTGAAGCATGTGTTGGTTTACGGGGCACAGTATTACAGTGGTTTAGGTCATATCTTACTGTCAATATTGGGCATAATTCCTCCTCTGAGATACACTTAAGATCTGGTGTACCTCAGGGATCGATTCTTGGTCCTATATTGTTCTCCCTTTATATGCTTCCTCTAGGGTTCATCTTTAACAAATATGGGGTCTCTTTCCATCTATATGCAGATGACACCCAAATTTATATCCCTTTAAAGTGTGGTAATAAGCATGCCATTAAGACTATATTGGATTGTTTGGGGGAACTGAAACTGAATATTTTGTGCCTCAATGAGAGTAAAACTGATTTATTGTGTTTGGTCCCAATGAACAATGTGTACACGATTTCGAAACTACATCTCTGTCACCGTACAGTACCACATGCGTCAGATACTTGGGTGTTTGGTTTGATAATAATCTCAAATTTGATAAGCAGATAAGTACTGTGGTCAAGTCCTGTTTTTATCATATCAATCTTCTTTCAAAAGTGAAGTCGTTTCTATCTTTAAAGAAGCTTGAAATAGCAATGCACGCTTTTGTTCCATCTCAGCTTGACTACTGCAATTCTTTGTATGTTGGTGCTTCTCAGTCCTTCAGAACGGAGCAGCTCGGCTTCTTACTGGAAAGCGCAAATATGAGACTATTACACTGGTTTTAATCTCTTCCAGTTAAGTATAGAATCGATTTTAAAATTGTAATGTTTGTTTTTAAATCTCTTCACAATCAGGCCCCACAGTACTTAACTGATTTGTTACAGCCTTACACTCAGTGTTAATTTCGTCGACGAAGACGACGTTGAAAAATATTCGTCAACAAACCTTTTTTCTGTGACTAAGACGAGACGTTGATGAGCTAAAACTAATATCTGATGATAAAAACTATGACGAAATTTATGCCGTGTCTTCGTTAACAAGACGAGACGGGACCAGAATGTTATTTGAGGACTACCGGACATTCAAAATACATCCTATAGGCTAAGTTACTGTCTTGTCTTTCAAAATGTGCGTCTCTGTCATTGGATAAGAGGCGTTTGTATATCTAGTCTCAGTATGGCAGCAGTGGACGGAAAGGCTACCAAAACACGAACTAGCGATCTGAAACAATGGCCTCAGCACCTGAAGGGTTAGGGATTGAGTGACCAGACGTCCCATTTTTCCTGGGAGTCACAATTCGTTGTGTATTAATTTAAAGTTAGTGAAGGCAGGATAGGCGGAATCATGCTGATAGAAGTGCTCTCTCTCTCTCTCTCTCTCTCTCGCTCCACTTCTTCAGTTCTCATACAGCTCGCGGTCAAATACACACACAGCAGTCCAAATGTCTATCATGTAGAGTATCTTACGTAAATACAGTCGGTTATGGCTTAAGTGAACGTAAACAGGTGGGTGAAAACTGAATGTGTGTCAGTATTACACGCATCCGTCTTAAAGGGACAGTGTTCCTAATTATCTGTGTCATCAATGTTAACCAACAAAAGATGTTAAATAAATGCATACTTGTTAAGTAAACCTACTGTATCTGAAAAATGAGTTAAATTTGTATCTCTACCAAATTTTTTTAATTTATATATTTTTTTCCAAATTCAATCCTTGATTCAAATTTCTCATAAGCTTAATTTATTTGGTCTAAAGAGAGAATAATTAATGACAATTTTTTGTTTGAAGACTATTTATAAAATATCTACCAAAACAAATGTTGGTAAGTGCAGTTTCACTAAAATTAATGACTAAAAGTTGACAAAAATGCAATGACTTTTCATCGACTAAAACTATGAAAGACTTAAATGACTAAAATGTGACTAAGACTATTAAGCATTTTCGTCTCAAGATAAGGACTAAGACTAAATCAAAAATGCTTGCCACAATTAATACTGTTGTAAAGCACTTTGGTCAACTTCGGTTGTTTTTTAAATTGTGCTATATAAATAAAACTGTATTGTATTGTAATAACCCTGCTAAAAAAAAAACAATAGAAACCCAATAGAAACCATCACAGAAATTAAAATGGTTTAAAATTAAAATGTAAAACCATTACAAAATTCATATTTGGAGTGTGTTTTGGGCATTTTTCCAATAGGACTTAACATCCCACCAATAGAATCCATCACAAACCAGTAGACACCATTATAGTTTCCATTAAAACCAATACAATTCCCATTATAACCATTAAATCCATTACATTTTCTATTGTGTTTTTCAGCATGCATTAGAGTCTACACCACTTAACAATAGCTGCTGTGTAAACATGTTTCTCATTGTCTAATATTAACAAAAGCAATCTTATTGTAAAGTATTACAGTATGTTTATTTTGACCCAAAACAGAACCAGTGTCCTTTACTGGACACACGAGTCTCGGGGAACCCAAACCCAACATGATATTAAGAGTCTTTGCTTCTTTGCAAAAGTACCATACGCAATTGACTTTTCTTCTTGTTTGATAAATGACGATAGAGAGACAGAGAAAAGGAGAATGGACACGACTGATCATAAAGTGCATCAGACAAATAACTCAGATCGAGAGGAGAGAAAAAGACAAAAAACTACAAAGAGAGAGAAAAATAAACAAGTTCAGATGTGAGGTTAACACAAGGAGCAGCATGAGGAGAGCCAGATCTCCTCCGTACATAACGGCAGAACCTTGTGTGTTTAAATCCTTTCACACGGCGGAACAGACAGCAGGATTTTGAGGGAAATCTGTGAGTTACGTAATGCTTGGAGCAATCAGTGTTTTCTCAAGAACACAGGATCAGAACCAGGATCAATGAAAATCCTCTGGCCACGCTTACAGTGACTGAACTACAGTCAAAAGAGTTTGTGACATGAGGTAAAACATCTCAACATTACATAAGAGAAGAGCCGAGTCCTTCCACAGAGGCTTCAAACAGAGACGAGCGTCTCAATCCTTACAGAAATATGACTATTTACCACACAACGTCCGTATCCTTGAAAACTCCAGTTAAGACAATTAAGATTATTTTAAGCCTTATTTTAAAGCTGATTTGGGAGAAGAACGATATTAAGACGTGCAAGTTGTTAGAAAGCACTCTAAGTGCACTCGTGTGTTCATTTCTCACATTATATAAACACACACGCATAAACATTGCATTAGTGTGTCTCTAAATGTCTGACGCTCTCAATCAAAACTATCACTTGTGCAAGACACGGGTGAAATGTGACTCTGGAGCACAAAAGCAGTCATAAGTAACACAGGTATATTTGTAGCAATAGACAACAATACATTGTATGGGTCAAAATTATACATTTTTCTTTTATGACAAAAATCATTAGGATATTAAGTAAAGATCATGTTCCATGAAGATATTTTGTAAATGTCCTATCGTAAATATATCAAAACTTAATTATTGATTAGTAATATGCATTGCTAAAAACTTAATTTGAACAACTTTAAAGGTGATTTTCTCAATATTTAGATTTTTTTGCACCCTCAGATTCCAGATTTACAAATATTTGTATCTCAGCCAAATATTGTCCTATCATAACAAACCATACATCAATGGAAAGATTATCTATTCAGCTTTCAGATGATGTTTAAATCTCAATTTCGAAAAAAATTACCCTTATGACGGGTTTTGTGCTCCAGGGTCACAAATGATTTCATAAATATGTATAAGTATATATAGTGTAATGCTGTATTACAATAGGTCTTGAAGTTGCATGCATTTTGATGTTTACAGCTTTGTTTGCACTATCAAAAATGGCTGTTTATGAATTCTGCATAAGCAAATTGTGATGCCAAGAGTCAGGCTTTATTAAAATCAACTCATCTTTCTGCCAAATTTCTGTTTTCTGTTTTTATTTGCCCTTTGCTTTCCGGATAGTGCATGTTGCGGTGAAATCAAGAGCGCACAAAAACAAAGATTTTTAATCATCCCAGCAAGGTACTCTTTACAACAAAGCGACAACGAAGCTAGACAAGCTCCTGCTAGAGACGAGTAAATCAGCGTAAATCAACACACCTCTCTCTGCTGTGCAGCAGGCAGAACCCATGACCCAAACGATTCCAGTCCCTACAAAATCCCATCCCAGATCAGAGAGGAGGAATGGAGTCCGGCCGCCGGAGCTGATGGAAGATGATGAGTTCGTAATCCCTCGCTGCTGTTGCCACTTGCGGCTTTTTTCATTTAGTCTGCAGGACAGCTGTGGGCCGCTCCGGGAAACAATCACGGATTATGCCTCCTCAGATATTTACTTCTGTTCCTTTTGATTGATTTATTCATGTGAACGGTTGCCCGGCTCCGGTATAATCCAGCTCTGCTCAACATTTTTTGCTTTTATGAAAACAAACTAAAAACAATGCTCTTTGGGTCAAATCAGCACTTGCTTTTTTTTGGAAAAGCCCTGCTCTCTTTTGACAGAGTCCAGCCTGACCGATGGCTGATATTACAAATATGAATAAAAAACAGTAGTGTGTGTATGAAAACAAGATACCACTCGTGATGTTTGTGTTTGTGTTGAACACAACAGAGGAGAATATCTTCGGCTCTTAATCCTGTAGTTCCTGGGATTAGTCCAGTCATTTCTTTCACATTAAGACGTGCCCTATATATGTGCCGGCACACACTGCTGTCTATAGAGGTTTCTGATATGAGGTTATATCAGATGTGGCTCTTACCTATGTCACTTTCTCTGTGCTTCTTAATCAGCTCCGCCAACTCAAAATTTCCAGAGATTATGGCCACCTGCAATAAAAGCAAAGAGACGCTCGCTCTGATTCACCTTGTTTGTACTCAATGATTTCATAAAGTTAGAGTCAGTTTCATTCAGAGTCAAATACTGTAAGCTCAGGTCAACAACATATTAATATAGCCCGATGCATCAGTCAAATGACTAATCATATCTATGTGTAAAAATTAGAGCTGTCAAACGATTAATCGCGATTAATCGCATCCAAAATAACTTTGTTTACATAATATATGAGTGTGTACTGTGTATATTTATTATGTATATGTAAAGACACACATACAGTATATACTTACATGTATATACAAATATTTATATATATATTTTATATTCATATAATTTATATTAGAGCTGTCAAACGATTAATCGCGATTAATCACATCCAAAATAACTTTTTGTTTACATAATATATATGTGTGTGTACTGTGTATATTTATTATGTATATGTAAAGACACACATACAGTATATACTTACATGTATATACAAATATTTACATGTATTTACATATATATATTTATATTCATATAATTTATATTAGAGCTGTCAAACGATTAATCGCGATTAATTGCATCCAAAATATGTTTTTGTTTACATAATATATGTGTGTGTACTGTGTATATTTATTATGTATATGTAAAGACACACATACAGTATATACTTACATGTATATACAAATATTTACATGCATTTACATATATATATTTATATTCATATATTTATATTAGAGCTGTCAACGATTATATATATACATTTATATTTGTTATTATGAGCTTAAATGATTAATCGCATCCAAAATAAGTTTTTGTTTACATAATATATATGTGTGTGTACTGTGTATATTTATTATGTATATATAAATACAAACACATGCATGTATATATTTAAGAATTTTTTTTATATATTAAATATATTTATATATAATATAAAATATAAGAATATGAATACATAAATGAATAAATGTAAATATTTTCAAAATATATACATGCATGTGTGTGTGTCTTTATATATACATAATTAATATACACAGTACACACATATATTATGTAAACAAAAACTAATCATTTGACAGCACTAGTAAAAATGCATAAAAGCATGCAATGCAATGCCTAAAAAAATCTATGTTTATATATCTATAAGATATGCTAGAATTTTTCTTTTTCTTTTTTTTTTATAAATGCATTTTTTCAACAACAGGATTATGTAGATTTATTTTAGATTATATTGTATCCTAGATTTTATTTTATTTGTGTTTACATTTTAGGACTGGAATATGATTAATGATCTCAAGAGCGACTTTTATATATTCTATAAATAACTAAAGTGTGTTTTATGTTTCTGATGTGCCAATTTAGGATACAACATTTGCTATTTTCAGAGAGTTCAATTAAATGTTTGTGTTATATTTTGGTTGCATTTGTGAGTTGATACAAATGTAACTGTTTGTATAACATAGGCACATAATATTGATATATTGATGGCATGATGATGCTTTAACTTAACCGATCAAACTTGCACAATATTACCAGAAGTGAACGTGTACTGTGACAGATCCTCGTCTTCATAAAGCTGATATCACTGAAAGAACACAATCTATGCTAAAGATTAAGATTACTGTATCATAACGGGATCTCTTTCAGATTTAAGGCACTGTTACGAAGCCAACAGAAACACAACTAGCTCTATTTACATCTTTTAAAAGGTTGCCCAAGACAGGTATAGCTACGTTTAGAGGTTACACTGTGTTTTGTGTAACTGAGTTTTTGTGTGGAGCTGAAGTGTGTGATTTCTGAGCATCTATCAGCATCAGGAAACACACACCGCTGATCCTGTCCTAAAGTCACGCCTGCTTGAGACGACGTTCACATGTGAAGTCTGTTCGGGACACTTAATCAATCAGACTGCAGTTCTGTTTAGTGCTGCTAGTGGCACAGAAAATACACTATATTGCCAAAAGTATTGGCACCCCTTCTAATGAACAGGTTTGACTACTTTAGTAATTTCTATGAGTACAAATCTTAATGTTAAAGCATATAATGATATTCTAGGAAATTGTGTGCTTCTAATATTATAGCAACAGTTTGGACTCTTTTCTATTCTAACATGACAATGTCTCTGTGTATAAGACAAGGTTCAAAAAGAAAATGATTGATTGAGTCAGTGTGGAAGAACTTGACTGGTCTGCATAAAACCAAGTCCTAATCCCAGTTTAACACCTCTGGTGTGACTGTAAATGCAGACCTTGAGCCAAAAACTCATCACCAAACACCAATGACTTGTACATATGGGTTCAGTCATTTTAGACACTTACAAAACTGTTGCAACAGAGATGAAATACAATTTTTAAATACATGAATTATGTTCCCATTGTTGTTGCCACAGATTTGGAAGTGCATTTTTCTGTTCTAAAGAAGGGGGTGCCAATACTTTTGGCAATATAGTGTATATGTTAAAAAAAATTATATACTAAAAAAACACTAAATTCCCATAAACTGTACATAAACTGTAATGAACACATGTATAGAGTAGACTATCTTTTTATATCTCAGAGGGTTTAACACAATGAATCACTTCCTTGCGGTGATTATATTCATTCTGCTCAGTTTCTTCTTTTGAATCATATAATGTGCTTGTTTGAGACACTCTGCACATGCGCGCTTGAGCCATAATCCTACCAGCACTTCTGACAGGAGATTTGTACCTCACCATCTGTAGCCTTTAATCACAGTTCATCCACAAACTACTGGAACACACACACACACACACACACACACACACACACACACACACACACACACACATACACACACACACACACACACACACACACACACACACACACAACACTTCACACACACACACACACACACACTCACACTACACTCACACCACACACACACACACACACACACACAGACACACACAGACACACACACACACCACACACTCACACTCACACTCTCAACACACTCGCTCGCTCGCTCGCTCACACACACACACACACACACACACACACACACACACACTCTCCCTACACTCTCACACACACACACACAAACTCACACACACACACACACACACACACACACACACACCCACTCACTCACACACATCTCACCTCACACACACAACCTCACACACCACACACGTGACAAGGCAAAACACACTCACACACAACTCGCACACAACACACACACACACACCAACACACACAAAAACACACACGCAAAACACTCAGTCTCGCTCACTCACACACACACACACTCACTATTTCTAAAATTTCTATCAGAAATAGTGTGTAACATAGTGTTTTTAATTATTAAATGCACATTTCAAACAGTTGCATTAGTGACCAATATTAAATAATGTGTTCACAATACTGATATAAAGCATACTAATCCATATATCACAAACCAAGACTAACACATGCAGAGTGATCCACCTTTATCATATTTACTTTATGGCAAGGTTAATGTAACATAGGATTCAGTGATATAAATAATAATGCACACAAGTGAATTTTTTAAAGTTAAATCTTTTTAAAGTGAGAGCACATGATGAGAAGTGCACGAGAGAATTGTATATTGGTCAGAATAAAGACGCTCGGTCATGGCACATGATGATGTCATGTCAGGGAACAGGGATCAGGACTTTACCTGGAACGGACTCTGATTATTGCAGTTCTTCAGCTCCTTGTGGTCCTCTGACTGCAGCACAGAGCAGCACTGAGCGCTCTCCACTGGTCTCCTGCACACAGTCAGTCAGCACACACTCTGAAGTCAGAGTCAGTCTGAAGAGAGAGACACTGAGATGCATTGCTTTATATCAAATATATGTGTCCCTGGAGCACAAAAGCAGTCATAAGTAACACAGGTATATTTGTAGCAATAACCAACAATACATTGTATGGGTCAAAATTATAGATTTTTCTTTTATGCCAAAAATCATTAGGATATTAAGATCATGTTCCATGAAGATATTTCCTACCGTAAATATATCAAAACTTAATTATTGATTAGTAATATGCATTGCTAAGAACTTCATTTGATCAACTTTAAAGGTGATTTTCTCAATATTTCGATTTCTTTGCACCCCAAAAATTTACCCTTATGACTGGTCTTGTGCTCCAGGGTCACATATTTTAATCATTCAGCTGGGAACCAACTGTTTTATTCCTAATAAAGCAGTGTTTAATAAAGTGCAGCAGTATTTGCATCATCTACTGTCAGAATGTCATTCAGACCACTTGCTGCTTTTGTTTAGACTAGTGCAGAAAAAAAATATAATTAACAAATAATTAAGTAAAATATGAAATCATCTTAATGGTTTAAAGGCTGAAATACGAGCATATTAGCATTAGCATTTTATACAACTTTTTGTTTTTGTCAAAACTTGTATTGTTTGAACTGTAAAGTTGTTTAAATTGTCATTTTTACCATCATTTTACAGTTTATGATGTGGATTGTTTCAAAACCATGTTACTATCAGAACATTTAGTTTTATTATAATATCAGAATTTTCAAAATGATGTCTACTGATGATTCCAATACATTTTTTAGAAGAATTATTATTTATATTATTAGATTCATATATAAAAAATACAAATAACGATTAAACTTTTTGCATGTAATGTCCAGAGGGAATGTACCAAAAATAAAACGTGGTGATCAGTTTTGGTATTTAAAGGCAGATCATGAAGCTCTACGGACTTCAAGTGCATCTAGAAGCATTTGTTCCATCACAATTTCACACACAATTCAATAAAATAAAATAAAAAATGCATAAAATAGATAACAAATGACAGTAAAGTCATTGAACATGGTCATTTTAACAGCTATCACTCTCTGAAATTTATAAATAAACAAGGTCATAAATTGAGCTGTGTTTGTGCATCATTCTTCCTCACTTACAGTCACACAACAAGAGCCCCACTGAAACACAGACACAAATCCAGTAGTTATCCGTATACTGTATAAACACAGACGCTGTGTGTAACACACCTGGTTGTAGAGAGCACAGATGTGCAGCGCCGTGTTTCCAGAGGCGTTCTGAGCGCTCATATCTGCTCCGAAAAACAACAAGTGCTCCAGGTGCTGGACGTGATCGTGTCGACAAGCCTGTGAGAAACACACACACTCACAGAGACACAGAACAGACACCACACACACACACCCAGACAGAGAGACACACAGACACAGAAACAGACACAAGAGACACCAGAGGACACAGACCAACGAGACAAACAAGAGAGAGACAGAGAGAGAGACCAACACACAACACACCCAACAGAGAACACACAGAGAGAAACACACACACACACACACACACACACAGACACACACACACAGACAACATACACAGAAACAGACACAACACAGAGACCACCACAGTGAACACACACACACAGAACTCAACAACAGATACACAGAGAGACCCACTAACACCACTCACAGAACAGGATCACACAAACAGACAGAACCACAGAGAGAGAGACAACAGACACACACAACACCACAACACACACCAGAGACAGACACACAGACAGACCACAGACAACCAGACCACAGACCCACAACAACACACACAGAGAGAGACACCAACACACACACACACACACACACACACACACAGGACAGACCACACAGAGACAACAGACAACCAGAGAGAGACTCTCCACAACAGACCAAAACAGACAAGCGAACAGGCCGACAGCCAAAACCCAACAACAACACAGAGAGAGAGAGAGACCACAGACCACAGAGGGAGACCAGACAGCAGACAGAGAGACTGACCACCACAGACATCACACAAACAACAGAGAGAGAGACCAGAGACAACAAC
The DNA here is from genome assembly GCA_027422415.1 of Schizothorax lantsangensis. Lineage (NCBI taxonomy): Eukaryota > Metazoa > Chordata > Actinopteri > Cypriniformes > Cyprinidae > Schizothorax > Schizothorax lantsangensis. The sequence continues at coordinate 37,680,922 of CM049846.1, read as the reverse complement.
CCAACAGACACAGAGAACACACAACAAACACCAAACAGACAGACACAACCACCACACAGAAGCAACACACACCACACACAACACACACACACACACACACAAGGGGGGAGTACAACACACACAACAACCAGACACAGAGACCACACCACACAACACACACACACACACACACACTCACCACACACACAACACACACAACACACACCACAGAACAAGAGACAGACAGACACACACACAGGAGAGACACAGACACACACACAGAGAGACGACCAACAGACACCGACACACAGATACACAGACCAACCCAGAGAGAGACACAGAGAGAGAGACACCAGACACACAACAACAAAACACCAACAAACAACACCACAGAGAGAGAGACCAGACAGTTCTGCTCAGCAGAGGGCGGCATTTCTTCTATGAGCTTTTCATTTTTATGTCCAGCTTAAGCAGAAGGTTTTGTCTAATGCGTTTGGTAGGAGCTTTACTGACAGTGCTTTTTCTGGTTTTAAGGTGTTAATGTTCTTTGTCTATTTTATTCAAGTGATGGGTTGGGGCTGAACTATTCATAAAGCATTGTAAACTTAAAAAAAACAACTTCCAAAGTAATTAGACATCTAGGCCCGGTTTCACAGACAGAGCTTAGACTAAGCCAGGATTAGGCCATAGTTCAATTAGGACATTTAAGTAGTTTTTATAAACATGCCTTAGAAGAAAGCATTACTGGTGTGCATCTGAAGACAAAACAAAGGCACTGATATGTTTTAAGATCAGTCAGTGCAAGTTTTTTTCAATTGAAACAGCTCAGATTTACATTTTAGTCTAGGACTAGGCTTAAGCCTTCTCTGTGAAACCGGGGGCTAGAATCCTTCGTCCTACAAAAATAGCACCATATAAAAAGTCATAAACAATATACATAAAAACTTCACATTTCTGCTTGTAAATGCATTCTATGTTTTAGTGATCAATCACAGCGCACGGATGCTATCCACAGAACTTCAGCTGTATTTAAACCAGAAATAGTTGTGACATAATTGAGTAAATTAAGTATTTACAATTTTTTTTTCATCTGCTTTCACACAAGATCTTTCCTTGTCACACAGTTTCTGAAAGCTGTCACTCAAACAGCAGAAGCACACACCAAATCTGTAAAACCAGACACTAATTGTCAGCCTTTGACTCAGTTTTCAGTTTCATTAAACACTTTTTGCAAAACACATGCACACAAATCTAACAGTAAAGGTCACACACTGAGAAAGTCTTCGCATGCGTAAATTTCCATTTTTTCATTCGTAAAGGTATATTCATCACTCTCCGCATCCTAAACCAAAATGCATGCTAATGCGAAAACACTGAACATCGAACAACCTGATTCGTTTTTGACGGTTTTAGTACTGAAGGTGTTTTAGGCATTCAGTCTGCAATGACCTTTCACTTTCATCAAAATGTAGTTCATGAAAGAAGAGCTTTCAGATTTTTGAAAACCTGGTAAATTTACTCACCTCCATGTCATCCAAATGTTTACCTGAAAAATGCCGGAGTTTCAACGAGTTTACAAGGTAAAACAACGATGTCGGACGATTTTGAACGGTTGGAGGAGAAGATGAGATGGAGAGCCTGTGCAAGCGTGACCTTTTCAACGTAAAGGTGTGAGTTAGTCACGAACGCACTTTATCGCAGACCTGCATTTTACGTGTGTTAAAGCAGATATATATACATGTCATCCAATATATGTTTAAACAAATGAAGCGATGGGAGTTACAACTCAACGAGTGCTAAGATGAAACCCTCATTCATCGTCTGGTATGGTCGGACGTAGAGCTCTTTGAAGCTGCAACTGGAGGGCGAATTGACTGTGGAGCCAGCCTTCGTCAAGCGTGACCTTTTCACCCGTTTGGAGGAGTGCCGTCACGATTGAAGTCCACTCCGCAGAACAGGCCAGCATGAAGAAGATTCCTTGGAGAAAATGGGAATGTTTATCACTAAAACATTTCATTTTCGATGAAGAAAGAAATTACATAAACATCTTGGAAAACAGTGACAAAACGCTTATGGAAATTGTTTGAGCTGAAAGTGACCCTTATTTTTAATTTGAGTCATGTGTTTAATAAACTAATCCTTTAAATTTTCGGATTCATTGCACAGGTTGGAGTTTGAAGTTGCTGCATCTTATGAAGAAGATTCCTGTTGTTTTCGCATTCTATACATATGAAAAAATTCGGATCTGGTTCGATTTTCAGTCTTTCATCCTTAATTTCTTTCTCTTCGACTGAAGAAAGAAATACATAAACATCTTGTTTTTCGCATCTCTGTGACACGGGCATGCTGTCATTTGGTAAAATAAAAGGATATACGAAATTAAATTAATTTGAAAAAAAAAAAAAAAAATGGAAAAACGCTGAATGCGAAAATAGCTAATCGGACTTTAGGTCATGTGTGTGTTACACTGGCCTAAAAACCGTCATAAAAAAAAAATGATCAGGTTCTTTAGTGTTTCGCGGCGCATTATTTAGTCACGTGTCTTTAGAGATCTTTACGGGTGTGTGTTGAATACGAAAAATTCCGGAAAATCTCACGGCAGTGTTTAATGAATGAAAAATTTCAGACTCAACTGAGGACAAATCACGGCTGACACATTTTCCGTGTTATTTTGGAGAACGGTGGTGTGTAAAGAGGCTTTAATGAAACTGAAAACTGAAAATATATTATATAGCAAAAAGTGTGTTCTGCAAACGTAAAACTGACAATGTTTGTGTATTTTGAATTTGCAGTGCTTCATGCTTTGCAAGACTGTGTGAGGACATTTTGCAGAAACTGTGTGACAAGGAAAGATTTTGTGTGCAATTCTTGGATTTGTGTGTAAAGTTTTGAAAATGTGTGCAAGCAGTTGAAAAAAACAGTATTTTTTAATTACAGTAATGAAGTATGATTGTTACTCCTGGGAGCTCAGCATGTCCTGATCCTTCTATCTGTAATAAAGCTTTGGTGAAGCTGACCTGGTGGATCTCGTGCCAGCCGTTCTCGTCCTGGCAGCAGACGGAGGCGTTCTGGTTTAGCAGCAGCTCGCAGCAGTCCGTGTCTCCTCCAACCAGAGCCGTGTGATACAGCGCCGTCAAACCACGACTGTCTTTATAGTTGGGAGAAGCCCCGAGCTCCAGCAGCACCTGAAGAGCACCATCATTCATGAGAAACACCAATGCAACATGATGGTGAAGTGACACGACTAAGACATCGCTATCATTCTTTTTCATTTATTTGCCACACTGTAAAAAAAAAATCCGTAAAATTTACGGTAAAAAACTGCCGGAATTCTATTGTAAAAAATATGGTAACATTTTAGGTTTTACGGTTTTAACTTAAATTTACAGTTAAATACCGTAATTTCATTAACTGATATAATGTTAATATACCAACCTATTGAAGTACTGAAATCTGTATCTTTGTAATACACTGATAACCACCAAAAGCAGGAGGTGATGAGAGTCACATGATGAACCAAAGCAGCTTTTAAATAATAACATATATAGAAGAAGCACAGCGTCATTCACACAAACACTGATTGCCATCATGATGATCTCAATAAACTGAAATATGCAATAAACATTAATTTAACAACATTAGATGTAACATACAACCCTAATAAACATAACTGATAAGAAAAAAATAAGAAAAAACAGTTATTTCAAAGAAAAAACATCAAATTCAAACAAAATTTGCAACGCAGGGAATTCTGGGAACGTCAGTTTAAGGTTTTTCCTGTAAATTTTACAGGAATTTACCGTTAACCATTTAACAGGTTTTACTGTAGCATTTTCACAGTTTTTTACCGTTAAAATAACGATCATTTTTTACAGTGTACTTTGCAGTTCAGTACAGTTAAAGTAACTGAATAGAGTTCCTTTGGAGTCCCATTATCATCCCGTTAGTGTCTCAGGATGGATAAGGCATGAAAAGAGTCAAGGTTATTATAGTTTTGCATTTTTTAATTCTTTTATCTGGGATCGTTTTCAAATTTGCAATAAAATGTTTAGTTTTTATTAGTTTTAGTTTAGTTTTTATTTTGTGAACACATTTCTATTTAGTTTTTTTTTAGTGCTGTCAAATGATTAATCGCGACGCATCCAAAATAAAAGTTTTTGTTTACATAATATATGTATGTGTACTGTGTATATATAAATACACACACATACAGCAAGTATTTACATGTATAAATTTACATTTATAAAATTTATATTATATATAAATATATTTAATATATAAACTTAACATATTTTTATTAAATATATACATGCATGTGTGTGTATTTATATATACTTAATAAATATACACAGTACATACACATATATTATGTAAACAAAAACTTTTATTTTGAATGCGATTAATCACGATTAATCGTTAGACAGCATTAATTTACAAAATTAAAGCATGCTGAGATTGAGATGGTAAAAGTATACAAATATACGCCAAAATAACGCAGCCATGCCTTTTTACTCCATAAATCTACACAATTTGCACTTACATTATCATTTTTAAAAGCAATAAACTGAACGATAAATGTGATATTTAATTAGAAAATAAATGTAATTTGTTTATATTAGATGTCTTTTATCTTATTTAACCATAATCATGATACTGTAACTGTCATGTCTTGCTCACTTTCCCGCAAACAAACGCACATATCATAACTGGGAATAATGAAATTTAGTAATATTTGCGGAGCCTCAATATTTGATTTGCAGCGTTGTGCATTAAAGCCATTAAAGCTGCAGATGAAGTGAAGGACAGCTCGCTGCTCGCATTCTGCAGCATATATCATTTTATTTTATTTCAATTAGTTTTCAATAACTGTTGTTAGTTTAGTTTCGTTTTAGTTTTTCATTTATTTTGATATTTTTATTTTTTAATAACATTTTTTTTTGATCAGTCGTTTTCGTCTTAGTTTATGAAAATAACCTTGAAAAGAGTAAACTAACTCTACTCATACAGGTGATATGTAATATCCATAACTTAAATAGTGTTGTACAGTTGTTGTAGTTGTAATGGTTGAGTCAGTGGTGCTTTATGATCTGTTTATCGCAGGAGATTGAGTAATCATAGCAGCCACTGCACCATTGCAGTGTTATATATCTGATTTTAATGTGCTGAAACTCAGTCAAGTTGAGTACCTTGAGCGTGGCCTGGTTTTTAGAGCAAGCTGCTTTGTGGAGCGCAGTCATGCCATCTTTAGCCCTGAAGTCCAGATGAGCTCCTCCGTGTCTCAGCGCTTTAATAAACTCCATCGTATTCTCCAGCTGGGCTGCAAACGTGAGCGGCGTCTCTATAACACACAGACACAGACACACACAGACAGACACAGACAGGCACAGACAGACACAGACACAGACACACACAGACACACAGACACACACACACACACACACACACACAGTAAGATACATGTAAGATCTGCACGTATTCGCTTTCTTCAGTGATATGACATTTTATCAAATGCTACCATTTCCATACTACAGCTTACTGTGAGGAACAGACTGAAATTGAAGCCATTATTCACTGAAATCTTTCTCTCTGCCACAGCTTTGAAAGCCCTTGCAGCTCACATTCTCAAAACACAACACCGGTGGTGTTTCTGGTGAAGTCTGACTTGCCGAGTCAAGCTAAAGATGACCATTTTTAATTGAAATTAAACTATGATTTTCAGGCTTATTTATATACTTCTTAATTTGCAGATCATGGTAAAATGTGACTGAGGAAAACACAAAATCCTTTTTTATTATTATTATTATTTAGCCTTCTAATCAAGCTTTCTAGTAAACCTGATGTTGTGACTATGAATACTGTTCTGTGATAAATTGCTTGTAATGTTCCTCATTTGTAAGTACAGTAGCTTTGGATAAAAGCATGTGCTAATGAATAAATGTAAATGTTAATGTTTTAAAGTGCCCCTGTGAAAACAGATTAGGAGAGAGAGACAAGTAAAGTGTCTACTTTTAAGGTTTCAAATAAGTTTTTGTAGAATAAAATGTCAAAATTTGGTTGAAATAATGTTGCATTGTCGTTCAGTGTAACACAATATTTATGTGAAAATTCAAACAACATGCTTATTCTGACTTGTACATATTAAAATATATAAAAGATTAAGGGTGCATATAAAATTTTATTGTGTTTTAAATGAGTAAAAATGATTACTGACAAATGGGCAAAACCTAGGATAGTGGCAAATTCTAAAAATGTAAAATTACAACTAATTAGTATTTGGGGTGAAAATAATTAGTCTTTTAATATGTCATAAATTGATTTTTGTTGTAAATATGCCTGACAAGTTTGTTACACTGATCGACATTTTAGTGGCTGTCTTCTGTAAATCAGGGAGAAATGTATGATATTTATTTTCTGCTCAGAAAAACAAAAACAAAATTGCAATCAATTAAACAGAAAACTTTTTTTTGAGAGAGAAAAACAACAACAATTTAAAGCAATATTACACTTATTGTTATTATGCTTAAACTCTTTTTCATCTTTGACCCTTATACAACAAAAAGTTGAGAAAACTGTAAAATTTCCTACAAAAACAAGTTTAGAAAACTGTAAAATTTCCTACAAAAACAAGTTTAGAAAACTGTAAAATCTCATACAAAAACAAGTTGAGAAAACTCTAAAATCTCCAACAAAAACAAGTTGGGAAAACTCTAAAATCTTCTACAAAAACAAGTTGGGAAAACTCTAAAATCTCCAACAAAAACAAGTTGGGAAAACTCTAAAATCTCCAACAAAAACAAGTTGGGAAAACTCTAAAATCTCCAACAAAAACAAGTTGGGAAAACTCTAAAATCTCCTACAAAAACAAGTTGGGAAAACTCTAAAATCTCCAACAAAAACAAGTTGGGAAAACTCTAAAATCTCCAACAAAAACAAGTTGGGAAAACTCTAAAATCTCCAACAAAAACAAGTTGGGAAAACTCTAAAAATCTCCAACAAAAACAAGTTTAGAAAACTCTAAAATCTTCTACAAAAACAAGTTTAGAAAACTCTAAAATCTCCTACAAAAACAAGTTGGGAAAACTCTAAAATCTCCAACAAAAACAAGTTGGGAAAACTCTAAAATCTCCTACAAAAACAAGTTGAGAAAACTCTAAAATCTTCTACAAAAACAAGTTTAGAAAACTCTAAAATCTCCTACAAAAACAAGTTGGGAAAACTCTAAAATCTTCTACAAAAACAAGTTTAGAAAACTCTAAAATCTCCTACAAAAACAAGTTGGGAAAACTCTAAAATCTCCTACAAAAACAAGTTTGGAAAACTCTAAAATCTCCAACAAAAACAAGTTGAGAAAACTCTAAAATCTCCTACAAAAACAAGTTGGGAAAACTGTTTAGTAAAATCTCCTACAAAAACAAGTTGGGAAAACTCTAAAATCTCCTGCAAAAACAAGTTTGGAAAACTCTAAAAATCTCCTACAAAAACAAGTTGGGAAAACTCTAAAAATCTCCAACAAAAACAAGTTTAGAAAACTCTAAAATCTCCTACAAAAACAAGTTGGAAAAACTCTAAAATCTCCAACAAAAACAAGTTGGGAAAACTCTAAGTTTAGAAAACTCGTTTAGAAAACTCTAAAATCTCCTACAAAAACAAGTTGAAAACTCTAAAATCTCCAACAAAAACAAGTTGGGAAAACTCTAAAATCTCCTACAAAAACAAGTTGAGAAAACTCTAAAATCTCCAACAAAAACAAGTCTCTAAAATCTCCTACAAAAACAAGTTGGGAAAACTCTAGTTGAGAAAACTCTAAAATCTCCTACAAAAACAAGTTTAGAAAACTCTAAAATCTCCTACAAAAACAAGTCTCTAAAATCTCCTACAAAAACAAAAAACTCGAGAAAACTCTAAAATCTCCAACAAAAACAAGTTGAGAAAACTCTAAAATCTCCTACAAAAACAAGTTGAGAAAACTCTAAAATCTCCAACAAAAACAAGTTGAGAAAACTCTAAAATCTCCTACAAAAACAAGTTTAGAAAACTCTAAAATCTCCTACAAAAACAAGTTGAGAAAACTCTAAAATCTCCTACAAAAACAAGTTGGGAAAACTCTAAAATCTCCTACAAAAACAAGTTGAGAAAACTCTAAAATCTCCAACAAAAACAAGTTGAGAAAACTCTAAAATCTCCAACAAAAACAAGTTGAGAATGTTGAGCTGGTTGCCTTAAACTTTTAAGTTTTCTCAACTTTTTATTTTTTACAGTGTAGGCTTGTTTGAAAAAGGTGGAAAGTATTTATAATTAGCTGTTTATGAAAAAAATACAAGTCTATAGCATTAGGATAAATGTAAACATAAAAGATAAATCTAAATAAATGTGTGTGCGTTTAATATTCAATAAGTTTTAGGTGATTAAAAACAAACAGTGCAAGCCGGTATATGATGATATGATTGAACATTCTGGAAAGCAGAAGAATAAATAAATCAGACCGTGGATTAAACAGACACTGAAAACAAGATCTTCTCATGAGCACAGATTCACAGGTGAATAATAATAATAATAAACTTTATTTTATATAGCGCCTTTAAAAGTTGCATCTCAAAGCCCTTTACCAAAACATACAAAAAAATACATTGAACAAAAAATAAAAAAATAAAATAAATTCACATATATGCAAACTGAAAAAAAAAAACACAGATACCTCCGGTGTCCATGTCATGGTAATTAGGGTCCAGGCCGCGGTCAAGCATTCTGGAGAGTTTCTCCAGCTGATGATGCTGGATGTAATCTATAAACCTCCTCAGATTGGCCTGGAGAGAGAAAATATGAAAGAAAATATAGAAAGATATCAAAATCCGTTCTGTCAGAAGCCGTTAGACTGAATGCTAAAAGCTATATTTGCTAGATACTGTCACGCAGCTAAACACATCTGTTTACAGTTAGATACATTACTGTGTGTTACTTGAAAAGTTATTGAAACAAGAGACAAATATTCCAGTATGTGCATTAAAAAAATATTAGTAAGTGGTCTGACCTCGACCTGTAAATGTTTTAACTGAGATTTTATTCTTTTATGTGTTTTATGTATCGTAATTAGTGCTGTCTAATGATTAATCGTGATTAATCGCATCCAAAATAAAAGTTTTTGTTTACATAATATATATATATGTGTGTGTACTGTGTATATTTATTATGTATATGTAAATACACACACATACAATGGAAATATTTATATGTATATATTTATAATCATATAATTTATATCATATATAAATATATGTAACATATTTTTATTAAATGTATACATGCATGTGTTAGTATTTATATATACATAATAAATATACACAATACACACACATATATTATGTAAATAAAAACTTTTATTTTGGATGCGATTAATCGTTTGACAGAACTAATTATAATACGTTTGTATGTTTCTCAGGAGATATTAATTATCCTGCCAGGCTGTTATTGAAAATAAGAACTTGTTATTAATTAACTTGCCTGGTTAAATAAAGGATAAATAAATAAAGTGTTTTTGCTTATTTATTGCATATCACGTTACTTTAATCAGACGATTGTGATCAAAATGAGTCCAAACGCATAGATGTTGAAACAATCCTCACAGATATGTAATTTCATAAGTTTCATGCAAACAGACAGCACTAGGATATACTAGACTCACCCCAAAAATCTTCAGTCATTTTGAATTATTCAGAAATGATTATTCATAAAAAAAATTATAATTCATAATTTCTGATATCTTAACATAGAAAGGACATATTTGCTGTCACCTTTGAGTGAAGTTTGGCGATCTGCTTGTCATCCACACCGGGCTGATCGTACAGTCTGGTTTTGTAGCGAAACTGTAGCACACAGGAGCAAAGAAGCAGAGCCGTCAAAGATATTAGCAGAAGTTTGATCAGTACAGTCTTCACAATATTTCAAGCAGCATAACTCAAGACATCAGGAACCTATGCTTCTTTATTCTATGAGCTTCTAAATATATGTTCCCAGGTGAGAAAATAATGCACTTCCATGATGTACTGTACTTAAAGTGCTCTGTTTTTCAAACACTAATTTTGTACTTAATATACTAAAAATAATTTCTTAGTACACTGTAAAAAAAAATTCTGTAGTTTTTACAAAATAATTTTGGCAGAAAAACTGTAAGCACATTTACAGCCAAGAACTTACATTTTACAGTATAAAACTGTAATTTGCAAAAAAAAAAAAAAAAAAAAAATGTGAATATCAGTTTACAGTTTTTGACTGTAAAATTTACATTGATTTGTTCTTTTTTACTTCTAAAAACTGTACAATTAACAGCATTTTACTGTAAAATTACATTATAAGTTTATCTGGTTAGATCTTTTACAGTTTTTCCCTGTATATAGTACGGTAACTTACTGTTAACATATTAACAGTTTTTTTCCGTAACATTTTCACAAAATTTTACAGTTAAAATTACACTTATTTTTTTACAGTGTACTTCTTAAGATAAACTTAAGATCATCTAAGTGTACTCAACTGTGCTATTTTGGGACACCATGAATATGAACTAAAATGTGCTTTTAACATACTATCTTTGTATTTAAATCTTTTATTAATTTCCACTTGTAGTACACTTGAACCCATCTTTCATACACTAGTACACTTTAAGTACACTTTTAGTGTACTAGTACACTACAGTACAGTACTAGTACACTTTAGTACACTTTTAGTACACTTGAAACCATCTTTCATTCACGAGTACACTTTTAGTACACTTGAACCCATCTTTCATTCACTAGTACACTTTAAGTACACTTTTGGTGTACTAGTACACTACAGTACAGTACTAGTACACTTTAGTACACTTTTAGTACACTTGAACCCATCTTTCATTCACGAGTACACTTTTAGTACACTTGAACCCATCTTTCATTCACTAGTACACTTTAAGTACACTTTTGGTGTACTAGTACACTACAGTACAGTACTAGTACACTTTAGTACACTTTTAGTACACTTGAACCCATCTTTCATTCACTAGTACACTTTTAGTACACTTGAACCCATCTTTCATTCACTAGTACACTTTTAGTACACTTGAACCCATCTTTCATTCACTAGTACACGTTTAGTACACTTGAACCCATCTTTCATTCACTAGTACACGTTTAGTACACTTGAACCCATCTTTCATTCACTAGTACACGTTTAGTACACTTGAAACCATCTTTCATTCACTAGAACACTTTTAGTACACTTGAACCCATCTCTCATTCACTAGTACACTTTTAGTACACTTGAACCCATCTTTCATTCACTAGTACACGTTTAGTACACTTGAACCAATCTTTCATTCACTAGTACACGTTTAGTACACTTGAACCCATCTTTCATTCACTAGTACACGTTTAGTAC
>CM049846.1:37647040-37664540 GCA_027422415.1 Schizothorax lantsangensis | reverse complement strand
ATATACGGAAGGTGAAGTATATACTAATATACAGAAGGTGAAGTATATACTAATATACGGAAGGTGAAGTATATACTAATATATAGAAGGTGAAGTATACACTAATATATAGAAGGTGAAGTATATACTAATATACTTCATATAATCTTTTTGTCACTTTAATAGAATAGACTTAATAAGCTCTTTGCACTACACCATTCATATTCTGCACTGTTTGTTTATTTCACTGGTTTGCACTATCTACCATGTGCCTTATGCCACTTTATCTATTTTTTATTATTATTATTATTATTATTATTTTTTATTTTTTTCTACATGTCCTTATTTGTATATTTGTAATAGTTGCATTTGTGTATGTATGTGTGTATGTATAGGTGTGTATATATATATATATATATATATATATTGATTTGTACTTATCTGTATTTTTGCGTTCTACTGTTAGTGTTTAGTGTTATCTGTATGCACCAGGGAGTAAGAGAGTAACGCAATTTCAATTCTCTGTATGTATGTACGGTACATGTGGCAGAATTGACAATAAAGCTGACTTTGACTTTGACTTTTGACTTTGATATATAGAAGGTGAAGTATATACTAATATACAGAAGCTGCACAGAGTCATTCATGCAAACACTAAACACCATCATGATAACACACATGATACTTAAATAATGCAATAAACTTTCATTAAACAACAGAAGATGAAACATAAAGCCCAAATGTACATAACTGATAACAAAAACTATTAAAAAACCTGATTATTTAAACAAAATACTTTCAAATGTTGAGTGTCACGCAGGGAATTCTGGGAATATCAGTTTACAGTTTTTGACTGTAAATTATACATTGATTTGTTAGTTTTTACTTCTAAAAACTGTATAATTAACAGCATTTTACTGTAAAATTACATGAAATGTCTGGTTAGATCTTTTACAGTTTGTCCCTGTATATAGTACGGGAACTTACTGTTAACCTATTAACAGTTTTTTTCTGTAGTGTTTTTACAAAATTTTACAGTTAAAATTACACTTATTTTTACAGTGTAGGTTAAACAACTGCACATATATATATATATCCAGTGTTGGGGGTAACACATTACAAGTAACGTGAGTTATGTAATCAATTACTTTTTTCAAGTAACTAGTAAAGTAACGCATTACTTTTTCATTTACACGAAAATATCTGAGTTACTTTTTCAAAAAAGTAAAGCCAGTTACATTGTTTCTCATTTATTGACCGACAAGTTATGTTAAATAACACAAATGTATCTAATCCCATTATTATTAACCAATGTCTTTGCTGATGATCCAATTCAACCATACTAATAAGCAAAAATGACTTTAGATAAACTAACAATTGTGCTTCATTGTTTTTTTATTGCTGAAGAGTGTTGAACCTTCTTCTCCTGCGCTCTACTCTTCACACGTGAATTTACTCTTCCTTCAGCTTGAGGTTTATTCATTACACTTTTTGGTGTGAAAGGGCTTTACATTTGCTATAAATATAACTTTTTATATGAAAAACAAACAATCAAGCCCTGCTCATATTTAAAAAGTAACGCGAAAGTAACGTAACGCATTGCTTTCCATAAAAAGTAACTAAGTAATGCAATATTGTAATGCATTACTTTTAAAAGTAACTTTCCCAACACTGTATATATGTCAGGATTAGATAAACAAACTCCTCCTCAACTTTTTATGAACCTCACACAGATAAATCACACTTTACTAACAATATTATTTCGGAAACACTTCGTAATATGGTTGTATTTGTTAACATTAGTCAATGCATTAATGCACATGAATTAACCAATGAATGATAGCTGTGTGCAGCATTGCTTCTGTAATCTTTGTCAATGTTAACTTGTTCATACAGTACACTATATGATGTGTGTGTTGTGAATTTGTGTGTGTGTGTGTGTGTGTGTGTGAGAGAGTGTGTGTGTGTGTGTGTGTGTGTGTGTGTGTGTGTGTGTGTGTGTGTGTGAGAGTGTGAGTGTGTGTGTGTGTGTGTGTGTGTGTGTGCAATGTTTAGACATAAAGGTAAGCAGGTAACAAATACAATTCAAAAAGTAAATACAAGATATAAAGTTGTATTTTTTGTATACTTTTTTTTTAAACATTACATTACAGCAGATAAAGCATTATTATAAATCTTTGTGAACCTCATTCTAAAGTGGGAACTATATGAACATAAGCTGATTTACTGATGTTTATGTGCTCTTTACTAACATGATTTAGCTTAAAAAATATATTTATTAGAGGTGTGTGATATGCAGTGTTGGGGAAAGTTACTTTTAGAAGTAATGCATTACAATATTGCGTTACTCCCTAAAAAAGTACTTTTATGGAAGCTACTTTTTATGGAAAGTAATATGTTACGTTACTTTTGAGTTACTTTTTAAATCTGGGCAGGGCTTGCTTGCTTGTTTTTCATATAAAAAGTCAAATGTAAAGCCCTTTCACACTAAAAGTGAAGTGAATCCGGCTCAGACTGAAGGAAATGTAGATTCAGGTCTGTACAGTAGAGGACGCAGATCAAACTAATCACATGAAGAATATGACACAGTTCAACACTATTCAGCAATAACTACAATCAAACACAAATAAGTCATTTTTGATTATTATTATGGTTGAATTGGATCATTGAAGGTCAGTAGCAAAGACATTGGTTAATAAAATGGGATTAAATACATAAATTATATTTGTCTTATTTAACATATTTAATAATTGCAGGATTGCATTTCACTGTTTTATTGATTTTGAGGAACACTGAATGTGTTTTTGTGCAGGTGAGATGAGTAAATACATGATGATATTTAGTCTAGAACTACAGTAAGATTGTTAGAACTACAGTAAGATCGTGTTGATATTTAGTCTATAGAACTACAGTAAGATCATGTTGATATTTAGTCTAGAACTACAGTAAGATCGTGTTGATATTTAGTCTAGAACTACAGTAAGATCGTGTTGATATTTAGTCTAGAACTACAGTAAGATCGTGTTGATATTTAGTCTAGAACTACAGTAAGATCGTGTTGATATTTAGTCTAGAACTACAGTAAGATCGTGTTGATATTTAGTCTAGAACTACAGTAAGATCGTGTCGATATTTAGTCTAGAACTACAGTAAGATCGTGTCGATATTTAGTCTGGAACTACAGTAAGATCGTGTTGATATTTAGTCTAGAACTACAGTAAGATCGTGTCGATGATATTTAGTCTAGAACTACAGCTACGGTAAGATCGTGTCGTGATATTTAGTCTAGAGCTACAGTAAGATCGTGTTGATATTTAGTCTAGAGCTACAGTAAGATCGTGTTGATATTTAGTCTAGAACTACAGCTACAGTAAGATCGTGTTGATATTTAGTCTAGAAGCTACAGTAAGATCGTGTCGATATTTAGTCTAGAACTACAGCTACAGTAAGATCGTGTTGATATTTAGTCTAGAACTACGGTAAGATCGTGTTGATATTTAGTCTAGAGCTACAGTAAGATCGTGTTGATATTTAGTCTAGAGCTACAGTAAGATCGTGTTGATATTTAGTCTAGAACTCTACAGTGAGATCGTGTTGATATTTAGTCTAGAACTACAGCTACAGTAAGATCATGTTGATATTTAGTCTAGAACTACAGTGAGATCGTGTCGATGTTGATATTTAGTCTAGAACTACAGTAAGATCATGTTGATATTTAGTCTAGAACTACAGTAAGATCATGTTGATATATAGAACGTCTCAGGTTACCCATGTAACCATGGTTCCCTGAGAAGGGGAACGAGACACTGCGTCCCCTAGAGGACACTTTGGGGAACGCCTTCAGCGTGACCGGTGTCTGAAGTGCATGTGGAAACACGACAATGAACTTGCCATTGGCCTATGACGTGTTACTGGTGCGACCATGAGTATAAAAGGGCACCTTTATTATTACCGTTACACTGGTTTGAGTAGAAAAAATACTGGTTAATAACGTTATTTTTAAAGCTTTTTTGCCTGTAATAACAATAACAATAACAATAATAATAATAATAATTATTATTATGATAATAATAATAATAATAATAATTACTATAATAATAATAATAATAAAAGTACAGCGTTTCTGTTTGGAATTATTAAATTCGATCTAATTTCCATTACACTGGTTTGAGTAGAAAAAAACTGGTTAATAACATTATTTTTAAAGCTTTTTTGCCTGTAATAACAATAACAATAACAACAATAATAATAATTATAATAATAATAATAATAATAATAATCATCATAACTATAACAATAATAATAATTATAATAATAATAATAAAAGCACAGCGTTTCTGTTTGGAATTATTAAATTTGATTTAATTTCCATTACACTGGTTTGAGTAGAAAAATACTGGTTAATAACATTATTTTTAAAGGTTTTTTGCCTGTAATAACAATATCAATATCAATAATAATAATAATAATATAATAATAATAATAATACTAATAATATGAATTATTATTATTATAACAATAATAATAACAACAATAATAATTATGATAATAATAAAAATGATAATAATCATAATTATAATAATTATAATAATAATTATAATAAAAGGACAGCTGTCACAAATCCTGGCCATGAACTTCTGTTCATTCAACACTAGAGGTCACTCACCCATCACATTGACTTTCACACCACACAGACAGTTACAGATCACTCAAGGACTTCATTTCCCATCATCCACTGCACCAACACAGCTGTTCACACTAATCACGCACACACCTGAGAACAATCTCACATCACCCTGATTGCACCACTGATCACACCATCACACACTACATAGCCTGGGACTTCCTCTTGCTCTCTGCCGAGTATTGTTTAGCCTAGCTACCTTACGAAGCGTTCCCAGTATTCCTAGTTTGATTTCCCGTGTTAGATTCTGCCCGTGTTTCTGGATATTCCCTCTGCCTTGCCCTTTGGCGTCTGCTAAATGCATAAATGTAAATGTAAATGTAAAAATGCCTCAGAAATCAATTTAGGTGAAAAATATATCCCATAATGTAAAAGTGTACTTCTGTCACAGCTGTGAACTGACCACCACACAACTAGCCAAGATACCAGCACAAAAACACAGCAATATATCATCTGATTATCAGCAAAATCCCTGAATACTGAAATATCACTTTGTAATTTTGCACTTAAGCTGTTAAATGTTGTCAGAATGACTCAGACGCCAATCAAAACAAAGAAGGCGGGGCTTCACTGTTCACAGAAACTGACAGGAATTCAGGTGAGATGAAGGTTATTAATATTATATCTGTAAACATGCACTAACTGACAACTCTTTTACAACAGACACCTTAAATGATTGACAGGAATAATATCCACTTAACTCAACTACTCGAGAAAATCACCATATTGAATTAAAAACAATTTGAAATTGAATGCGAGTAGCCTAATTGTAATTATCGCCATAATGTTTATATCATGCACATTCTATGAAATTAAGGCTCCACAGTTTACATATTTTCATGTTCTGTATGTTTCATGACCCCACTCATCTCATATAAACCACAAAACTTACTTAACTTACTTGTGCTCCTATTATAAGCTACACAAATGTGTTTGTTGTTATTGCATCTGTCTCCTCATGCATTGCTTTGCTTTGTGTCTTTTCCTTAAAAACATGACATGCAATGCATTGCATGTAAGAGAACCCCTTTAAACATACTTTGCATTAAATGCAATATTAAAAATAAAACACTTCAAACCTGAAAGTCTTCAGTGCTACGTTGTCTCTGTGTGATTCAAGCCACTGAAGAGGAGAAGATGCTCTTTATCAGCCACAGGATTCTCAATCCTAATAAATCCTTAATGTCACTCGAGTCACTTCAGCAGAGGATCTGACGAACGATAAGAACATTTTCTTTTCCTTTGAAAAAAACATAATGCATAATGTTCAGCAGAAAAGGTCTGTGCAACTGAAGTTCTCTGAAAACCCCAAATGTGTGAGAAGTCGGTGAGATATCATTAAATGAAATGAGTCGCTCTCATACAGATGTTTCAGTTCGGCCCCCTAGTGTCTCTCTGAACAGGCTTCTACAAATAACTCTCGCACCTTCATGTGCTGGATATCCTAATAACAGCCACAATTAAGACGATAAGAGAAAGACCACTCGAACCATTTGAGAGAACGACTTCCGACGCAACTTTTAGATAAAGATGGTTTGATATATTCAACTGATATATATATATTCCAACATATAAATGAAGTCCACAGCTCAGCCTCTCAAACATCTGTGTCCTGAATGATGGGCATTGCTTTGCACTCCACACCAGTTAAAAACAACAGTAAAATAAGTGCTAAAGTACGTTTACTGTAGTAAGCATGCATTAGGTTATACTAACATCAGTTTTAATTGTTGCATTTCTATCAGTTTTCTTGTGAATAGATGCAGTGTAAAGTGGTTAATGCAATGCAAATGTCTTATCATTTAAACATGCAGGAAAACAATATTAGAAAATGCACACAATTAACATATGCTGGTGTTTTAATAGGATGAAGACTCGTTTGTATGTCACTGCCTCCTAACCTGAAACAGAGCTAATTTTAAACTAGGACATTATTTAGGTCACTGCAAAGGGTAGAACCAGAAGAACAGAACAGCTCCTGCAGATACACGCTTAATAATCCAGGACCTGACTGAGAACACTTCATCTAAACAACTCAGTCCAGATCTGATTGAAACGGCTGGTGAAAACCAAACTTTTCTGACCAAAACTCACTCAGGATTCTGAACACTGTGATCTAATACACATGTAAACGAGTGTTTGACTGAGTTTGTGCTTTTGTGTTGTTGTTGTTGTAGAAATGGTCTCATAACACAAATAGTGTACAACGGGGTAAGAGTCACCTTTGATGTTATTTTAATCTGAACCACTAGATGGCACAAAAACGTGGCGTAGCACTTTCCAAAACATCCACTTTTCAAGATGCACGTATATATTTGTCTGAACCTCGACTCAATTCTGTGCTTACTTGATCTAATATTTTATGTTTTTAAAATGTTGTAGATTTAAGTAGCAAATGAGAATCAGTAAAATTAATGCATCTATTTTGAAACAAAGGTCTTTATGATTTTCAGTTTTGTTTAAGATAATTAAAGCAACAGTTTTTAAATAACGAAAGAATATGTAAAAGTATGGTATTTGGGGTAAAAAGACCTCTGCTGTTGGGGCTAAAGACGCAGTAATTAACATGATAATTAATAGATGGCTGATTTGTTGACATGGTTAGATTCAGATGGTAAATATCATATATTATGTTGGGTGTCCATATTAGAGATAATCACCATGTTTAGAATGAAACCATCATATTTAAAAACATATTAATCATATCATATAATAAAATATCATTTGTTGTTACTACTGAAAATATATTTCAATTATTATTGGATTTCCTTCAATGCTTTCAGAATCTTTACTTATTAAAATTATTTTGTTTCTGTATTTTAAAATATATTTTTTATATTAACATATTTTAATGACAGTATATTTATTGAACAATTTTATAATTTTTTACAACTTTTTTTTGTTTAAATATTTTTTAAACTTTGCTAAAGTGATTGTTTTGAACAAGTATTAACTTAGAAATTATTTAAAAAAAACATTATTTTAGCTGAAGTATGTGTATTAATACCGTGTGTGCCACCTCATACATTTATAAGATTTTTAAACAAAATAAACAACTTGAATGATTTATTTTCACACAAAATATGTTGCTCCATTAATGTTCAATACAAACGTATATTTTTTTTCTGCAATTATGCATTTTAGGTGCAGTGAATAGCACATTATTCAACGTTTTCTCATCATGTACCACCTGAGGGCGCCAAGCACAGTTCATCAATAACTTAGATTAATGCATTAGTTAACATAAACTAACAACGGACAACAAATCTTCACAACATTAATTCATATTGATTTGTTCATTATACATGCATGCACATTTATTAACTTTAAGCGTGCACGTTGTTCCAAACATGTGAGTTTCTTTCTTCTGCTGAGCATAATATAAGATATCTTGAAGAATGTGGGTATTAAAAAATGCAGTTATATTATATCTATAAACAAAAGGTTGATTCTGCACGTTATGTTATGGAGTAATAATTTGGGTTACAGTCAGAGCTTACTGTGTTTCCACTGCAGTGACTTTGTCAATTCAAACATTTCTCCAGCAACTTTATCTTCATTGTTATAAAGTTTTGATCATAAACGCTTGTCATCTGATACATTAACTCGAATTAAACAGAGGTCCTTCGTCCTCTTGTACCAGGTATAACAGCATCTCAGACTCTTTCACAGACTCTTCAAGATTAAACAGAACAATATTCAGAGTGAAAGTTTGGATCCAAACACAAGAGGGCAGCAGAGCATCGTTACTGTACTCATCACTGACAAACAACACTGGTAAAGCTCCAAATATTTAACAATAACTATACTGGGAAAGTTCACAAACAAAACAATATAAATAAATAAAATACTGCCAACCCTCAAACAATAAAAACAGATTGAACTCAACTCAAAAAAGTGGTTTGCTACTTGTGGATTCACATTTATGAATATGGATGTTGCAAAAAAGCAATATAGTTGGTTTTTTTATGCCACCTTTATTTATTTTAATAATTCTGAACAGTTCAAAAGGTCATGACGTCTAAAAACTGAGCTGAAACCGCACATACCCTAACGTTGGATAACAATAATATTGACCAGTTTAATAGGGAAGGGAATACAATATAATTGCATTTTCACTCAGTAATTGTAATTATTTCTATATTCTGATAACATGGGATTTTATGATATATATATATATACACTGTATATTAGTGCTGTCAAACGATTAATTGTGATTAATCGCATCCAATATTAAAAAAAATAAATTATGCATATATAAATACAAACACATGCATGTATAAATTTAAGAAAAATATGTTGTTTATACGTTATATATATATATATATATATATATATATATATATATATATATATATATATATATATTCATATATAATATAAATGCATATACATGCAAATAGTTTCAAAATATATACTGTATATGTGTCACAAACAGAGCACGGAGAAACAGGTAAGTAGCAAAACAGAGGCTGTCAGGTGAGTGAGCTGAACTTGTGGGCATTGGAACTGGGGACTTGAAAGGCTTCCCGCGGAGCAGGGTGGTAAGGGGGCTGTGATTGCAGACTAAAACCCTCTGATGAAGCGGTGGTAGAAATTGGCGAATCCATGGAATCTCGCAAAGTTCCTTAATCGACTGTGGAGTCAGCCATTCTGAAGGGATTGCCACTGGAGCTGTAACCTTCCCCTGGTCCATCTGGATACCTTCCCTCCCGATGATGTATCCCAGGAACTGCACCGTGGGGCGATGGAACTCGCATTTCTCTAACTTAAGGTACAGACGGAACTGACGGAGCTTCTGGAGGACCTGCGCAACGTGGTGGCGATGGTCGGCCAGGGTCCGGGAGTAGATCAGAATGTCGTCGATTAAACTATCACAAAGCGGTGGAGGAACTCCCGGAACACCTCGTTCATGAACTCCTGGAAGACGGAGGGGGCGTTGGAAAGGCCATATGGCATCACGAGGTACTCCTAGTGGCCGGAGGGAGTAATGAATGCCGTCTTCCACTCATCGCCCTCCCGGATTCGAACGAGGTTGTATGCGCTGCGCAGGTCCAGCTTAGAGCCTCCTTGATGTATTCCTCCATATCCTTGCGCTCCGGGATGGACAGTGAGTATACTCCAGGCAGCAGATCTATAGCACAGTCCCATGCCCGATGAGGTGGTAACTGGGTGGCTGCCTGCTTGCTGAAGACATCCTGGAACGCCCTATAATCAAATGGGATCTTGGGAATCACACTGGCCTCGGGACTCTCAACCCGCGTGGAGGTGACCTGAGCTGCGGGTAACCTGCGAAGAGGATGTGGAACTTCCTTGAGACAGTGTTGGTGGCAAAATTCGCTCCAGCGAATTATCTCACTTGATTCCCATTTGATTTCCGGAGAATGGAGTATGAGCCAGGGGCGTCCCAGGATGATTTCCACTGTTGGTCCCTCCAGCACCAGAAATTTAATCTCCTCCTCATGCAGGTTGCCAATCTTCAGCTTCATCGGGGGAGACTCGAACTTCAACACACCCACATCCTAGCGGTTTGCCATTGATGGTTTCGACTCGGAGCTCCCGGGCATGCCGGCGGCGGGGCAGGTGTAAACGACTCAGGAGGTCTTGGGGGATGAAGTTGCCCGAGGAGCCTGAGTCGACCAGGGCAGAGGCTGTAACGGATTGGACTGGAGTGAATAGTTGAACAGTCAGCACAGAAAGCGTGGACATTACAGGGTCGACATGGAGAGTACTCACCGCTGGACGTGGGGTTTTGTTGGGGCATGACCTGATGAAGTGATCAGCCGAAGCACAGTAAAGACACAGCCCCGCTGCCATTCGGCGAGCACGTTCTTGACTGGAAAGGCGAGCTGTGTCCACTTGCATGGGTTCTGGTACTGGGGAACCGTTGGCGGGTGAAGCAGGCTGGTGGGCGGCTTCGGCGGTATGGCAGGCAGACAAGCGTTGGGCGATTCGGTTGGACTTTAGCATAAAGCTTTCCAATCCAATGGAGTCGTCAAAAATCGCCATCTGAGCGCGGATACTGGTTTCCAGTCCCTGCCGATAAGCGCTGAGGAGAGCCGCTTCGTTCCAACCACTAGTTGCTGCCAGAGTACGGAACTGCAATGTGTACTCGTGAGTCGAGGAAGCCCCTTGACGCAGGCGCAACAGCTGATCCGACACCGAGAGCACTCCGGTAGCTAGTTCAAAAACTTCCTTGAAATGTTTAGTGAATGCATCATATGAGTTAATTATGGATGAATTAGCATTCCATATGGCTCTAGCCCAGGATAATGCTCGACCGGAGAGAAGGGAAATTAAAAATGCTACCTTGGAGCGCTCGGTGGGAAACTTCTGTGGTTGCATTTCGATATACAAGGCCAGTTGTAATAGAAAGCCGCCACACTCAGCCGAATCACCCGCGTAGGCAGCCGGTAAGGCCATGGGACTGGCAGAGGCAGATTGAGGAGATGGTGGTGGCAGGAGTGAGACCCGCAGAGTGTTGACCTGATCAGTTCACTGCCGTTTCACTAAGGATTGGATTACCAGACAAGTCACTCACCTGCTTCTCAGAGTCTCTGTTGCAGGAATCGTGGAGCAGGGAAACACAGGAGAACAGGACACACACTGGAGGATCGCTGGAGGGGTTCTGGGAGACAATAAGGTAGGTTAATCACAGGTAAGATATGAAAGGAGTCAGGTAGTGAACCGTAGACCGGACGATGAGTGTCAGAGAGCGTGTGGTACTTATTGGGAGTTCTGGTTGCAGGTGCGGGTGATTAGAACTCAGGTGACTGTGATCTGGTGATTGTTGTTGGCGGCGGTGACTGAGACTGTGACTCTCTGACAATATGTGTGCATTTATAAATACATAATAAATAAACACAGTACACATACATACATTATGTAAACAAAAACTTTTATTTTGGATGCGATTAATCATTTGACAGCACTAATATACTGTATATATATACAGTATATATATATATATATATATAAGTAGCATTATAAAAATACTATATTATTTAGTCTTTGATGTAGTTTTCATCTATATGTCTAGTAGTTAGTGTGGAAGAGTTTCTAATCATTAACTCTGACCTCAGTTTGCTCTGAAAACATATTCCTGTTTGTCCAAATATGAAACGATATACCGCAGCTTTAATTACCTCTGCTCTGCTCTTTCTAATTGGCATTAAATATTAAACTCTCATTCTCTGTTGTAATGGTGCAAAAAATTGTTTACATGAATTTGTAATTGACATCAGAGCCAGAGAGGTGAAAACACAAGCTTTGAAAGTCATAAATATTGACAGGGAGGAGGTTCAGTGTTGGTTTAATTATCCAGACTAATTAAAAAAATGAAGCTAAAGTAGTAAACAAGATGACCAATATATTGTATACGACAGCCCTGCAAATTTGATTTACATTATTCAGTTATCAGACGCTTTTATCCAAAGAGACTTAAAGGGTGACTTAAGTTACTTTGCAACTACAACTATAACCCTAACTATAACCTAACAATCTACTAATACTCTAATGACAGCTAGTTTGCATATAGTTGCTTATATAGTCAAATGAATATGCAAAGGGAACAATCAAAATAAAGTTGTTTCATAAGACCACTGCATGGCCATTGCTTTCCTCTTATTCTGACTTAAATAGCCAGTCCTCCTCCTCTTCCTTCCTTCATCATGCATTGGGTGTAAAAATAGCACACAGTACGCAGGCGTGTAAATAGCGTGTTCCCACTCGACGTGGGTTGGACGTGTTTGTAGTGTTTGGAGAGAGGGCACATATGCCTGAGGACAGACTAACCCTGCACACACACACACACACACACACACACACACACACACACTCACTCTACTCTCACACACACACACACACACACACACACACACACACACACACACTCACACACACACACACACACACACACACACACACACACACACACACACACACACACTCACACCGCTCACACTCACACACACACACACACACACACACACACACACACACACACACTCTCCACACACACACACACACACACTCACACTCTCTCTCTCACACACACACACACACACACTCACACACACACACACTCACACTCTCTCTCTCTCACACACACACACACACACACACACACACACACACACACACACACTCACACACACACACACACACACACACACACACACACACACACACACACACTCACACACACACTCTCTCACAGGAGACTCTCACACACACACACACACACACACACTCACATCACACTCTCACACCAACACACTCACACACACACACACACACACACACACACACACACACACTCACACACACACACACACACACACACACACACACACACACACACACACACACACACACACACACACACACACACACACACACACACACACACACATCCCTCCTGCTGGGCTCTTCATCATCATCCTCAGCTCTCCTCAGTCCTTCACATGCAACTCTGCCATTCTGGCTCCAGCACTCGTAGTTTTGTATGTTAAAGACGATGCGATTGGCAGCAGCATCTTCAGTGAGTCATTCAGAAGGGACTGACACTGCGCTTCTCTCGTTTATCGTGTTGAACTGAGCGTGGGCCGAGCGCCTGAGTAAGTGCATGCAAATAAGTCTGAGCATCAGCCGCTTCGAGAAACCCCGTCAGGACTCAGAGGCTCATTTTGACTGATACAGCGGGTCAGATAAGTATTAAACACCTCACCATTTTTCTCAGTTAATATATTTCTAAAGATGCTGTTGACTTGAAATTTCCACCAGATGTCGGTTACAACCCAAGCAATCCATACATACAAAGAAAACAAAACAAATAAGTTCAGAAGTTACATTATGAGAAATAAAATGGAATGACACGGGGAAAAATATTGAACACATGAGGTGCAAAAAGCCAAGACTCCAGCTGAAATCTATCAGTAATTAGAAAGCAATCCTGCCCCTCGTCAGTGGAAATTAATATGAGCTGCTTCAGTCCAACACCTACAGTACCAGGATGATGAAGATGATCCCAATCACAGCCAAGCAATCTCTCGACTGGTTTCAGAGAAAGAGAATAAAGCTGCTATCACCGGACTTCAATCCAATATAACATAAGAACTAAAGGTCAGAGTTCATAGAAGAGACTCACAGAAGCTTCAAGATTTGAAGACTAAATCACAGCTGAGCAATATATGTGATAGTTTCTCCTGCAGGAGGCGTCTTGAAGCTCTCATCACCAACAAACGCTTTTGTATGAAGTATTTGACTTAGTTCACACTGCAGGCTAAAGTGGCCCAAATCCGACTTATTTGCCCAAATGTGACCCATATCTGATTTTCTTATGACCGTCTGAACAGCACAAATCAGGCCCAGGCCACTTTCATACGTGGTCCTAAATCAGATACATATCCGATGTTTTGCAATGTGACTTCTGTCTGAACAGCCATGTCGCATGCGATTTTTACGTCATTGAAATGCGACAGACGTCACAATTCTGCGCTGGAGGAGGCGGGAAGATTAAAATCACAATGGCAGACAGTATATAGACAATACTATCACTTCGTTATTTAGGCTCCGATTGCACATTAACTAAACACACGCTAACACAAGCAGCATCCATTTTTATTTCCGTCTGACGTCACGTCTTCTTCTGCGCATGCGGGTCAGGGTCGTATACGGTTCACACATGAGACTGATGGCAGTCGCATTTAAATGACAATGTGAACAACAGCGCAAAAAAATCCGATCTGAGCATTAAGACCTGCAGTGTGAACGAAGTCTTTAATACATTTCAGTAGTTTTTCCCCGTGTCATTCCATTTTATTACACATAACTTAATTTCTGAACTTATTTGTATTGTTTTCTTTGTATGTTTGTACCGACATCTGGTGAAAATGTCATGTCAACAGTTTTAGAAATATATTTACTGGGAAAAATGGTGATGTGTTCAGTACTTATTTTACCTGCTGTAATTATGCTTTGATGCCAACCAAAGAAATCTGCAGTTCGCAGGTGGCTTCCCGCTGGCAGGTTTCCGTCGGCTGTGAAATAACACTTTCTCTGGTCTCCCGAAAGCATCCGGAGCTCCGTGGCCCTCCTCACCTCTCATCCGGCTCTCGTGGTGTTATAGAAGCACTTGTGTAAATGACTGACAGCGGCGAGGTGTTTTTAACCGAAGCGTTGAGGAACAGGTGGGCAGTCTGGGGAAATGTGATGTTTGGCTTCTCTGAGACCTTCATCTGATCATGTCTAAATTACATTCATCCCTCAACACTTATCTGAAAATAGAGCTTCGCATTGCCCAACAAAATGTATAATGAGGAAAAGAGATATGTCCTACGGATATTATTGATAGCTAAAAAAACAATAACAGTACATTGGATGGAAGAAGGTCCTCCAAATGTGGTTCAGTGGAGTCAGAGACTGAAACAGGTTTATATAATGGAAAAAATGACTGCATGTTTACAAATGAAGACTGCAAAGATGGAAAAGTATTACAAGATATTTAGATATGTAAGTTAAGAGAGGTCACTTAATGTAACATCAATGTAACCTGCTCTTGTAGTTTGATGTACATATGTTTCCTCTGCAAAGAAAATATATATATATATATTTTGTCCTGTCCCTCAGCTGTGAGGGGTGTAAATGTTGGGGATGGGGATGTTCTGTAACAAAAAAAAAACATAAATAAAAAGTAAAAACAATTTTTTTAACTTGACTATCTTTATATCAGTGGGAAATATGTGTCAGAGCGCTGCAGTGATTATGTATTTGTGATTTATGATTATTACATGTTTTGTTCATCATGATCATCTGCATACACTTTTATGAATTTTGAAGCCTAAATACAATCAGCAGAAGTAAACAGCTAAACGTAGGCTACAAACAAACTACATCACCGTCGTCATCATTAAGCCTCATTACATAAAAGCATTTTTCTGAAAGTTTGAGTTAGAATAGTTTGCAAGAGTGTGATTATAAACACAAAGCGACAAACGAGTTTATCTGTTCAGTGTGATGATGTTTAATGTCCCAACAACCTCTGTAGTGCCATTTTAGACACTTGTTAGCAAATGCCTTTATCAAGACAAGCAAAGGCTTAACAAAATTCACATGTGTCCCTGCAGCACAAAAGCAGTCATAAGTAACACAGGTATATTTGTAGCAATAGCCAACAATACATTGTATGGGTCAAAATTATACATTTTTCTTTTATGCCAAAAATCATTAGGATATTAAGATCATGTTCCATGAAGATATTTTGTACATTTCCTACCGTAAATATATCAAAACTTAATTTCTGATTAGTAATATGCATTGCTAAGACTTCGTTTGAACAACTTTAAAGGTGATTTTCTCAATATTTAGATTTTTTTGCACCCTCATATTGTCCTATCATAACAAACCATACATCAATGGAAAGATTATTTATTCAGCATTCAGATGATGCATAAATCTCTATGGTTCTCTATTATTCTCATAAATAAATTATGGCTGGTTTTGTGCTCCAGGGTCACATATATTAATGAAATATTTAAAGTTGTAGAATAAAATGTGAAAATATCTTTAGCTTGTGTTCACCACAGACATCATTTTGAAGCATTTAACCATTCAAAAACCCACTGACTTCAGGACGATGGAAACAGAAAGTGCAGAAATGCTACTCATTTCTGGGTTTTGGCTTATAAACATACGTCATCCCTGCAGCACTGTCCTGACATTCTGCCAAGATTCTCAAAATCATGCACAATGTTCATCAAGTAATGCTAACAGAAAGTTTGTTCAGTTATCTGGTCTTTAATAACATTCTCAAAACATTATTCATGAGCACTTTTAGTTCCAAGGACGTTCGTCTGATACATTGTAAATGTTACTTGTTTCAGAACTTTCAAAGAACATTCAAAAGTAACATTCCAATTATGTTTGCAAAATGATACAATGGAATGCAAGAACATTCAGCTGGATGCTTTAAAACATTCAGAAATAACATTTTCAACAGCAAATGTTCTTTAAGCATATTTTTTGTTAGGTGGGGTATATACAGGATTATATATATATTTATCCAGAATACCCTGTTGAAAAAAACAGCATATGCTGGTTAGGTATGTTTTGAAGCATGACAGCTGGTTAGAGTTGGTCCTGAGCTGGTTATAAGATGGTTATGAGCTGGTTTTAAAGCTGGTCCTGAGCTGGTTATAAGATGGTTATGAGCTGGTTTTAAAGCTGGTCCAAAGCAATTATCTCCTGCTTAGGACCAGCTCATAACTGTCACGGTGCACACAGCGGGGAGGAACGAGGAACATGCAGACGAGGATAAACTCTAATATAACAGTCTTTAATGTAGACAAGGCAGGGCAGACACACAGGAACACCGGGAGTAACGAGTAGACCAGACGACAAGGAACTAAACAGACAGGAACTAAATACACAGGATAATTACTAACACACAGCTGAACGGAATCAACTAATAATGACACTAGACGAGGACAGGAAACAGGAAGCACCAAATAAGGAAACATGAACTAAACACGGGGAAAACAAACCAATACAGACCATAAACGTGACAATAACCAGCTCAGGACCAATTAAAGATTAAACCAGCTTAAACCAGCTGTCATGCTTCAAAACATACCTAACAGGGTATATACTGTAGCGTTTTCGTTCTGTTTGAGGACGTGAGTCCCTTTATGTTTGTGTTCTGAGCGTGAGCAGAGGTCAGTGTTGTTTATAGAGTCTCATCTCTCCGGTCTTGTTGTTGTTGGTCTGGTTTTTAAGGGCTCTCGGTGAAGCAGGACGCCCACTGATTCTACATACTGCCGATGCAATCATGAGTTTATA
>CM049846.1:37627040-37639540 GCA_027422415.1 Schizothorax lantsangensis | reverse complement strand
TGATACAATGCACTTATTGTGTACATACATGTTTGTACAAAAATACCATTATGTAGTATGTATTTACATTTATAATTACTCTGTTGACCCATCCCTTACACTTTAACCCACCCTTAAACCTACCCATACCACTTAACCTGTCCCTAACCGACCCGTATCCACCTCAATAGCAGCAGAAGTGTTTTACAATACAATATGACCACAATAAATACATTGTACTTATAGTAGTTGAAGCCACCTAATATAAAGTGTGACCGTATTTATTAAATATATTTAACACAATTTTCTAACACACTGCTTCAAAATGATATTTCTTGTGAAAAGTGCTTTATAAATGAAATGTTAAATCACCATCTGTTTTCTAAATGAATGTTGTAGGATATCTTATATCTTACAGTGTATGATTAACTCATGTATATGTTTCATTCAGAATATCACAACAGGATCATCTCTCTAATAACATATGCAAGATTTCCCCATGTTTAAGCTCCGCCCCTGTGTTTTTGAGAGCCACGCCCACATTGCAACATCCAATCAGCATCCGATGCACAGAACCAAGCCCCGCCCTACATTTACTCATTTTTGACAATCCATCGCACTCATATGTTTGTCACAATATGGAAGAAAAGATCAGTTTCACTGAGACTTCAACATTACTCTAATAGTGAAAGATGCATTGATGGATTTTTCCAGCTTACTGTGTTTCACTGTTTTATACAGTAGGAGGCGCTATTACACATCTTCTGAAAGAGTACTGTATCTCTGGATCAAAACAAGGTGAAGAAGATGCATGTAAAATAATGCGAACAGCATATGAATCAAAATTGTCTAATGCTACAGAATGAAATGTTGATGCAGAAAGTGGTTTAGATGGAAGCGATCAGCTCCATCTATGTTTTGATCATAGATCTGAATCAGATCTGGATGTAGTCTTTGACAATAATGCCATTTTCTCAGGTTATTATTCAACGTTGCTTTTTTTTTTTTTTTATGAAACCTGTCCATATTCAAGTATTGAGAGTGCTTGAAGTGGGCCGTACCAGCACTTCTATATTTTAGCCTTTAGAGTACCTGCTTCTGACATGTTGCCGGTACTGATTAGGCTATATGATCCCATATATATGATTAGAAATGATATAGAAACTATGTAAATCTCACTACCCAGGTGGGATCGCCTCTCATCTCGACCAATCACGTGAATGAACACAAGCAGAGTCGTACTTCATTGTGTGGTGTGCGAGAGCATGTACTAATTTGAATCAGTACTTTATAATGAAAATCATATCTTAAAATGAAAAGAAGCAGGCTTTTGCAGTCACATCATTTTAAACCGTAAACTCCTGGATGCAGTGAATGAAGTCAAACAGTAGCTCAAAGCAGCGTAATGCACAGAAAACACAATCAGCGATTATGGAGAGAATAGTGACTTATGTCCAGATGCAGTAAAATTATTATTTTCAGCGTGTATTTGTCTTAAAAGCAGGAGTGTTTTATAATGAAGGCTGATTATGCGGCGGTCAGAGATTAGTGGTTCTGAATGGATCCGTATATTAACGGCAGGAGGTTTAGTGGTCTTTGGCGACTCCCTGTGGTCATGTTTGGTATCACAGCTTGACTTGTGCTAATTTGTATTGAAAACTTTTATTTAATTATTGATTGATTGATTGTGGCACTATACACACATTGTGAATTATTAAAAAGTATTTATTTAATATAAATAAATAAGGGGGGGGGAGTACTGGCACTTCTTTTTTTCCACTTCAAGCACTGAGTATTGATATAAAAATAATGCATAAGCTAGGATTTTTTTTTGTTGTTCTTTTGATATA
Source organism: Schizothorax lantsangensis (assembly GCA_027422415.1). NCBI lineage: Eukaryota > Metazoa > Chordata > Actinopteri > Cypriniformes > Cyprinidae > Schizothorax > Schizothorax lantsangensis. Next base: position 37,637,711 of record CM049846.1, on the reverse strand, counting down.
TTGCATGTTCAGATATGCACACAACAAAATATTCAGAAGCCATGAAGGTTTTGCAAAATTGATCATGAAAATGGCTGCAAAGCGAAAAAAAAAAAAAAACGCTGGAGAGGAAAGAGTTAATAATTTGCTTTGGCTTCAGTACAGTGATGATATAAACTCCAGTTATTTATTGTGAAATCAACATGTCGTCTCTATAACAGCACAGACAGTGTTTTTCCTCTAATCCTGAGACCCAGATATGGAGTTTGTGTCTCTGTAGTGTACAGTATATTGTAGTGTATTTCTCTGAGACGTCACATGACACAGTTTTAATGTACAGAGCACATTCAGAGCTTTATAGAGATATTAAATTATTGGATGTTTCATCATAACCACTCCCTCTACTGGGTCTTTAAAGATGGATACAATTAATTTAGTGAAAGATTTACATCCGTATGGAAATATGATTATATTTTGTAATTGTTAAATTTAAATCTGAATCATTTTCAAATTGTTTGTCATAAAGCAACATTTCAGGAAAATGTTATGGGTTTTAAAATTCAAATATGACTGTGTTATGAAATAGGACATAATTTCATACACGTCCAGGACTAAAAGCATGTTTATTACGCATTTTGGGAGACATAACAAATGAATAGGAAAATAAATCATATATCAATTTGCTTATGCAATATTAGATATTATTATGAAAATCTGGCCAATTATTACTCCCATTATGGCAATTATTTTTTCAACATGATGTCACAACAGCAACACATTAATATGCAAATTAGATACAGTGTGTTTAATGGGAAAACCAGTTTATGGAAATTTTTACACACATATTGCATAAAAAAAATGGTATATCAAATAATTGATTGGTGATTTAAAAAAAAAAATCCCATTTTTTTTGCCTTTTTTATGTCTATTCATGCCATTTTATTTAGTGTTCTCTACAGAGGACATAGAATAAAATATGAATAAAATATAATTTTTCAAAAATGTTATTTTTATTTTTTTTCTAATGCTCTAAACAATGTAATGACATGAAAAAATACTAAATTCACAAAGCTTTTTTTTGGGGGGGGGGGGTCTCGGGAGGATAAATAGATACACAGCGTTCTTTCTGTTTTAGCAAGCAGATTCTTCCCATAATGCCCTGCGAGAGATGAAAGCGTGCGATCAAACGCTCCTCACACAGGTGCGTCCATGTGACAGAGTTCACAGATGGATCCGCTTACACAGACAGGTCATCGGGGTCGTGACCTTTTGACCTCTGCTCACGAGGAGCGCTGGAAGCAGAAGCGGTTTCTATGGCGAGCGCTATAGGATGAGCGGGTTTGTGTGACAGTAAAGCGTCCCGGAGCTGCTGAACCCTGCGCTTTGACCTCTGACCTCTGATTGTGGAGCGACAGCAGGAACGTGTGTGGAATAACAATGGGATCTGTACTCTATGGGATCTTGTGTTTGTGGTTAGTGTGAAGCACATGATCATCAAGGTAAAGGTGGAACTCATAGTTATGTTAAAGCATGTACAGTGTAAGAAAACATCTTTAAAGAAACACTGATGTACTGTAAGAATATTATCAGTATCTCTTCTGTTTCAACTCTAAAACACAACACAATGAAAGTCTCGTTCAACATATCTGTGAAGAAATCAATATGGAAAATTCCTTATATTAACACAGTATATTGTGCTATATTTTTAAGTATTTTCTTAGAGTGTGCATTAATTCTTCCATTATAATATTACTATATTATTATTATTATTATTATCCCCTTTCCTATAATATGAGACAGATATATATTTTCAAAGACACATTTACTCTGTGAAAAATTAAAATATTATAAATTATTATCTTTAAAATATTTTTTTTATTAAATTGGCATTGTATTTTTTTCTTTTAGATGTGTAGACATGAAAAGAAACATGCTTCTTAATAGAATTAAATATTTTTGATTATTCTCATAATTTTCAACTATTTTTTAGAAAACAAAATGAGGCATGATAATGTGTAATCCTGTACTTTTAACTTACAAGTTAAATTTATTATTATTAATATGTTTTTCTCTGAACCTGTGTGAACCAACTAGCACCTCCTTGCAGTAGCCCCTCACTGCAGAACAAAGATCCAGGGGGCGGGGTTGGATCCACATCCAGGGGGTGGAGATGGGTAGGTTTAGGGATCAGGGGGTGGAGACGGGTAGGTTTAGGTACATGTAAGGTGGGAGGAGTCTAGATCCAACCTCGCCCCCTGGATCTTGTGTTCTGCAGTGAGGACCATCTCCCTCCTTGTGGCGCAGAGATTAAGAACCCCTGTTTAAAACACCTATGTATACCTGTGCATTTTGTGAGGGAAATAGAGTTTAAAATGAAGACTGTTTTACATAAATGACAATTAAGATCATCAGACAAACACAGCGTCCATCCTTCACCCATTCAGACACACACAGACAAAACTCAGACACACACACACACACACACAAACTCACGTACGTATGCACGCACACACACACACACACACAAACTCACGTACGTATGCACACACACACATACACCCACACTCACCCACACACACACACACACGTAGTGCTCACACACACACACACCCACACACACAACACACTCACACACACACACACATCATTTCTCCGTGTTCCAGTATTACAGATTCATCACAGATGATTGTCAACACTTGACATTGATGTAGAAAGAGAAGAAGACGCAGATTGTGAAAGCATTGCTCTGAGGTTCAGCTCTACTTCTGTCTAAGCGTCCGTGGCTGGTTCATTCCTCACTTCTGTATCTGCAGATCTTACAGCACAGATCCAAACACGTTCTGCTCAGATCAGAGTGTCTACAGAAAACTAGCCGCTAGTGCTCCTAATGTGTCTCAATTCCTGCAAGATACACCTAAAAAAGTATATTGCATAACGATGTTTGTCTTTAGGCCGTTATTAGTGACCCCTTTGACCTGGACCTATATGTAAGCACTGTATAGTAATAGTATAACAACACCCTCACAACCACATAGCAGCTCCCTAGCAACCACATAGCAACACCCTAGCAACCACATAGTGAAGTTTTGCACAATCAAGCTCCATTCTCTTCAGAAAATAAATAATTCCAGTGATGTAATTTTTCTGACATGATTTTTCTGTGTGTGTTATTATATTATGTTGATGTATTTTCACACACAGAACTAACCACACTGCGTGACTTTAAGTCTAAACTCAAAACATATATGTTCTACCAATACTACCAGTCATAATGTTTTTTTTTGTTATTTTTTTTATTATTATTGTGATTATGATTATGATTCTGTATTATTACTGTGGTATGCAACTGCAATCGCACATTCTGGACTTGGCAAACGTCTTTTGTCCTTCTATGTATGACATGATTGTTTATTTGCTTTTGTCATTGTGAAGCGTCCTTGAGCACTATATAAATTAAACATTATTAATATTATTATTCTGCTTTGCCAGGCTAATGGAGTCTCTGTTCCAGTTCAGACTCCTGCAGACAGATGAGGTGAGGATGTGCTTTATAATAGAGCTCAATGACTGAATCACTCCAGAGAGAAACTGACTCACTCAGCACAACTCACTGTTTAATCTTGTTTTCCGTTGATCAACACAGAGAGACGTGACTGCTGCCATTTAAACCAGCAAACAGACAGAGAAACACATGTTCTGGTCCAGACTTATCTAGCTACACTCTCAGAAATAGGGGTACAGTAGGAGTCCATTTCTGTACCCCAAGGTACAATCTACACTAACGTACCCCATAGGGCTTATTATTGGACCTCAAGGTACATATATGTACCTTTTCGAGGGTCAAAAAGGTACATATATGTTCCCCAGCATTAAAAGGTACATATATGTACCGTTTCTTTTAAAGGTTAAGGTACAATATCAAGAGAAAGCTTCTGCTAAGCCAATTTTTTTTTTTTTTTTTTTTGTAAAAGTAGTTGTTTAAAGGTTTTAATGACACCTTAATTATTTAAGGTAGATTTTAACTTATCACTATATTTGAGTAGCCTTGAAATAAAGGAAATAAAAGTTTTGTAAGTCAATTTGCTGATATTAAATCATTATAATACAATTATCCAGCTGATGAAATTATAATATTATATTGATTATGTAAATGAAAAACAACACACATAAACACACAAATGGCTGATTCTCACTGTTATAGTTTATTTCATCAGAAACATTTTTGCATTGCATAGCCTGAGTACATTATCCCTCCCTAATTTACTGGAGAGAGCGGGAACGGAGACTGCCAGCACACTACTTTTGAAAGATGTGTCAAATATGTAGAGCCAGTCCTGATTGGCTGCTTGAATCTCAATTTAAGAGAACGTCGTCCAGTGCGCGGTCTTTCTTTCGGCAATCGGTGGAGAAGAAGTCATACGGTTACTCATGGTTCTTACAGGGCTTTCAACCGAGGAGGTCCTTCAAAAAATATCAGAAGCAGGCATAGAAGTAACCGACGTCGAAGCCCAGAGATTCAGAGGTAAGTTTTTATTTAAATGCCATTTTAGTTGACAAAATATTTGTGGTAGCCAATGCTAACGGGCTAATGTTACCCCGCCAAATTGTATATGTCCTCTGCTAGTGGATGAAACGTGGAATGTTACCGAATTTTTCCTTGGCTGGTCAGCCAGTTTTTAATATAAATATTATAAAGTATTAGGATTGCAGAGACGTTTCAGAACTTAAACTATGACCGCCTTGTGCTAAGCTTGACAGTGTGGCTCATAGGCCAGTCCCCACTCGACCTCCATCTCGCCGCCGCTGCATGTCGCTGTAAATGCGGCGACATCTTAAAACAGTTCTTAGTTTCGTTTCTGTTGCGTGGCAGCAGTTTAGATGCTGAGCGCTATACAGCATTTCTGTTCAAATCGCGGACAATCGCAAATAGGGCTCAGGGATTACTTTTCACAAGTAATATTAAACATACCGTACTATTTGTTGTAGCTCGCTCACTCACTCTCACGCACACACAATCGCTCTCGCACGCACACACACACTCACTGTCGCTCGCACACATGGCGCACACACACTCACTGTCGCTCGCACTCTCGCTCACATACTCACTCACCTCTTGACGGAACCCGTCGTGGAGGACCGTTAAAAAATTAAACATGCTAGTCTTTCTGTCGTGATGTCGTGAAGCCATCGCAGATGTAGTTGTCGCCCACTATGACACACTATACGAGATGAAACGATCGAATCTTGCTCCCAACGCCCGTTGTCTTTACGACACCTACGTCAAACGGATCGGCTAAATTGTGTAATCTGAACCAGGCATAACAGTAGTTCCGCATTACATTAACGTTAATTAATTTGCACGCGAGAGTGTGTTATTTATTACCTAACATGGCATTGGCCACAAAGCTAATGTTGTGCTATTATATGCTGGTCAAATTATTTCATTTTGTTTGGATTACTTTTTAGTCAAGTGCACAGCTGTTTCATATCCCTCTGTTTACTTTCTTTCAGATAATGATGTGGGATGGTGAAACAGTTGACTGTGGCCTCACAGAGACTATGGTATCGTACTTGTTTCAAGGATCTTTTAAGAAGCAGGTCAAATTCAACCAGTTTGTATGCAAGCTGAAAGAGCCAGTGTAGTAACGCTGACATTAGAGCCTGTGCCTCCAGAGGAATGCCAGCAATCTAGTTCAGCTATACCAAGGTTAGTGAATGTATGATGTTTTCAAAGCATCTTCCAAGTTTCATCTTAGCTTTAGTGACCAACTTGAAGCTTAAGAACACTAGTACCATAACTTTTGTTCTAGTAATTATTGTCCTCATAGCAGTTAATATTTGGGGCAGACATTGCATTTTTAGGCTATACTGAATTTTCATACCTGACCTGTTGCAAGGATTTAAGATATATTATCAAAGACTGCAGGCCTGCACTTTACGTATTGTTTGGTAACCTATTAATGAAGGTTCTTAGCAGTGTAAACTGTTTGTTAAATTTGATTTACCCTAAAATTATAAAGTAAAAAAAAAATGCTATATTACAGGAATGGAGCTAATGTGAGACTGCCTGGTAGTTTTGACATTCAGCATTCCCACTACCTACAAACAAAACTAGACAACAAAGAACCATGCAGAAAAATCCAAAGGATATAGACACATAATGATCCGGGTTCTCTATGAGGGCTGTGGCACAATACACAATGTACGTAAGTGTGTTGAAGGCAATGTTAGACATGGGAAAGCGATACAATATTTGCAAGACTTGAATGTCAGTGATGTATCAACCTAAGCTAGTTAAAACAAGTTAACTTAACCTGCATGTAAAAGGAGATGTCACCTAGACTTAAAGCAGTTGAGCTAAGGCTAATCTATACTTCCATTAAAATTTCATCTGATTCTAGGAACCACCAAATAGTTTAAATTTGCCTAGGGGGAAAATATTTTATAGGTGTAACTGGAATTATTTTTAACTGAAGTCTTGTAGAGCATATTTGCCCCATGAAACAAAATTCATGCTGGAAAAAAAATGGATTGTGTTTGTCCTGTTGCATGATTATTTCAAGGCAGATGGCCTTTGATTTACATTTCTCTCTTGTAGGTATCCAACAACTTCAGAATATGTGCAAGTTGTAAAGATGCATTGCGAAATATCCTTTCCTGAAGGATCTCGAGGGAAATGGTTATGTAAGTGCATTAGCAAATAACTATACACAGTATTTTTAACATGAGGTATTACATCTTCCCAATGTTATGTGCAGGTCTGTCATAAAGAAAAGTGTGGGTGGGTGTGGGTGGATGTTACCCTAACTTAGATAATGTTACCTAGGTTAATTGTTCATTTATGGAGACGAGTAGCAGCAACCTGGATGTAATGTAGGCTAACGTCAACAACAGCTAAAACGTCTCTCGTTGCACGTTATCATGTAAGCTAATGCAAGCAGGAGCAAGCTCCTATCTGCTAGCTTTTATAGAAATGAGCCTGAACTCCGTTTTACATACGATGCAATAAATGATGCACATTATACATTTTGAAATGGTCATGACCAGAAAGATTCCAGAGATTTTATTTAATAAATGTATGTACCGTATTGGTCAGAAATATATGACCGTTATTTCCTTGTAATATTGTGAAATGGCATCATCACAGCCGCAGTGCACACGAGCAGAAATGCGCTCCAGATACTGTTGTTGTGCGGATACATATACAGAAATGCTCCTTGCGAGGACTGTTTTTACCGCCCGCGATACAGTTTCTGTGCGCTCTGTCAATACATTCACACGCACCTGATATGTATGTTCCGCTATTATTAGGGTACTAGGTAAACCACGCCAAACGGAAGGTATAGTTACCCATAATGTGTATCCTTAAAAACATTTTTATGGCTTAATTTCAGAATGAGTTTAGGAGAGAGTGTTGCACTGTAGTGGGAGCAGTTGGTTTGCAGGCCTGAAGTGCCTGGCTAAAACTGGAATATAAGATTGAGGTTAAAGGAGAAAAAAAAGTTAAAGATTAAGAGTTAAAGGAGCTTACATTCCCTTATCAGATGTTGTCAAGAAATTAATAAGAAGGTCATGTGAGATGTATTCTCTGCCACAAAGAAATAAAATAAATTTGTTTTTTTTAAATGTGCTATAATATAATATATTATATATATAAGTGGATTGGATTTTTGCTGCCGTTATCCATCTCACTTTTTAACCCCTGACCAGTTTTCAAGCCTGATGTCTTTGGTAATTAATATTTCTGTTTCAATTAGCACACATGGCACATGTCCTCTGAGGCGGTAAATCAAATGGGAGCGTGCACCTCTCGTGTGACAACAGTGAAGTGAGAGGTAGTAAGGAGAAGTTTGGCCACAAAAAGCAAAGCAACTTGTAGAAAACAGCGAGGACCAGTAGAGAAAGGTGTCCAAGGTCAGTGATCCAGCTTGGTGCATTGGTAATAAATGAGGCTAGTTAGTTGTAGTAGTTAGTTGTGTTTAATGTATCTGTCGTATTTTCTTTTCACAGTTTTGTAGTTATCAATTATGAGGTTGGTCAAGTAAGTTCAATCAGATTGATAGAAGATTGGTTCAACTCAATCGAACTACACAAGACAATAGTGTTTAGTTTTTATGTCAGATGTGTTTGTAAGTGTATCTCTCTCTATCTCAATTCTCCATAAAGGCACCAAGTGTTCTGGGTGAGGATCCATCCTCCATTGAGGCTCATGTGAAAGTCTTAAATAGCCAGTACCAGAAGATGCAACCTGACTTCAGGATTGTACGAGACCGAATGCAGCAGACGTTTGCATGGCGGCAAAAGGAGATTGCTGATGGCATGACTGTAGAGGGACACAGTTATAAGAGTACCCTTATTAAGGACACCCCACCGGGAAAGTAAAATGTATCCTAAGTTCATGGTGATTTTAACGGTAAATTCTTATTTGCTGATCTTCGTAGTGAGTGTAATGCATGCACCAAGTTTGTATTCCCTGTCATGAACATGAGAACAAGTGGAACTTCACCAGGAGTGTGTACTGGCTCCAAAATGGCGTAACACAGATACAGGGCTCTACAGTGCGACCATTTTGCTCGCATATGCCCCAAAAATCGATACGTGCGAACCGGAAAAATGATTTACGAGCACAATGTGCGAGTAACTACAACCTACAATAATCCCCCACACACCCCGCCAGCTGCGGTGCACCTACACTAATCGTTCAAAACACCACGTCCCGAGTAGCGGGGCAGGACGCGACACATAGCTGGTGTCAATCCATATGAAAGTTGTGAAAGTTGAGGGAAAAAAGCCAGCTAGTCCACCAGAGCACGGAGAGATTCCTTGTGAAGCTTTCATGACAGGAGGAGTTATTTGGTCAAACTTGTGTGAATGTATTTGTACTCTAATAAAACGAGCAAAAACCACTACTATGTAATTGAAATGTTATTAATCATCATTAAAAATGTGACAGTGAATTAAATGATGTGAATTTTAATGGTTTAGTATGAAAACTAACATGTAGTCTCTACACACAAATGCATATATTTCCATATGCCATTAAGTATGCTTCTTAGATTAGTATCAAGCTGCATGATGATTTCTGGTATGGAATAAAGCTTAATGTTTTTCTTCTGTAGTTATTTGTGTGATGAGTTGGAACGTATCCATCCAGCAACAGGGACTTTGTGTGTCAGCGAATCAATGAAGGCTTCAAATGTATTGTACCGAAGGTGCTTCACTAGCTCAAAGGAAATGCCCACTATATCCGTTTTACCTGGAGAACAAGAAGAAGTCTCTTACTGAGGATCTTCCAGGTACTGATTAAATGGTTAATGCCTATACCACAGTGTTTCCCAGTTGTGGGCCTTAATATGTCTTTAATTCTATTTTAGATTTGTTATTATTCTTATGTCATAAAACAGTGTACTTCAATTGAGGTGTTAATTAACACAGGTTTTGTGGGAAAATCATCTTTATATTCAAATTGCTTACCTGAAATTGACATCTACACTGGACCAAATGTCTAGTGATGACCTTTATATTTACCTGCACTGCTTCTGAATTAGAAAAATGTTGTTTAAATATCAAGTATATCTTATGTCTTGCAGATATTGACTTTAGGGCAGCCCTCATCTTTCTGCCTTACATCTTCAAGGAGAACATTGATCGCTTTATTACACTTGGAGAGGTATGTCTTGCTTGCTAAAATCTCTTTTGTTCACCTCCATAACACCAAATACACTTGACAAATGTACTGATAGAAAGAAAATCATATTAACACCATACATGTCTCCACTTAAAGGAATACTTTATCCACTTTTAAATATTTCATTACTTTTAAGTGGTATGTAAAGTGGTAATGAGGCTGATCACCTCATCATTGTTGCTACGCTGAAGACTTGCTTGGATGGTCCTATTGCTTTTTGTCTTCCACCATTGTTAAATTACTTTAGATTCATCAGTTCTTGCTTAAATCCAGTCAAACAAGTTTTAACAGCAATTCATATCTGTTCTTGTGTGAAAGGAAAAGGCGGAAGTTTGAGTACATAAGCACAATATTTGTGCACAATGACTACAAAATAAAATTTTACTCTAATTGTGTAGCATGAACACCCAAAACAAAATCTAATTTACTAGCTACCGAATCTGCACACCACATCAGAATATAGTCACATTCTAATTATAAACCACTATTTGAGCATATAATGTGTATGCAAAGAATGTAGATGATGCATGTGCTTAGTAATCTAGTGTATCTACCCAATAACACAATGCTAATCATTGCTATTTTAACAACCCTATCAATGAACAACAGCCTCACATTCCTCCTTAACGAGCAAGTGCAATATGTCAGAATGGATTAACTTTTCGTTTGTTACCAGAATTTGTGAGGTATTAATATTTTTCACCAAATGGTAAGAATGTCTGGTTAATTTAGCTTTTTTCCTTTTGGCTTTGAATAGACTGATCTTGACAGCCCGTACCCAACTATTCAGTTCACCGACCGAGACTGGAAAATGGCCTTTGCCAGGAGAGCTCCAAACATTCTGAAAGTGGACCACATCGAGGTGTTTCGCAACTCAGGAATCGACGAAGGAATCATCTCAGCCTTCTGCACATACTTCGTGTTCAATCTTGCATATCCAAGACATCTGAAGAACACTCTGATGTTTCTCCAAAGGTACATTGCCAAAATAGTTGTGGATGGTG
>CM049846.1:37617040-37622040 GCA_027422415.1 Schizothorax lantsangensis | reverse complement strand
GACTCTCATTCCGACGGCACCCATTCACTGCAGAGCATCCATTGCTGTGACACTGATGCAGAGACACATTTCTAGAAAAAATCAGCAAGATTTTTTGTGCATTTGGCATAATTGTGTAGAGTCGGACTGATGTAAGGCCCGTCCTCCGCGGTGCAGCAGCTCATGGTGTGACTCTCCCGCAGCATCAGACTGTGTGTGTCACCTGATCATCAGCAGCATCAAAACTCCTCAAACTTGACTTGTGCTGCAGCTGCTGGAGGCTGTCTTTGGGCTTCTGCTGCCGCTGTGCGTTGCATGACTTTCCTCTGTGTGTGTGTGTGTGTGAGTGTGTGAGTGTGTGTGTGTGCATGTGTATGTGAGTGTGTGTGTGTGTGTGTGTGTGTGTGTGTGCGTGCATACGTACGTGTGTGTGTGTGTGTGTGTGTGTGCATACGTACGTGTGTGTGTGTGTGTGTGTGCATATGTATGTGAGTTTGTGTGTGTGTGTGTGTGTGTGTGTATGTGCGTGCATACGTACGTGAGTGAGTGTGTGTGTGTGTGTGTGTGAGAGAGAGAGAGAGAGAGTGTGTGTGTGTGTGTGTGTGAGAGAGAGAGAGTGTGTGTGTGTGTGTGAGAGAGAGAGAGAGAGAGAGAGAGAGAGAGAGAGAGAGTGAGAGTGTGTGTGTGTGTGTGTGTGTGTGTGTGAGTGTGTGTTTGTGTGTGATTAGCTCCATTTATTACAGTCATCTATCATTACAGTGTTGTTTTTGAACTCACTAATCGAGCTCAGTTCGTCTGACCGCAGAGATCATCTCTTCACTTTCACCGCTCTCAGTTCCTCATCAGGACAAAGACGCTTCTGATTGCGCTTAGAAAGAAAACATTTTTTTTATATAATAATCAGCCCTGAACCTCACAAACAACAGCGTCTGAGCCAGAAAATGCCAGAACTATTGTTTGTTTCTGTTCGGTGATAGAGATCGAGAGCTTTGGCAGCTCTCTGCTTGTGTCTGCTGGTGGAAGAAAAATTAAAAGAGGAAACATGACAACAAAGCACTTCTTATTCCTGCCAGTCATGAGACACTGTGGAGCAAGTCTTTAGCACAACACCAGCGCTTTACTGAGTGGAAGGTCATTAGTGCTGCTGATGTAACTCTTGTGACAAAAACATGCTCACTCACACACACACACACACACACACACACTCACGCACACGCACACGCACTCACGCACATATGGCAAGCCATACGGGTCAGATTTACGCTATAGATACATCGCGTTTACATACAAACGCCGTCAAATACGGCGTTTTAAACAGTATTTGCGCCGCAAAATACGCCATTGTGATTACAAACGCCGTAAAAACCACGCGAAAATACGTACGGCGTTTTAGTGTGCATGAAAAGCGCCGCCTTTTACGCCGTTCATATTACCATATGACGGCGTAAAAAACGCCATTTTGGTTACACAGAGCGCGTGTCATTTATGGCGTTTTCCTTGTAGTATAATGAGCCACGCCCGCTGATTTCCACAGCCAGTAATATTGAACTGTTCTCATCCAATCAATGATGAACAGAACCAGACCAGACCAATTCACCAGGGATCCTTTATAGTGGAAGAAGTGCCTGTGAACTGATAGGAAATATTTATGTACAAAGTAACTTTATCTCTACTAACATTGAACATAGGCCGTTTCCATGTCTTTATCATACTTTAATTGTTAATTACATGGACAGCATTTTAGCATACCAACCCCATCTGCTAAGCGATTGTCTGCGCTGCTGTCGCCACAGTCCTGACATAAACAAGCATTTGCATGCTGCTGTTATAAAAATACACGGTTTTAAACGTATTTTAATATTTTTTATTGTAGTGTCATATTTAGGATTAATCTCCAATCTGTCTACAATATGCTATCCAATAACTGCACTCAGACCCAGAGGATATGAGTCGTTTAAGATGATCAGATCAAACCAGTTATTTTTCAATAAGACTCTGGGCTTGGAATACTATTTCTTTATTTGAATGACTCAAGTTTGATTTAACAACAAATCAAAATACGAACAAAACAAAATAAAGAGAAATGACAAACGGTTTTATTTTATTATTATTATTATAGTTAGTAGCATGTGTCCCGTATTTCTGTTCATTAAGAATTTATCAGTCTTTTGCACGCCAAAGTCAATTTCTGCATATAAATAAAATCATGCTATAGGCTACGCATGCACCTTCATCATGAGATCTGGGGGCTGTTTCATTAAAACAAGTAGGCCTATCCCAAACAAGCCAGGCTTATTTCACTTATTCTGACTTATTTTGAGCCAAATCAACTGACAATACGTCAGACTAACTGAAATAAACCTGGCTAAGTTGGTATAGTTTTATGAAACAGGCCCCGGGTTAGCCTACAACAATTATTTAGGCTATTTTACAAATGGGAATACAACGAATTCATGACAATGTTTTACATTCAAGCTACCTGTAAAAAAAAGCTGTTTTTAAAGCGTTTGCTGCATGGATTAAAAAAATAGACTAGGCCTAATTCACATATCAGACAAAATTGCGTTGCAGCAAATCCTTTCAATTTTAAGGTATTCAGAACAGAGCAACATAAAAATCAGAAAATATAAGCAGCTATACAATTATAGGACAAAGTTTTACATATAGCCTATGCCATAAGGCTCAGTAATATTTGTGTTTTATTTTTTAATTGTATATAATTATAAAATAAAACGCAAATTATAATCAGGCCTGTTTTAGGCTTTTCTTTATTTTTATATTTTAGAGATCCATCAATTATGGTGAAGAAAAAAATGACTCGCCATCTCCTCATTGGACGTGCATGCCTTTAGAGAGAAATGCATCTTTACTGATTACATAATGAAAGAGTTTCTATTTTCGATTTGAGTTTTAAAGTAGTATAAAGCTTTCTATAGATATATATTATTATCATCATGTCTGTGAGGCAATTCGCTGAGTTTCAGTTCATCACTGTGAAGCTCCTAGACCGAGACGGCAGAAAGTGCATCCCCTGTTTTCCTATTTATTTTATAAAACAACGTTTTTATATTGTTGATATAAACGTTTTTATATTGTTGATATTGTGAGTGCATATAGCATATAGTGTGGGCTATTTTGAGTTGTTTCCACTGTTAGAAAAAAATGCAAGTGATGGCATGGTGCCTCCATGTCCTGCAAAGCGTGCTTCAGCTGCCTTCCACTCTCCACACAAACGATTGGATATGCGTCTAACAGCGTGCATTTAGGTTAAACATTTAAACTAACATATGCTTGAACTGTTTTATATTTGTATATTTTATTTTAGGCAAGTCGTGATGATTTGAGAAGGCTAAATTAATCAAACATAATATGATCAACTGTCTGCCGCTGGCCACTTGATCGTTACTTAAAAAAAAACAACTTACATTTAACGAACAAAAAATGCTCCAAACGTTTTTCTAAATTAACTTTATAAGGCTAATAACTTTTCCATTACATACAAAACTGAACTATTTTAATAGCTGAAACAGTAGCCTAGTATAAGTTGTTTTGGGAGAAGGGGAAAAAAAGACGGTCTCCAGTCAGACTCGGGCCGAGAATTCTGATAAGCTGTCGGACAAGGACCGGGCTAGGGCCTATAGCCTATTCAAGGCCCATGCAGGGCTCTAGTCCACTTCATCCAACGCTGCTTTGTTTTCTGTTGTTTCATCTGAGCATGCTCTTTACCATTTTATTGAGTTTAAAACATGACACATTCGTTCTGCTCTCACTAATCATTTGATCCTCCAAAAAAAAAAAAAAGCATTTTATAATGATTATTAATAATAATAATAATAATAATAACAATAATAAAAAAATAAACCGTTTGTCATTTCTCTTTATTTCTTTTTAAGTAACTATCAAAAATGTTCGTATTTCGATTTGGTGTTAAATCTCAAACTAAAATCATTCAAATAAAGAAATATTCCAAGGCCCGTTTATTCAAAATAACTGCTTTGGTCTGATCTGATCTTAAACTAGACAGATTGGAGATTAATACTAATAAACATGCTGCTACAATAAAAACCATCACATTAAAATACATTTAAAACAGTGAATAGAAAATATTAAGCATCTTCTCTAGCAAAATGAGCAGTTATTTTCAGGAATATATATATATATATATATATATATATACATATATATATACACATACACTTTTTATATATAAATGCCACCACATCACGTTGTGAATTGTGAAGTAAACCATCTTGTGAATGGACATCAGAGCTTTTTGTTTTTAAATAAAAATCTTACTTGTGCAACATGGATTTTGGACTGTCAAATGGTCTATATTGAGCCCTGTTCACTTGCATTAATAAAATCCTGGAATGTTTACCTCAAAAACAGGGGTTCTCAACTCTGGCCCTTGAGTGCCACACATTTTTACCTCAAACCTTGATCAAACTCACCTGCTTGTAACTTTCTAGTGATCCTAAAGACATTGATTAGCTTGTTCAGGTGTGTTGGATTAGGATTTTTAATGTTTCACTCACCTTGTTGTCCATGCTCTCTGTCAGTGACTTCTGCTATATACTCCCATGTCACGGAGTAACTGATCAGCTGCTGGTACAGTAATCAGTCGCCCTCTTGCCCATTCAAGGCTTCTTTGCAATGTTTCCAATCTAAAACCAAAAGTAGACGTTAAAAATAAGCTATGGAGGTGCCAAAATATTCATGCTATTTTATACTAGATCCTTTTAAAAACACAAGACATAAATACACAGTTTTAAGATTCAAAATATGTTACTTGAAGTTACAAAACGCTTATCTAGCACCCCTAATCAAACCGATCATATGGAGAATATTCGACTATTAAGAGAAGTTCATAAAACTTAACAAAACGATTCGTGGAGTAAAAACTATCCAAAATATGTTAGACCATTAAAGCTAGCAGAAAGCCTGTATGTTAGCTTTAATGTAACCATCGGTGGCCGCTCCTAAATGAGCTGACCGGCTGAATGAGCACCGACGGTAATTAA
>CM049846.1:37564540-37612040 GCA_027422415.1 Schizothorax lantsangensis | reverse complement strand
GAAGATGAATGAGTACAGTATCACAGGAGAGATGAACGAGTATAGTATCAGAGGAGAGAAGATGAACAAGTACAGTATCAGAGAAGAGAAGATGAACGAGTACAGTATCAGAGAAGAGAAGATGAACGAGTACAGTATCAGAGGAGAGAAGATGAACGAGTACAGTATCAGAGAAGAGAAGATGAACGAGTACAGTATCAGAGGAGAGAAGATGAACAAGTACAGTATCAGAGAAGAGAAGATGAACGAGTACAGTATCAGAGGAGAGAAGATGAACGAGTACAGTATCAGAGAAGAGAAGATGAACGAGTACAGTATCAGAGAAGAGAAGATGAACGAGTACAGTATCAGAGGAGAGAAGATGAATGAGTACAGTATCACAGGAGAGATGAACGAGTACAGTATCAGAGGAGAGAAGATGAACGAGTACAGTATCAGAGGAGAGAAGATGAACGAGTACAGTATCAGAGAAGAGAAGATGAACGAGTACAGTATCACAGGAGAGATGAACGAGTATAGTATCAGAGGAGAGAAGATGAACAAGTACAGTATCAGAGAAGAGAAGATGAACGAGTATAGTATCAGAGAAGAGAAGATGAACGAGTATAGTATCAGAGAAGAGAAGATGAACGAGTACAGTATCAGAGAAGAGAAGATGAACGAGTACAGTATCAGAGGAGAGAAGATGAACGAGTACAGTATCACAGGAGAGATGAACGAGTATAGTATCAGAGGAGAGAAGATGAACAAGTACAGTATCAGAGAAGAGAAGATGAACGAGTACAGTATCAGAGAAGAGAAGATGAACGAGTACAGTATCAGAGGAGAGAAGATGAACGAGTACAGTATCAGAGGAGAGAAGATGAACGAGTACAGTATCAGAGGAGAGAAGATGAATGAGTACAGTATCACAGGAGAGAAGATGAACGAGTACAGTATCAGAGGAGAGAAGATGAACGAGTACAGTATCAGAGGAGAGAAGATGAACGAGTACAGTAGAGAAGATGAACGAGTACAGTATTACAGGAGATGAAGATGAACGAGTATTAGTATCAGAGAGAGAGAAGATGAATGAGTACAGTATCAGAGGAGAGAAGATGAACGAGTACAGTATCACAGGAGAGAAGATGAACGAGTACAGTATCACAGGAGAGAAGATGAATGAGTACAGTATCAGAGGAGAGAAGATGAACGAGTACAGTATCACAGGAGAGAAGATGAACGAGTACAGTATCAGAGGAGAGAAGATGAACGAGTACAGTATCAGAGGAGAGAGAGACGAGTACAGTATACGAGTACAGTATCAGAGAGAGAAGATGAACGAGTACAGTATCACAGGAGAGAGAAGATGAAGTACAGATACGGAGAGAAGATGAACAGTACAGTATCACGGAGGATGAAGATGAACGAGTACAGTATCAGAGGAGAGAAGATGAACGAGTACAGTATCAGAGGAGAGAAGATGAACGAGTACAGTATCATAGGAGATGAAGATGAACGAGTACAGTATCACAGGAGAGATGAACGAGTACAGTATCAGAGGAGAGAAGATGAACGAGTACAGTATCACAGAGAGAGATGAACGAGTACAGTATCAGAGGAGAGAAGATGAACGAGTACAGTATCAGAGGAGAGAGTACAGATGAGGACGAGTACAGTATAAGAGGAGAGAAGATGAACGAGAGAGAGAAGAGAAGATGAACGAGTACAGTATCACAGGAGATGAAGATGAACGAGTACAGTATCAGAGGAGAGAAGATGAACGAGTACAGTATCAGAGGAGAGAAGATGAACGAGTACAGTATCACAGGAGAGAAGATGAACGAGTACAGTATCACAGGAGATGAAGATGAACGAGTACAGTATCAGAGAAGAGAAGATGAACGAGTACAGTATCACAGGAGATGAAGATGAACGAGTACAGTATCAGAGGAGAGAAGATGAACGAGTACAGTATCAGAGGAGAGAAGATGAACGAGTACAGTATCACAGGAGAGAAGATGAACAAGTACAGTATCACAGGAGAGAAGATGAACGAGTACAGTATCACAGGAGAGAAGATGAACAAGTACAGTATCACAGGAGAGAAGATGAACGAGTACAGTATCAGAGGAGAGAAGATGAACGAGTACAGTATCAGAGGAGAGATGAACGAGTACAGTATCAGAGGAGAGAAGATGAATGAGTACAGTATCAGAGGAGAGAAGATGAACGAGTACAGTATCAGAGGAGAGAAGATGAATGAGTACAGTATCACAGGAGAGAAGATGAACGAGTACAGTATCAGAGGAGAGATGAACGAGTACAGTATCACAGGAGATGAAGATGAACGAGTACAGTATCAGAGGAGAGAAGATGAATGAGTACAGTATCACAGGAGAGAAGATGAATGAGTACAGTATCAGAGGAGAGATGCTTGGGATCTATTAGACTCTTCTGTCAAACACGAGCTGATGTGATCCAGAGCCAGCGCTTACAAACACATCTGAGAGAAATATCATATATCAATCTGCATTATAAACTGTGCTGAATCATGACTGACAGTGTTCAGTATATCTGCACTTGAGTCACACAATATTATTCATAAATAAGTCAAATAAATAGAAATATCTTACATTTGTGTTCGTGACTGCTCACCAAGGCTGCATTTATTTGATCAAAAATACAGTAAAATTTTGAAATATTATACCAGTTTAAAACAGCTGTTTTCCATGTGAATATGTGTTAAACAGTAATTTATTTCTGTGATCAAAGCTGTATTTTCAGCATCATTACTCCAGTCTTCAGTGTCACATGATCTTCAGAAATCATAATAATATGCTGATTTGCTGCTCAAGAAACATTTCTAATTATTATCAATGTTGAAAACAGTTGTGCTGCACAATATTTTTGTGGAAACTGAAACTGAATTTTATTTTTCTGGATTCACAGATGAATAGAAAGTTCAAAAGAACAACATTTATATGAAACAGAAATCTTTTGTAACATTATAAATGCGTTTATTGTCTCTTTTGATCAATTGAATGCATCCTTGATAAATAAAAGCAATTTCTGTAAAAAAACTTTTTTGAGAAGTAGTGTAAATATAAATAAAAAAGCTTTTAATGAAATACAAAGTATGAAAGCATATACATTTTAATCTAAATAGATTATACATCACACAGTACATACAAATGCCTAATAATGTGATTTAAGATGAACTTATATTATATGTAAAATGCTTTTATATAATTAATATAATATAATATAATATAGTATAATATAATATACAAAGAGTATAAATATAATATTTGTATAAATATAAAAATATAATTCGCTTAGGATAAAAGCATCTGCTAAATGACTAAATAAATAAAAATTATAATATAATATAATATAATATGCAAAGTCCATACCTTCACTAATAATATGTATGATTCTAATAAAATACAGACAAAAAGACAGGAAAAAAGCAGCTAATATACACACACTAAAATCAACACAGTGTATAAACAAAGCCTATTTAAAATAAAAAAAGGCACATTAAGTAAAACAGGAAGTCTTGATAACATCACTTCCTCCCTGATGGGCAGCAGTGGAGCGAGACTGTTAGAAATCAGTCCAGAGAGATGATCAGAGAGAGTGTGTGTGTGTGTGTGTGTGTGTGTGCGCATTTTTGTGACAAATGAGGACATAAATGTGTATAATGACACAGGTATGACAGGTATTACAAGGCGAAGGTGATTTATGAGGACTTTGCCTCATGTCCCCACTTTTCAAAACACTTATAAATCATACAGAGTGAGTTTTTTGGGGGAAAGTAGAAATGCACACAGTCTCCTGTGAGGGGTAAGTTTAGGTGTAGAGCGATAGCACATACAGTTTGTACAGTATAACAACCATTACGCCTATGGAGAGTCCCCAATTTTCACAAAAACAAACGTGTGTGTGTGTGTGTGTGTGTGTGTGTGTGTGTGTGTCAGTGTGTGTGTGTGTGTGTGTGTGTGTGTGTGTGTGTGTGTGTGTGTGTGTTTGCTGACCAACACTGAGCTGTAAAGTTTACGGCAGGACTCTCACATTCCCAGGATTTCCCTGCATTTGTTCCGCTTCCCTTAATTGCAGCTTTAAATTCCTGTTCTTTCTCTCAAACTCTCCACGACCCTCAGATCTGCAGATAAGTGTGTTGTTTCAGTGGCAGATCTCTCTCTCTCTCTCTCTCTCTCTCTGTCTCTCTCTCTCCCTCTCTCTCTCTGTCTAGTAATCGGACTGAACACTCACACCAGAGACTCTTTTCTGTCATTACAGCAGAAATGACTCTCATTAGACTCTCACAGGGCCGTAGCTAGAGGATTGGGGGCCCCCTGAAAAAATATTGATGTGGGCCCCCCACACACACACATATCATATACTGTACAATATACAAGCATGGAACCAAATTGCATGCTTTTTTTGTGGTTTTCATAATATCTCAGTTATACAACTAATAAACTATTAGAATTATTCACAGAACATGGGCCTATATAGTAAAATTCCTGGATTTTGTGGGGCCCCCTGGGCAGTGGGGGCCCCTAGAATTGTCACCACCTTTCACCCCACTAGCAACGGCCCTGGACTCTCATAATCACATGAGCCATCAGCACACACACATGAACAAATACATGCACACAGATCACACACACTGTTACGTTCCCAAGACAAACTCTTCCCTTAATCCCTCTCTAGTTAAACACAGGAGAAAACATGAATTCTCAAATTAAAGGGCATCCTCCTCCCTACAAATGATCCCACAATAAAGAGAGCAAAGTTGAAAACACAGATAATCTTGAAGGTAACTCTAACCACACAGGCCCACACGGCACAATAGCAAACAACTAGAGGTTAACTGTAACACTTTCCAACTATTTAACGGCAACTGTTCACTAGGGATGGCTGATGCGAAACTGACATTTCGACACTGTGTCGAGATCTCGAGGCGCAGATGTTTCGAAACACTGCTCCGAAACGTGATTCGAAACACCCAAGTCACGTGACTAAGGTGATTCGAAGCATCGGGGCGTGTCACAAGTGTTTGGAGGCGTGGCATACCTGCCGATTCTGTGTTTGATTGACAGGGTCGGGAACAAATCACACAATTGCACATCTGTCTCAACCTAACTCCCACAAAGTATAAAAGTGGAGTTAACGCATCTTCACTTCGTGGGTTTTTGTGAGAGGATTTTATCAAAGGCTGGAGAAATTTCATCAACAGCAGAACAATTAATTTTTTTTTAAATAAAAATCTTTATATGTAAAAAAAACAAGTGGCTTGATGTATTTTATTGTCTATTTTTCATTACCAAAATAACATTTATTTATTCACAAAGAGTTCATTCAGATGTCAGACCGATGTTTCAACACATTACAAGAACAGAACAATAAAAACATATTTTAATTGTTTATTATAATTTTGTGAAGATGACTGCTTCACCCAGGATTCGAACCCAAGGAGACAGCACACTAACCACTCCCCCAAATCACTTGGTGGATCGACTAACACAACATACGTTATAAATCGTCAATTCGCTTAACTGTTTCTTTGTCGACGCTGTTTCAGAGCAATACTTGAAAATGACCACTAGGTGTCACCGTAGAGACGGGTGTCTAAATGTTTCGAAGCCTTGACACATCTGCTTCGACTGCTTCAGTGTTTCACGAAGCCTCGCTCTGCCCACCACTACTGTTCACACAGAGCTACCACACTCACATAGAAGTTAGCACACAGCATACCCTCTTTAGTGTTCACACAACCCAACAAGTTACAACATACACATTGAAAATGACAAGTGCTGGGACCGGAAGATGACAGTCTCTCAGAGGAAAGCCTCAGTCTCTCTCCCCGTTTGGAAGTTTCTGGGGTTTTATATAGTGCTCCACTCACACCTTAACGAGCTGGAACTCAAATCAGGTGGCACTCCAAAACCTGTGACCTTGTTCCTGCTGATTCCTGTTCCTACGATGCTCCCCGAGCTACTGGTAAGGGAGGAGGATAGGCCATTATCACAAAGAAATCACATTGTCATCTATTATCCTCTGCCACATATGAATGAATTAATGATATACAAGCTTTGAATCTCAGCTATTATTGCTTGACTGGTCTGAACCTATAGTCCTAGCTCTGATATATCGGCCATCTCACCTAGTAAATGGTTTTATAGCGGAATTCTCTGAGTTCATAGGGGACCTGGTTTTGAAACATGACCGGTTTCTTCTAGTTGGTGACCTCAAAGTCCACGTGTGTTGCCCCTCTAAACAGTTATCCACAGAGTTCCTGAACACCATTGACTCTTTTAATTTGCTTACCATCCTACACATATTCTAGGCCATACTTTGGACTTAATACTGACTCTTGGCCTGTCTATAACGGACGTTGAAGTGATTGAATCCCTCATATCTGCCCACTCTCCTCTTGTGTTTGCGATGTGTCTTCCTGAGATTCCCCAGATGACAGCTTCTGATTTCTCGTTTGGTATCTTATGTTGGTCTGGGGGGGGGGGGGTTATTAAACTGGTTTAAATCATTTTTAACAAATAGGAGATTCTCTGTAAAAAAATTGGAAGCTTTATCTCGTCCTCAGGCAACTTAACCTGAGGGGGGGTTCCTCAGGGTTCTGTCTTAGGTCCTGCTCTCTTCTCTCTTTATCTTCTTCCTCTGGGCTCTATCTCTAGAAAACACAGCATCTCTTTTCACTGTTACGCTGATACAAAGTATGCCATTGATACTCTAACTGCATGTCTTGCTGATGTCAAATCATGGCTCTCCAAAAATGTTATTTTCTTGAACACAGATAAAACCAAATAACAAAGGAGTTTGATAAACAAATTAGTGCTGTAGTAGGTTCTAGCTTGAAGCTTCTTCCAGCTTCGTTCTCTTTCTAAAATCAAGCCATTTCTCTTTAAAAGTTCTCTAGAGGTTGCTTTCCATGCCTTTATTAGGTCTCGGCTGTATTATTGCAACTCCCTCTATTTTGGTATATCAAAGTCTCAAATCTCTCGGTTACAAGTAGTCCAAACTGCAGCAGCTAGATTCCTGAAGGGGTGTAAAAAGTTTGATTATGTTACTCCACTCTTGAGATCATTGCATTGGTTGCCACATCACTATCGAATTGAGTTTAAAATCTTGCTACTTGTCTATAAATCACTCAACAATGAAGCTTCTCCTTATTTGTCTGATTTACACCACCCTACACTCCGGCGAGGGGACTAAGATCAGAGGGCAAATTTCTCTTCCAGATCCCTAGAAACCGCTTAAAGACCAGGGTTCTGGAGCCCTTGAAGTGGCTGGTCCCACCCTCTGGAACAACATACCAGTTCTCATTAGAATGGCATATTAGAAAGTCATATCTTAAAATGCATCTCTTCTCTTTGGCTTTTAATATGTAGCAACGTGTGTCTCTTGTATGGTTTTAATTTGTTTACTGATTTTTCTCTCTTTGTTGTATTTTACTGTTTGTTGTGCAGCACTTTGTTCGGCCTTGTTCCGTGCTTAAACATGCTCTAGAAATAAAATTGAACTTGGAACAGCCTGAGAAGAAGAAGAAGAAGAAATTCAAGAAGAAAGAAATTCAAAAATGAATCTATTGAGAGCCAGAGAAGTATAGAGGACACAAACACAGTAATAATGTAACGAGTCAAACTACTGAGCAGCAACCAATCAGAGGCCGTGTTTTTATGATGTCATCATGTAGACTTCTTACAAATTATTTTAAAACTAGTAAAATACAAAACACTAAAGTATTTTTGATACAAAATATGAAGCTATTTTTATCAACCCTATCAAATACAAATTACAAAATCGTATTAAATACGTATTTGAAATACATGTATCATAAATACTGCCCATCCCTGTATATGAGCTCCTCGTCTCGTCCTGTCAGTCTCTGAAAGCTTGTACAGCTTTCTATAAATCAAGGCACATCTGGACTCGTCTCTCTGCTAGTGTTCACAATCCAAGAAGAGAGAGAGCATCAGAATATCTTTGATTTTACAGACCAATTTTTGAACACTTTCCAGCCTCTTAACTTGATCTGTAGTCAATAAACCGTGCCAAACAATGCATGATCTCAGACACCACATTTCTTTAGCCACATATGTATAGTGGTCTGTTTGGTCCTGGAGGGCGCTGTTAATCAGTGCTAAGACTATGGGTTCCATGAGCAACTCCTCATGATTCTGAAAACACACTCTTTAGCCTGATTCGGACGCTAATTGTTTCTCATATGGACATCTGTAAAAATAAATGTACATATCACCTGAGTGATAAAACTCATGGATTCGGATGGAGATTTATTCACAGTGGAGAAGAGAGTTCTGTGATCCGACGAACCCGGGAACACATGCTCACGTGACCAGCCGCATGATTGTCTGCTGTAAATAAAATACATTTTATTGTGTTATGAATTATTAATAAATTAACCCAAAAGAAATCAAGAAGCAGGGGGTAGCACAACACAACAGACACACATCATCTCAAACTATAACCGGTAAGACTCAGAGTATGTTAACCCTGAAATGAGGTACCATTGTAACTTACTCTGGTTTACTTCAGTAAACCCAGAGTTTCTTTCAGTCTCCTCTCCTGTTTTAAAGCATAAGCTATGTTTAAATACCTCATTCATTCATTCACGCTGCAAAAATGCTTTTTGTCTTATTTCAAGTACAACTATCTAAAAATTCTTAAGTCAAGATGCATTTTACATAAAACATCAAAAATTGTCCGCCATGGGGTAAGAAAAATTAACGCAAACAGAAACAAGATTTCTTACCCCAGTGGAAGATAATTAGCAAAATAAGAAAAATGCACATAATTATTATTGGTTTCCCCGCAAAATAACACAGACATGTAACAAACTGTTTTCAACATTGATAATAATCATAAATGTTTCTTGAGCAGCATATTATTATGATTTCTGAAGATCATGTGACACTGAAGACTGCAGTAATGATGCTGAAAATACAGCTTTGATCACAGAAATAAATTACAGTTTAATAGATATTCACATAGAAAACAGATATTTTAAATTGTAATAATATTTGGTAAATATTCATGTATCAAGTGGCTATTAAGATTTTCAGTCCTGTGATGTGTATTTTATTTGATCTATATTGATTGTTTTTTTTAATTAGGTCTTTAGTCTTGTTTTCCTCTTAGTCTTTGTGTGTTGTCTTTTCTTTTCTCTAGCGCTTCTCAACATAATCATACTGCAGGAATATTGTTATTTAATAAATCACATTCGGTTTCTTCAACTCCAGCTCTCCTGATCTACAGAGAAACATTAATGCGTTCATGCTCAGAGGATTTACAGTGTTTGTGTTTACATCTGTTTGCAGATTATTAACATCTGAGCAAACGCTTGTAAACACTGCCAGACGCTGCATTCCAGCAGAAACACACAGACACACACACACACACACACAACACACACACACACACACACACTCACACACACACACACACACACACACACACACACACACTCTCTCTCTCTCTCTCACACACACACACACACACACACACACACACACACTCACTCTCTCACACACACACACACACACACACACACACACACACACACACACACACACACACACACACACACACTCTCTCTCTCTCACACACACACACACACACATTTTTCCATGTTTTATGGGTTCATTCCATAGGCGTAATGGTTTTTCTGTATTTTCTACTCTTTTACCCTAAACCTACCCCTCACACAGAACTACAGGCGTTTCTAGATTCTCAGAGCACTTCATTCTGTGTGAGCTGCTTTGGTCTGGTCTGGTCTGGTCTGGCCTGGTTTGGTTTGGTTTGGTTAGGTTAGGTTTGTTTGGTTTGGTCTGGTTTGGTCTGGTCTGGTCTGGTCTGGTTTGGTTTGGTTTGGTTAGGTTAGGTTTGTTTGGTTTGGTCTGGTCTGGTTTGGTCTGGTCTGGTCTGGTCTGGTCTGGTTTGGTCTGGTTTGATCTGCTTTGCTTTGCTTTGCTTTGCTTTGGTTTGGTCTGGTTTGGTTTGGTTTGGTCTGGTTTAGTCTGGTTTGGTTTGGTCTGGTCTGGTCTGGTCTACTCTGGTCTGGTTTGGTTTGGTCTGGTTTGGTCTGGTTTGGTTTGGTCTGGTTTAGTCTGGTTTGGTTTGGTCTGGTTTGGTCTGATCTGGTTTGGTCTGGTTTGGTCTGGTCTGGTCTGGTCTGGTCTGGTTTGGTTTGGTTTGGTCTGGTCTGGTTTGGTCTGGTCTGGTTTGGTTTGGTTTGGTCTGATCTGGTTTGGTTTGGTTTGGTTTGGTCTGGTCTGGTCTGGTTTGGTCTGGTTTGGTCTGATCTGGTTTGGTCTGGCCTGGTTTGGTCTGATCTGGTTTGGTCTGATCTGGTTTGGTTTGGTTTGGTTTGGTCTGGTCTGGTCTGGTCTGGTTTGGTCTGATCTGATCTGGTCTGTTCTGGTCTGGTTTGGTCTGATCTGGTTTGGTCTGGTCTGGTTTGGTCTGGTCTGGTCTGGTCTGGTCTGGTTTGGTCTGGTCTGGTCTGGCTTGGTTTGGTCTGGTTTGGTCTGGTCTGGTTTGGTTTGGTCTGGTTGCTGGTGAATGTGCTCCGGCCGGACGCTGCACTGTGTTCTGTTCTCTCTGGGTTCATTGCTGCATGTTCCAGCGCTGTTCCACTGCAATTACTGTCTTAGTCACACTGCGACAGTCTATTTCTGTCTCCGTCCCCCGTTCTCTCCTCATCTCCACATCCAGTTCTCTCTCCTCATGTCCTTTAGTGCTACTTTTTGATGATCTGTTCACAACGTTTCTGTTTTCTCTTCCTTTCTGATTGTGAAAGTCTTGAGTTCAGTAAAGCATTTCTTTACACCAGATGTGATGCGCTGATGCTGAGAGCGATCAAAGCTGTTTATTCCACATAAACCTTGGGTTAGGAATATTAATTTGGGATTACCATTTACTAACTGCACAGTTCACTGGTCTACGACTCATTTTATAGCAACCGGCTGCACAGAGAAGGTTACTTTAGCATGCTTTTATAGCAGAAATAATATGCTTTAAAAGAATACAGTGTGAACTGAATGTAATGTTTCAGACTAAATACATGCTATTCAGTATTCACAATTAAATGCATTAGAGTTTAAATGTATATTAAATGCAATTAGTTGAAATTTACTTAGTTGAAGTAACTTCATAATTCTATTGTCTTTGAAATATGGTTAAAGTTAAGATCAATCATGTCATTTCTGTTCAAACTTGTGAGTCATTTATTTAATTAAATATATTTGTAATTGCACTTTTGTAATGATGGAGATGCAGTTTTGTTCATTTAATATATATTTAAAATTTAAAATATAACTTTGACATTATTACAAAGGTCACTTTTTAAAAGTTTGCTTAAGTGTGTTAAGAAACATAGTGATGAAAGCCACTTAAGTGGCCTTTTATGTCATTAATCATCTGCAAGTATAGATTTATAAAAATATACATATTACAAGTGTGCATTCGATACATTTAAGTTCACTTATTTTTCACAAGCAGAAAAAAACCTCCTAAAAATTTAATGCATAATTATGATTTGTGATCAGAAAACAGATGTATCTTCAGGACTGTAAGTCATGATGAAGTGTGTTATATGCACACGCGTCATGCATCTGAGCTCCACGTGTTACATTGCAACGCCACTATTTCCATAACATTTGGTTTGCATAACTGAGGCAGCATAAGATGCAGCACACATCCGTAAATACAGGGAATGTATTTTAAGACTTGTTTCACACAAACAGTCGTGATCATCTCAGCACTGAGTGGGTCCAGAAGCTCCTCTATGACTGAACAACAGGGACGTGCAGAGAGTTCCTCAGGGGCAGCGGCTCAAACAATGGGCTCAAATGTAAAATATGGGCAATGTAAAAAAAAATATATATATATATATTGATATAGTATAATATATATTGATCAAATTTTAATATACTTTAAAATGCATTTTATACCATGCTGATTTATTATTAATGTTGGAAACCTGTGATACTTTTTTTCAGGATTCTTTGATGAATAAAAAGTTTAAAAAGAACAGTATTTATTTAAAATATAACTTTTGTAACAAATATACACTACCGTTCAAAAGCTTGAGGTCAGTAGCCTATTTTTTTTTTAAGTTTTTAAGTTGATAGAAACAGTGATAGTAAATATTGATATTGTTATAAAATTGTTGAATAAATGCTGTTCTTTTTAACTTTTTATTTATCAATGAACTCCAAAAAAGTACCTATTACAGGTTCCAATAAATTAATAAATAAATAAATAAAATAAGCAGCACAACTGTTTCCAACATTGATAATAAATCAGCATATTATTATGATTTCTGAAGATCACGTGACACTGAAGACTGGAGTAATGATGCTGAAAATACAGCTTTGATCACAGGAATAAATTGTATTTTAAAGTATATTAAAATAGAAAAAACATTCTTTTAAATTGTAATAATATTTCACAATGTTACCGTTTTTTCTGTATTTATGATCAGATAAATGCAGACTTGATGAGCGTAAGACATAATGCTGCATAATTATTAAAAATGGTAATATAATAAAGTCCTTTCACGTCACCATTTCGCGCCTACACTTCACATAACAGGCCTGTAGGTGGCGCTTGTGCTTCATTAACTATGACTGCTTCATGAAATAGTAGAAATATAGGCCTAAGTGAATTGAATACTGATTAGCATTATTGCCACGTTTGGCACTGCACGGTTTTATGCCGTGCTTTTGTAGTCATTTAACATACATTTTCTCAGCGATGCAATTTGATTTATAAAATGACACAAACCAGATCGCTCCACAAATAAACTCGTCTGTCCCATGTCATTTTCAACCGATTTATGAATAAGAACGGAAAAGGACCGCTCCGCATTATTGTCCAATGAAATTTGAACTTGTGCCAGATCAGACAAACGGGCATTGATGAATTATGTAAAAAAAAAATTTTATAAAAAATATTTATGTTTAAAATATTGTTTGGTTTATTTTTCCTTCCGGTCGATGTATTCACTGAAAGAACCATATATGGCTTGAGAGCCTAGTTTCTGAACAGATTGTGGAATATCAGTCAGTCGAGCAAAACGCCTCAGATTGACAGATATGTAAAAATAAACAGGAATTTTCCGACTTTTGAACGATTAGTTACTGTTTTGTACACATTGCCATGTTAATTATAATTAAAATGCATTTCGTATTATTGACCACAATATCATTGCTATTTGTCTGAGAGGGGCACTTTTGAATAATTTTGAAAAAGGGCAGGGGCTCGAGCCCCAAAGCCCCCCCCCTTCTGCACGTGTATGAGCCTGGGATGAGCTGCGCTACAGAAAAGCAAATCCTCGTGTAAACAAACCATTCAGTGAGTCAGCAGCAGTGTTGGGCAGTAACTAGTTACTGTAACTTACTTACTGTAATAATATTACTTTTTGCAGTAACTAGTAGTGTAACTAATAAGATTTCAGTAATAATATTACAGTTACTATCCATAAAACAGCTTAGTAACTTAGTTACTGTAATAATAATCAACCCCGCTTATTTAAAATCCAACAATTAAATAATTCCTAGATTTATTTTCATAATTTTCATGACTCATGCATGTGATGAGGTGCAGCAGGCGAGCTTGAAATATGGAAAACTTACATTCATCAGATAGAAATATTGCATTATATTGATTTTGTCAAGAAAAAAGATGATCTGAACACTGTTGTGTATTACTTTACTCTGGCATTACATCCCTCTGATCAGCATGTGCTACATTATATTACTATAATTAAACATCTTTTTGGAAAAATAAACAGTTTCTTACAAACTTATGTGATTTCATAAAATATATAATGCAATATAATCGTATATGGGTAACGGAGAAATTACAATTAGCTTCAAGCTACACATGACAATTAATGAGATTAATCCAACACTAATACTTGAATGTCACTGTTAATTATTGAGTGTTTGTAATAACTAATAATGTGGATTTTGATCAAATGATGAAGCAGAAATATGTTATTAGTAACATTTATGTGGAAGATACACAGTTACAACTTCTGTGTGGCGTGAAGAAACAATGTAACTAATTACTGCTGCCAGAAAGTAATAAGTAACAACATTACTTTTGAAAGGAGTAACTAGTAATGAGTAATATATTACATTCTTTGAGTAACGAGCCCAACACTGGTCAGCAGGGTGTTTGCGTGATACAGTCTTGATACAGGCAAGTGTGCATCAAACCTGATCATTCTGGGTCAAGACCTGCTCATCTTATTTTCAATTAGAGGAACTATGCACAACTAAAAATTAAAACACTTCAAACTATGCTTCTACATTTCTGGAATAAAAATCCGATCATGAACGAAGAATGGATTTCCATACAATGATTTTATAATTAATAATTAAAAATATATATATTTTAAAAATTAATAGTTCATAATGTTGCACAATGTAAACAATTCTAAAAACAATATTTTACTAATTGTATAAATTTTTTAAATAATGCTAAAATGAATAAAGGAATTACTTATATTGATAATCTGTGATGGTAATCTCATTTTACTAACGGTTATTATGCTAATAGCAAACTAAACCCATAACAAATTGTTACTTGGAATAAACTAACTGAAATAAAATGAAATATAAAAAACTTATTTTATATAGTTTTTAAGGAAACATTTCTTATTTTTACTTTTTGTATGTAAAACTAAAACTGAAATAAAATGTATAAAACATAAATATAAAAAGAAAAGGAAAAATAACAATAAAATAACAAAACCACACAACTAAATTAAAAAAAAAATACTTAAGGTCTATGTGTGTGTGTGTGTGTGTGTGTGTGTGTGTGTGTGTGTGTGTGTGTGTGTGTGTGAAAACATTACAAATTGTACCAAATTAAATGAAATATAAATTAGAAAGAGTGGGAGCTGGGAGACAAACCCAAAAAAGAGACATTCTGTAAAATTTACAATGAGTAAAAAGCAAATATAATCTATCCTTTAAAAATTGATTTCTTAAGTCTTAAACCATCTTGGCCTATAAAACACTTTCCCCCATTCACTCACATACACACAACTTCACACATGATCAAAAGATCGGGACGAGCAATAATTTACACGCTCAGCCAAACACACACGTGTGACGTCACAACACTCGCCTCCCAAACAAACTCTCAAAGAGGGAATAAGTCATGATAAGCTGTAGTATTTGCAAACACAAATCCAACCAAATGATCACTGCGTGACAGATGATTCACATTCAGAAACGGACAAACTTAGGCTCCTGCGAGAAAGAATTCACACGCCTGCAGAGTCTCACACATACATATAAACACCTACAGCATACTCTGATCCAAACTCCCACACACACACACACACACACACACACACACACACACACACACACACACACAGACACAGACACACACACACACACACACACACACACACACACACACAGAGAGAGAGACACACACACACACACACTCACGCACATGCACACGCACACACGCACACACACACACTCTCACACACACACACAGACACACACACACACACACACACACACACAGACACAGACACACACACACACACACACACACACACACTCACACTCTCTCTCTCACACACACACACACACACACACACACACACAGACAGACACAGACACACACACTCTCACACACACACACACACACACACACACACACACACACACACACAGACACACACACACACACACAGACAGACACACACACACACACACACACACACACAGAGACACACACACACACAAGGAGACACACACACACACACACACACACACACAGACACACACACACACACACAAGGACACACACACACACACACACACACACACACACACACACACACACACACACTCACTCACTCACTCACTCACTCACTCACTCACTCACTCACACACACACACAAGGAGACACACACACACACACACACACACACACACAACCACAGAGAGACACACACACACACACGCACACACACACACTGAGTCACCAGGAACCTTCGGAAACTCTTAGTTCACTTCCTCACCGACAAACACAAATGAACTGCTCACAAATCCATTTACACTTTAATTCTGCATTACTGCTCATTACTTGGAAAAACTTCTTAAAAATAAAGGTTCCAAATTAGTGTTTTTACAGTGATGCCATAGAAAAACCATTTTTGGTTCCCAAAAGAACCTTTCAGTGAACAGTTCCTAAAATAAACATTTTAGAGAACATTTAAAAAATATATAAAGAACCTTTTCTGCATTTGAAAGGTTTCATGTCTGTTCAAGGTTCTTCTTAGAACCATTGATGCCAATAAAGACCCTTTATTTTGAAGATTGTACATACACTTTTGCTCCTATACATACAATCCACTGCCGTTACCAGCTGAAATGAACACTAGAGGCAGTAAAACACCTTTGTTACTTTGGACTTTGATTACAGTGGCAGATTATTGATTAATAAAGATTTATTTACACCTGTTTTCTAGCACAATGTTATGATATGAGCTCAAACACTTTTACCATAGTTCATGATTTGTAACTAACACATTTTGACATTAGCATCACAGAACCAGCTTCATATGTTTAGCTTTTCTGGTGAAGTAAACTTGCTCGTTTGCGCACCCGGTACAGCATTACACTTGTGATGTGAAGCGCTCGGATGAAACACGAGTCATGATAAAAGTCTTGTAAAAGCAAGATAATATAACATTAGTTCAGAAAATGTGTGTTTTTTCTCTCTCATGTTTGCTTTCGGTAATGCTATCAGTCAAGTTTAGCGCCGGTGTTATGTTATTTTTAAACGCGATAGAGCGTTAACCTTTTAGCACCACTCACCGTACATTTCGATTCTGCCATACGTACAACAAAAAATGTAATGAAACGTTGACAGATTCATGTTAATCTGTGTCGGATAAACCTAAACGCTCTTTAGCGCCACCCACTGGACATTTCATATTGAAAGCATCACAAAACATGCAAGAAGCAACGTAATATCATTCCACAGAAACACTCCTCTCTGAGGTGCAGTTTGTGCAAGTCTCTCAAACCTATGTTTTCATTATTGGACATGAAATCACGCAGACAACTAGACAGGAGTGGATTTGAGCTGTCGGTCACATCGTTTCTAATGTTTTTTGGGTCATTGTTGTAGAAATAATATGGTTGAGTGACGTGAGGCTGATGACTTCAGAAGGCCTGAACTGCTAATACACTTTAAAAAAAAAAAACAATTGCGTTGACTCCTCACACACATCGACACTAGGATGTGTCCAAAAACACTTCTCCATATGGGTAATGTATATAATAAACCTGAGGGGAAAGGCTTGTAGACACTTATAAATCACTAAATGCCTCAAGATACACATTACACAATAATACAAGAAGGAGAAGCACACTCTGACTCCAGCAGCTTCTTTGAACTGCCTCACACAGTAAATGCATATCTACAGGGTGATGTTACTCGTCTCGGCATCAATTAAATTCAAACGTTTATTTGTATAACGCGTTTCACGATGCAATCGTTGCAAAGCAGCTTTACAGAAAATGTAAGTTTCTACATTATATTTAGTAGTAGCTTATCAGAGGTGACTATGTCAAGTTGATGTCCACAACGTTGTTTTAGGGTTGGCATCATCTGAGGTCTTCTGAGGGGTTGGCATCAACTCTTCTCAGGTGTTCGGTCTTCTCAGATCTTTGTAAGGGTTGGATCCAGACTAAAGCTTAGTAATACCTCAGGATGTTAGTCCCATGGCAGAAACAGAGAAGCAAATAGAGACACAATTAGCATAGCTGCTGTTCCAACCAAGCAAAACTGATGTGTTTAACCCAAGCAAAGAATGATAATGTGCATTTGATCAGATATTGCTGAAGTACAAGGTTATGAATGCATTATGTGAATGCTTGGCTAAAGAGATGTGTCTTTAATCTAGATTTAAACAGAAAGAGTGTGTCTGAACGTTATCAGGAAGGCTATTCCAGAGTTTTGCGACCTTAGGGAGCGTGATGGATTGTAGCGAGATAGAAGACTAGTTAGGTATGCAGGAGCTAGACCATTTAGGGCCCTAAAAGCAAGTAGTAAAAAAGGGCATCTCAGGAACCGCACTCCAGTGGTTTGAGTCTTACCTCTCAGATAGGTCCTTCAAGGTATCTTGGAGAGGTGAGGTATCCAAGTCGCAACACCTAGCTACTGGAGTGCCTCAGGGCTCAGTTCTTGGCCCACTTCTCTTCTCTGTCTACATGGCATCACTAGGTTCTGTCATTCAGAAACATGGCTTTTCATATCACTGCTATGCTGATGACACTCAACTCTACCTCTCATTCCATCCTGATGATACAACGATAGCTACTCGCATCTCAGCATGTCTAACAGACATTTCTTGCTGGACGAAGGACCATCACCTACAACTCAACCTAGCTAAGACAGAACTACTTGTAGTTTCAGCAAACCCATCACTTCATCACAATTTCACCTTCCAGTTAGGCTCATCTACCATAACTTCAAAAACTGCCAGAAACCTTGGAGTTGTGATTGATGATAAGCTGAATTTCTCAGACCACATTGCTAAAACTGCCCGGTCCTGCAGATTTGCTTTATACAATATTAGGAAGATCAGGCCCTTTCTTTTGGAACATGCAACACAACTCCTTGTTCAAGCTCTTGTTCTGTCCAGACTTGACTATTGCAATGCTCTCTTGGCAGGTCTTCCAGCCAATTCCATCAAACCTCTACAATTAATTCAAAATGCCGCTGCAAGGTTAATCTTTAATGAGCCGAAAAGAACGCATGTCACACCTCTGTTCATCAATTTGCACTGGCTACCAATAGCTGCTCGCATAAAATTCAAGGCATTAATGTTTGCCTACAGAACCACCTCTGGCTCTGCACCTCTTTACCTAAATTCAATACTTCAGACTTATGTGCCTCTAGAAGCTTGCGTTCTGCAAGTGAACGACGCATTATTGTGCCATCCCAAAGAGACACAAAACCACTTTCACAGACTTTTTCATTAACTGTTCCCACCTGACCAACTCAATCCCAGCAGCTGAATCCTTAGACATCTTGAAGAAACGGCTAAAAACACATCTCTTCCATCTTTATTTGACCCTCTAACTCTAGCACTCTCTATTCTAATTCTATTTTATCTATCTGTCTTCTTTTTATTTAAAAAAACCACACACACTTGACCCTCTTTCAACTGCATATTTATTCTGTAACTGCTAGCTTTTCTTGAAAACTAACACTAGCTTTCTTTTTTCTATTCTATCTACTTGTTTCTTTAAAAAAAAAACGATTTACCGGCTAGCCAAGACTTGTCATAGCACTTGCATGTTGTTGCTCTTTTGTTGGTTTTGATTGCTTCTATTGCCCACATTTGTAAGTCGCTTTGGACAAAAGCATCTGCTAAATGACTAAATAAATAAATAAATAGTAATATTTTGTATTCTGTAGTAATATTTGTATTTTGTATTTTGTATACAGGCATCATCACTGGATTGACAGCACCGTTGTCATGTTCCTTCAGACGATGAGAGACTCGCTACAGCGGCGCAGGAGATTCTGCTGATGTCACTGTATTTGACATGATGGAAGTCAGCAGTCGTGGCATTTTACAGCAGCTAATGTGATTTCCCAGCATTCGGGATGAACAGCCTGTTTGTTCTCGCTGCTTGCTGAGGGGATTGTAAACGTGCGTCAAACTAGATCCTGAGGAAGCTCCCAGTAAACCAAAAGATTCGCCATGAATGAAGGCTGTTGGATTCATCGCACAAATGACATGCATGGTGTTTCATGGATATTATGCTTGCAAATCACAGTGATGTCCACCCTGCATTTGCACACCTGTTAGGGACGCTCATCTGATTCCGTATGTAGGGTTTACAGCCATCTTACAGAAAGTGATTCGTCAGATCATTGTTTTTTGGTTACCTGTAAATCTCACAGTTCTGTAACAGATCTCACAATTTAGCATCAGAACTAAAGCTGAAGCAAAAAAGTCAGATTGTCATGAAAAACTGAAGTGTATGTTTGCAATTTGGCACTTGTCTATGAATATACAGTACAGTACAGTAGAATGTGGGTTTGGTATTACCTTAAATCTACTGTTGCATTTTTTCCCTGTTTTTATGATTGTTGTTTGTCGGACTGTATGATATGTAGGTTCTCTAATGTAGGTTATATTCTTCATATGATATGTAGGTTCTCTAATGTAGGTTATATTCTTTATATGATATGTAAGTTCTCTAATGAAGGTTATATTCTTCATATGATATGTAGGTTCTCTAATATTCTTTATATGATATGTAGGTTCTCTAATGTAGGTTATATTCTTTATATGATATGTAGGTTCTCTAATGAAGGTTATATTCTTCATATGATATGTAGGTTCTCTAATGAAGGTTATATTCTT
Source organism: Schizothorax lantsangensis (assembly GCA_027422415.1). Lineage (NCBI taxonomy): Eukaryota > Metazoa > Chordata > Actinopteri > Cypriniformes > Cyprinidae > Schizothorax > Schizothorax lantsangensis. The sequence goes on along the minus strand of CM049846.1, from coordinate 37,591,585 downwards.
CATATGATATGTAGGTTCTCTAATGTAGGTTATATTCTTCGTATGATATGCAGGTTCTCTAATGTAGGTTATATTCTTCATATGATATGTAGGTTCTCTAATGTAGGTTATATTCTTCATATGATATGTAGGTTCTCTAATGTAGGTTATATTCTTCATATGATATGTAGGTTCTCTAATATTCTTTATATGATATGTAGGTTCTCTAATGTAGGTTAGATATGTAGGTTCTCTAATGAAGGTTATATTCTTCATATGATATGTAGGTTCTCTAATGTAGGTTATATTCTTCATATGATATGTAGGTTCTCTAATGTAGGTTATATTCTTTATATGATATGTAGGTTCTCTAATGTAGGTTATATTCTTCATATGATATGTAGGTTCTCTAATGTAGGTTATATTCTTCATATGATATGTAGGTTCTCTAATGAAGGTTATATTCTTCATATGATATGTAGGTTCTCTAATGTAGGTTATATTCTTCATATGATATGTAGGTTCTCTAATGAAGGTTATATTCTTCATATGATATGTAGGTTCTCTAATGTAGGTTATATTCTTCATATGATATGTAGGTTCTCTAATGTAGGTTATATTCTTCATATGATATGTAGGTTCTCTAATGTAGGTTATATTCTTCATATGATATGTAGGTTCTCTAATGAAGGTTATATTCTTCATATGATATGTAGGTTCTCTAATGTAGGTTATATTCTTCATATGATATGTAGGTTCTCTAATGTAGGTTATATTCTTCATATGATATGTAGGTTCTCTAATGTAGGTTATATTCTTCATATGATATGTAGGTTCTTCATATGATATGTAGGTTCTCTAATGAAGGTTATATTCTTAATATGATATGTAGGTTCTCTAATGTAGGTTATATTCTTCATATGATATGTAGGTTCTTCATATGATATGTAGGTTCTCTAATGTAGGTTATATTCTTTATATGATATGTAGGTTCTTCATATGATATGTAGGTTCTCTAATGTAGGTTATATTCTTCATATGATATGTAGGTTCTCTAATGTAGGTTATATTCTTCATATGATATGTAGGTTCTTCATATGATATGTAGGTTCTCTAATGTAGGTTATATTCTTCATATGATATGTAGGTTCTCTAATGAAGGTTATATTCTTCATATGATATGTAGGTTCTTCATATGATATGTAGGTTCTCTAATGTAGGTTATATTCTTCATATGATATGTAGGTTCTCTAATGTAGGTTATATTCTTCATATGATATGCAGGTTCTCTAATGTAGGTTATATTCTTCATATGATATGTAGGTTCTCTAATGAAGGTTATATTCTTCATATGATATGCAGGTTCTCTAATGTAGGTTATATTCTTCATATGATATGTTGGTAAGATTGTAGGTTCTCTAATGTAGGTTATATTCTTCATATGATATGTAGGTTCTCTAATGTAGGTATTCTTTATATGATATGTAGGTTCTCTAATGTAGGTTCTATTCTTCATATGATATGTAGGTTCTCTAATGTAGGTTCTATTCTTCATATGATATGTAGGTTCTCTAATGTAGGTTATATTCTTCATATGATATGTAGGTTCTCTAATGAAGGTTATATTCTTCATATGATATGTAGGTTCTCTAATGTAGGTTATATTCTTCATATGATATGTAGGTTCTCTAATGTAGGTTATATTCTTCATATGATATGTAGGTTCTTCATATGATATGTAGGTTCTCTAATGTAGGTTATATTCTTTATATGATATGTAGGTTCTCTAATGGGTTATATTCTTCATATGATATGTAGGTTCTTCATATGATATTTCTTCATATGATTCTCTATGCAGGTATATATTCTCTAATGTAGGTTCTATTCTTCAATGCAGGTTCTCTAATGAAGGTATATATAATTCTTCAGGTATGATATGTAGGTTCTTATATGATATGCAGGTTCTCTATAAGAAGGTTATCTTCATTTATATTGCATAATGTAGGTAGGTTCTCTAATCTAATATAGGTTCATGTGATATGTAGGTTCTCTAATGAAGGTTATATTCTTCATATGATATGTAGGTTCTTATATGTATTCTTCATATGATATGTAATGTAGGTGTAGGTTCTATTCTTTATATGATATGTAGGTTCTTCATATGATATGAAGGTTATATTCTTCATATGATATGTCTCTAATTCTTCAAGGTATGATATGTAGGTTCTCTAATGTAGGTTCTATTCTTTATATGATTGCAGGTTCTCTAAGGAAGGTTATATTCTTCATATGATATGGTTATATTCTTCATATGATATGCAGGTTCTATTTTCATATGATATGGTAGGTTAATGTAGGTTCTATTCTTCATTGATATGTAGGTTCTCTAATGAAGGTTATATTCTTCATATGATATGATATTAGGTTCTCTAATGAAGGTTATATTCTTCATATGTAGGTCTAATTCTTCAAGGTATGATATGTAGGTTCTCTTCTTCTTTATATGATATGTAGGTTCTCTAATGAAGGTTATATTCTCATATGATATGCAGGTAGGTTCTCTAATGTAGGTATATATTTCTCTAATGAAGGTTATATTCTTCATTCTTCATATGAATGCAGGTTCTCTAATGTAGGTTATATTCTTCATATGATATGAAGATATGTCGGTTCTCTAATGTAGGTTATATTCTATTCTTCATATGATATTAAGTTCTTTAATGTAGGTTCTATTCTTCATATGTATATTCTTTATATGATATGATATGTAGGTTCTCTAAGGTGTAGGTTCTATTCTCTTCTATGATATGTAGGTTCTCTAATGTAGGTTATCTATTCTTTATATGAAGGTTATATTCTTCATATGATATGGTAGGTTAATGTAGGTATAGGTTCTCTTCTATTCTTCATATGAATGTAGGTTCTATTCTTTATATGAAGGTTATATTCTTCATATGATATGGTAGGTTAATCTTAATTCTATTATATGATATGTAGGTTATCTAATGTAGGTTCTATTCTTTATATGATATGTAGGTCTATCTATTCGTTTTTTTATATGATATGTAGGTTATATTCTCTAATGTAGGTTCTATAATCTTCAAGGTTCATTTTGTAGGTTCTCTAATGTATTCTCAATGTAGGTTCATAGATATGGTTCTATTCTTCAATGTAGGTAGGTTCTCTAATTCTTCAGGTATGATATGTAGGTTCTCTTATATGATATGTAGGTTCTCTAATGTAGGTTATATTCTTCATATGATATGTAGGTTCTATTCTTTATATGATATGTAGGTTCTCTAATGTAGGTCTATCTTTTATATGTATATGTAGGTTCTAGGTTCTTTATATGATATGTAGGTTCTCTATATGATATGTAGGTTCTCTAATGTAGGTTCCAATGCATACAGAATGTCTCTCTATTCTTCATATGATATGTATGTTCTTGATTGAAAACCAATGCAGATGATATGTAGGTTCTCTAATGAATTTTCACTACTGCAGAACTTTAGTGACTCTACATGTAGGTTCTATATCTTCATATGATATGTAGGTGTCTCTTGAAGGTTATATTCCATTCATATGATTTTCATGTATGTTCAACTGCATTACAGGAACAATGCAGACAGAATGTTTCACAAGGACACAAATATTTGTATATTTGTACTGTACTTAAAATCTTAAAAGTATATATATAAAAAAATGCACTTGCAGATCATATAACATTAATTAATTAAATAAAAGGGCACTTAAGTGACTTAAAGAGAGCCACTTTTATGACTGTTACTTTTAAAAGGGCACTTTGTAATAATGTCAAATTGAGTTTTACTTTAAAGTACATTTTAAGTCATTATGTTTTATAATCTTTTGTTGTGTTTTAAGCAAGTACACTTATTTTGATGTGTTGGCTAACATAGTAAAGCACATGGAAAGTACTTGATTATAAATGTAGTGTTATTTAATATTAAAAAAGTTCAAATAAATTGCAACTTCATTACTAATGTAGATTTAAAAATACTATTAAATACACAACATACAAGTTTCAGCAGAAATTACATTTAACCATATTTTTAAACAACAGAATTTATTATGAAATTACAAAGATGTACTGAAGTCCTTAAGTTCAACTAATTGCATTAAATATAAATGCAAACTATGATACCATTATATATTTCCATGTAATTGAAAATAACATGCAATTAAGTGTCTGAAAATACTACATTCAGTTCACACTTAAGAATATTCTTATATGTACTGTATGTATGATTATTATTAAGTATGATAATGTATTTCTCTTTCAGGAGGGAAGGCAAATAATCAGGATTTGACACTATAAGCAAAGAGCACCAGTTTTATCCTATGATGAAAGAAATCCTGTATGATCGCTAAAATTCATCTCAGACAGTAAAACTGTACCAAGAAGATCCAGTTTGTGGTTGTTGAGTTCTTCTAGTTGTTTAAGACTGTTTGTATTTGTAGTCAAAAGGCCTGCAGAGAACTTTAATGTATTGCAATGAAATAATTTAATAAACTAATAAGCCATCAACCATAGAAAGGAGCTTCGACTTCACTATGACAGTAATTGCATTATTATTCTCCGAACTGATCACAATACTCAACGCAGTCCAGTGAAGATGACTTCATCTCGTGTCCTAATGAGTCGCTGAGTGTTTGCGTGCACAGATCTGATGGAACCCAGAAACACAAGACAACACTGTCAGACTCCACAGACATTCAATACTCCTACTGTCTCTCTCTGTGTGGTTTGTGTGTGTGTGTGATGATGTGTTGTGTGTGTGAGTGCGTGTCGTGTGTGTGTGTGTGGTTGTGATGTGTGTGTGAGTGTGAGTGAGAGAGTCTGGTGTGAATGTGTTGTGTGTGAGAGTGTGTGTGTGAGTGAGTGAATGTGGTCTGTGTTGTGTGAGAGAGTGTTGTGTGTGTGGTGTGTGTGTTGAGAGTGGTGTGAGGAGAGAGAGAGTGTGTCTGTGTGTGTGTGTGTGTGTGTGTCTGTCTGTCTGTGTGCATGCGTGAGACAGATTCATGCTTCTGATAGCTTTGAGTGAGAGATATGAAGAGCTTTATTCAGCCTCGGGACAATAGTGCCAGCCAGCGGCTCGCTCCTACTGCTCTTCCCTTTGGCTTGACATTATTTACTCTGGCAGTGAATACAGCGAGTCTGAGCGTCTGATGTTTGCTAGTTCTCTGATGCACACGGTTCATGTCAGAGCTCTCAATAATATCAGCTTGCAGGCGTGTAACCCAAACCCAATCCTATCAGCTGCAGGCCAAGAAACACATGAGGCTGAGTTCACCAGTCAAGAATGTGCAGCTGAGTGTGTGTGTGTGAGTGAGAGAGAGAGAGAGAGAGAGAGAGAGAGAGTGTGTGTGAGAGAGAGAGAGAGTGTGAGAGAGAGTGTGTTTGTGTGAGTGAGAGAGAGTGTGTGTGTGTGTGTGCGCATGACTCCATATGTCTTCCCACCCGTTACACCAAGAAGAGTTGTGCAAGACTAAGGTTAACTGTGCTGTGCATCATCTTCTCAGTGTTTGTCTCCCGTCTGAGTAAAGCTCTGGATCCTCCACTGCAAACCTGATAAAGCACCGCTGGATGAGCCAATGCTGTGACTTTAGGACTGCTTGTTTGTGTGAGTAACGCTGTGAACACTACTGATGCAGTTCTGCTTGATGCCACGAGTGGAGCAGAAATAACACAGTTCACATTAAAAAACCAAAACCAACATTCAGTCATCATTAACTCACCTGTATGCTCCTCTGTGGAGCACAACCCTAGTAAAAAAGTTATATATTTAAAATACATTCATTTCATACTAAGTATAGTTCAAATCTACTAACATACTGTATTTATTGAGAGATAACTTGAGAAATAAAAATTATAATTAAACTTTATTTGGCATACTACATGCACATTTCTGAATATTAAGTCTAAAATGTGTTTTAATGTCACTTTTGATGAGGATTGTATGATCTTTGAATCATATTCGATGATATTCAAGTGTCATGATGTTATTTGTAGTTTACCTGAAGTGTACTTGCAATATTTGCACTTTAGCACAATCAAATATATAAGTAATCATCTTAATTAACTTTAATTAATATTAATATATTTACTTTGTAAAATTAAAATAAATATTAATATTAAAGATTAGATTTACTTGTTGTTTTGAAAACTGTATTTCTTAAATGTATGTGTTGTAAAATTAAATTATGTAATTAATATTTTATTTATAAATTTTTTTTTTTTATTACACAGTATAAATTTGTGATTTTAGAAAGAAAGGTTTTGAGGTTGGTTGGATATTTTATAATTCTTTATTATATTTTTTGTTTGATTAAGTAATTAACATTATAGTGAAGACCAGCTATTTATAATTTTCGTTTTAAATTATAGTTTTTATAATGTTATATACAAGTTAAATGTGTTGTGATGCCTGGTTACTGGTTTAAATGGGCTTGGCTCAGCTTATGTATTAGTTAACAATGATTGCCAAAGTTTAGAATACATTACCAATTAGAACACAATTAAGGTGGAGATAGTTTAGAAATATTACATTTTAATTTAAATTTTTTCTATTGACTTAATGTGTTATATTGAGAATGTATGTAAAACCCCACTATTTGTGTATATGATATATATTATATATATTATATATATAATTACATTATATAATTATAATAGCTGATATATTATATATTAATTATTATATTCGAAATATGTGCAAGCTTAACGCAAAGTTCACCCAAAAACGAAAGTCTTGTCATCATTTATTCTCCCTCGTGTCGTAATATATATGAGTTATATAGCTGCTATTATTATTCTATCCCACGAAGACAATTTTAGGACGCCCAAATTTTAAACTGGTCTTGTTAACTTTTATATTATAATTATTTATACCTCCATCTCGTGCTTTGTCCATACAAGTCAAGTATCAGTCAAAATATCCTCTGAAACAAAGAAAGACATCTGGGGCCCCAAGAATGAATGTAATATATATATTATATATATATTATATTATATTTTATTATATTATCACCCACTGACACGAGAGGAAATGATGAAATGATGGTCATGGTTAAACTTTATAGTATTTCTTTCCATACAAGTCAAGATATCAGAAATATTCAAAATATCCTCTTTTGAGAAAGAAACTGACATCAGGTTTGAATGACACGAGGGAGAGTAAATGATGAAAGAATGGTCATTTTTAGGTGAACTATCCCTTTAAGTGTCATACTATTTAGGAAAGTTGACACAATGTTAGGTTTTTGGTCATTAAACTTGGTTAATCAAAGGTAATCACCACAATGAACTGAATCAGCTGAGCAGATTACGTAACGATGAAGACACTGGCATTAACTGATGAAGGTCAATACCAACATCTCCATTATTAGTGTACATCCAGACATTTGAAGTGTACTTGCTCATGCCAGGTTAGATACTGGAACAGAACGGGCAACACAAGTGCGTCTCTCTCGGGTTCGTGTCATAAACAGACTTCACAGGTTTGTGATGCTTTCCTGTGAGAAGAGATCTGAAGGAAATGCTCACGCTTCTGCTGAAGCTCTTACAGATCACTGCATTATAACACCGTGACCTTCATCCTCATCCTCAGGACTCCAGACGGCCTTAATGATTCATTAAGATGTTTATCTATCGCTCAATATCTCCTGTACAGTGTGTGTGTGTGTTGTGTGTGTGTGTTGTGTGTGTGTGAGTGTGTGTGTGTGTGTGTGTGTGTGTGTGTATGGAACTCAGATCAGTTGTTTATTTTTTTATTTTTTCTTAATCATTACAAGTCAACAGTTTACTTTTTTCAAGAACTAGTAAAGTAATGCATTACTTTTTAATTTAGTAGTTACTGTAACAGTAGAGCGTTGTGTGTGAACTCTTACTGTAGTTCTAGACTAAATATCAACACGATCTAGACTAAATATCTCTCACTGTAGTTCTAGACTAAATATCAACATGATCTTACTGTAGTTCTAGACTAAATATCTCACGTAGTTCAGTTTCTGTAGTTCTAGACTAAATATCAACATCTCACTGTAGTCTTACTGTAGTTCTGTAGTTCTAGACTAAATATCGACACGATGATCTTACTGTAGTTCTAGACTAAAAATTCAACATGATCTTACTGTAGTTCTAGACTAATATCAACATGACTCTTACTGTAGTTCTAGACTAAATATCGACACGATCTTACTGTAGTTCTAGACTAAATATCGACACGATGATCTTCTGTACTGTAGTTCTAGACTAAATATCAACATCTTACTGTAGTCTCTTACTGTAGTTCTAGACTAAATATCAACACTTAATTCTCACTGTAGTTCTAGACTAAATATCTCTTACTGTAGTTCTGTAGTTCTAGACTAAATATCAACACGATTCTTACTTAGTTCTGTAGTTCTAGACTAAATATCGACACTTACTGTTCTAGTTCTACTGTACTGTAGTTCTAGACTAAATATCTCTCACTGATCACTGTAGTTCTAGACTAAATATCATGATCTTACTGTAGTTCTAGACTAAATTATCAATCGACACGATTTACTGCTTACTAGACTAAATATCGACACGATCTTACTGTAGTTCTAGACTAAATATCGACACGATCTTACTGTAGTTCTAGACTAAATATCGACACGATCTTACTGTAGTTCTAGACTAAATATCGACACGATCTTACTGTAGATCTTACTAAATATCATCATGACTAAGATAATTAAATATCAAACGATCTTACTGTAGTTCTAGACAAATATCATCATGTAGTTCTAGACTAAATATCGACTACTGTAGTTCTAGACTAAATTATCATCACGATTTACTTACTAGTTAGTTCTAGACTAAATATCTCTTACACACGTAGTTCTAGACTAATATATCGACTTACTGTAGTCTAGACTAGATATCGACACGATCTTACTGTAGTTCTAGACTAAATATCACACGACACGATACTGTAGTTCTAGACTAAATATCGACGATCTTACTGTAGTTCTAGACTAAATATCGACACGATTCACTGTAGTTTAGACTAAATATCAACACGATCTACTGTATCTAGAGTTCTAGATATCGACACGATCTTACTGTTGTTCTAGACTTCTCTAAATATCAACACAATGTAGTTCTAGACTAAATATCACACGATCTACTGTAGTTCTAGACTAAATATCGAACGATGTAGTTCTAGACTAAATATCGACTACTAGTAGTTCTATACTGTAGTTCTAGACTAAATATCGACACGATCTTACTGTAGTTCTAGACTAAATATCGACGATCTCACTGTAGTTCTAGACTAAATATCAACACGATCTTACTGTAGTTCTAGACTAAATATCATAGATCTAAATATCGACACGATCTTACTGTAGTTTAGACTAGATATCAACACGATCTTACTGTATCTAGACTAAATATCGACACGATCTTACTGTAGTTCTAGACTAAATATCGACACGATCTTACTGTAGTTCTAGACTAAATATCACGATAGATCTAGACTATATCGACACGATCTTACTGTAGTTCTAGACTAAATATCGACACGATCTTACTGTAGTTCTAGACTAAATATCGACACGATCTTACTGTAGTTCTAGACTAAATATCGACACGATCTTACTGTAGTTCTAGACTAAATATCGACATATCTTACTGTAGTTCTAGACTAAATATCGACACGATCTTACTGTAGTTCTAGACTAAATATCGACACGATCTTACTGTAGTTCTAGACTAAATATCTTACTGATCACGATCTTACTGTAGTTCTAGACTAAATATCAACGATCTTACTGTAGTTCTAGACTAATATCTGTAGTTCTAGACTAAATATCAACACGATCTTACTGTAGTTCTAGACTAAATATCAACACGATCTTACGTAGTTCTAGACTAAATATCAACAATGATCTTACTGTAGTTCTAGATAAATATCAACACGATCTTACTGTAGTTCTATCGACAGATCTTACTAAATATCACGATCTTACTGTAGTATAAAATATCAACACAATCTTACTGTAGTTCTAGACTAATATCAACATGATCTTAGTTCTAGTTCTATATCTAACACGATTTACTTACTGTACTTCTAGATCGACACGATCAACACGATTACTTACTGTTCTAGACTTCAGACTATTGTTCTAAAATATCTGTATGACACTGATCAACATTACTGACTCATCTCAATGCACAAAAACACATATTAGTACACGATCTTACTAAAACAGACACGATCAAATGCACTGTAGACTCAGAACACGCAATAATTAAATATGTTAAATAAGACTTACGATCTTACTGTAGTAATGTATTTAACACGATCATCTCACCTGCCACAAAACACATTCAGTATCTCCTCAGAAATAAATATCAATAAAACAGTCTCAAATCTCACCTGAATTCACTATTCCTCATAAATCAATAAAACTGCACAAATAATTAAATATGTTAAATAAGACAAATATCATTTATGTATTTAATCCCATTTTATTAACCAATGTCTTTGCTGCTGACCTTCAATGATCCAATTCAACCATAATAATAACCATAAATTACATGTTTGATTGTAGTTATTGCTGAATAATGTTGAACTGTGTCATATTCTTCATGTGATTAATTTGAGCAGCGCTCTCTACTGTACAGACGTGAATCTACATTTCCTTCAGTCTGAGCCAGATTCACTTCACTTTTAGTGTGAAAAAGCTTTTACATTTGTAAAAGAATAACTTTTTATATTAAAAACAAACAAGCAAGCCCTGCCCAGATTTAAAAAGTTACGCAAAAGTAACGTAATGCATTACTTTCCATGAAAAGTAATTAGTTACTTTTTTAGGGAGTAGCATAATATTGTAATGCATTACTTTTAAAAGTAACTTTCCTCAACACTGCTTATGAAATATATCAGGAGAAATCTGACCTGTCAATCACGGGCTGTAACGAGCTCTGAGCGGGTCGTTAGCTCAGATTAACTGCTGATGATAAGATCTGATGAGGGTGAAGTGAGTCTGAGACTCCTGAAGAGTGAAAAACCAAACTCGAGTATTAGAAATAATTCTACTGAAGTACAGCAGACGAGAGCAGATGATATGTGACCCTGGAGCACAAAACCAGTCATAAGGGTCAATTTTTCAAAATTGAGATTTATGCATCATCTGAAAGCTGAATAAATAGCTTTCCATTGATGTATGATTGGTTATGATAGGACAATATTTGGCTGAGATACAACTATTTGAAAATCTGGAATCTGAGGGTGCAAAATAATCTAAATATTGAGAAAATCATCTTTAAAGTTGTTCAAATGAAGTTCTTAGCAATGCATATTACTAATCAAAAATTAAGTTTTGATATATTTACGGTAGGAAATTTACAAAATATCTTCATGGAACATGATCTTAATATCCTAATGATTTTTGGCATAAAAGAAAAATGGATAATTTTGACCCATACAATGTATTGTTGGCTATTGCTACAAATATACCTGTGTTACTTATGACTGCTTTTGTGCTCCAGGGACACAAATGTGTTTCAAGCACTCGTTATCAAGGTATTAGTGTCATGTCACCCAAAAACTATTGGTAAAGTTCATTAAACATTCTCTAGACGCGAGTCTTTTCTGCGGTGCTTACTGTTCAAAACTACACAAATCAATCATAATCAAACACTGCAGTGAAATGCAGAATATTAAGAAGGAGCAAAAAACACCAAAGATGCCTTAAAATACATAAAAACAGTAAAGCAAAGGCAAAAGGTTTGATGAGATTTTATATAGGGCCCTGAATGCAGCCAACAAATATTATAACATATGATATACCATATAATTAATTGATTTCTTTATCATTGAACACATCTAAGAGACATGACTGGCTTCATGCACTGCTTATAACTATGAACAAAATCACATTTAACTCCACTTCTTTAAAAAAAAAAATGTGTGAATGAAACTGATTATATGCTGATTAATCAAAGTGATTTATGCTATTAACAATATTTTAAAGACACGTCAATTAAAAAAGGCATTAAAAGGCATTTTAGACCGCTGCTTTTGGAGCTTTTCTTATTCATATCTGATTCTGAATATAAGAAATCATCCAGAGCCGGACGAACTGCACATAAACAAGCTTCACATTTGGACATTTAGGTGGAATTTCTCCAATGGTAAGAATAAAATCAGAATTTCATGATAGTCGAGGGTTATTTTAGTATCACAGAAATACTAATATAGTTTTTATGAAAAATTTGAATTAGTTCTTATTTTCTCTTTCCATTTTAATTTTTATTAAAGGTTTAGTATTTTGTGTTTTTGTGATTTTTATTAGTTTTAATATATATATATATATATATATATATATAGTGCTGTCAAATGATTAATCTCATCCAAAATAAAGATTGTTGTTTACATTATATATGTGTGTGTACTGCTTATTTATTATGTATATATAAATACACACCCATGCATGTATATATTTAAGAAAAATATGTTAGGTTTATATATTACATATAATATAAATTATATGAATATACATTTATACATGTAAATACTTATATATACACATAACATATCTGTGTGTACTGTGTATATTTATTATGTAAATAACTTTTATTTTGGATGCGATTAATCATTTGACAGCACTAATATATATATATATATATATATATTTTAGTGTTTCTTTGGCAACTAGCTAAAATAAAAATCATTTTTGTTTATTTTTACTTCAAGTAGGCTATGCATTTTTTTTAAATAGTTTAGTTAATTACTTTAACCCTGTATGGGCCGGGTTATGTTTAACCTCATCAAATTTTTATCACAATATAATTAACTGTACAAAATTCATGTTTTAGTTTTGAGTTAATTTTACAACTCTTTCAACATTTCAGTGATCAAAGTCTGTCTCTGTGAAGGAGGATGAATATATAATATCTAATTCTCCATCAGTCTCTTAATAATGAGAGAGCAGGCCAAACGCTCCGCTCAGCTCTTCATCAGGGGATCTTTCTGGTCGCTGCTATAACTTCACAATATTTTTCATCATTAAAATGGTTTTATAGAAAGAAAAGTGAAGCACTTTTTAAATCATGTATACACTCACTAAAGACTCGAAGTCACATGACCAGCAGTCGCTCCTGTTATTGAACACATTCACTTGTTGAATAAATTAATTTCTGTCTTTGAACAGTGCATTTCCACAATTTCCACACAAGTTTTGCTTTTGCACAACACAACATTCAAGCCGTTCACAATCTCTAGGTCAAAGACAAGCAGAATGGCTCAAATACTGTTCACAGCACTGTCTGCTTCTGCTCTGATTGAAAACAATCCACTGAGATGAGAGAACTGATGATACTGCCAGACTTATGACTGCATGTTAGTCTTTAATAGGACACATATGTGCACACACACACACACACACAAACATACACTCACACACTCACTCACTCTCACACACACACACACACACACAAACATACACTCACTCACTCACTCTCACACATACACCACTCACATCTCTCTCTCCCCCACATATACATACACTACCTCACCTCTACTCACACTCCCACACCACCACTCATACTGATCTCACTCCTCTCACCACACGTAGACACACACACACACTGCCTTCACATGGCTTAGAGTCAAGGGCCGGCGCTCTGTTACATTACTCTCCAAACATGAATAGAATCAGAAAACAGTGTTTGATGTGTAAATAAATGCAGATCGGTTGTATGAATGAACAGTCAGTCAGTCTGACGATTCCCAAACATTTAATTACCGTGTCTCGGAACACAGATTCAGTGAGGAATCATCATCAGCTCGCAGAAGCTGTGAACGCTTTCCTCGTAATTAGATGATCAGCAAACATTTGCTACGAATACAATCTGTCTGAGAGAAGAGAGCAGTGTGTGTGTGTGAGAGTGTGTGTGTGAGAGTGTGTGTGAGTGTGTGTGTGTGTGTGTGTGTGTGTGTGTGTGTGTGTGAGTGTGTGTGCTTCACTAGACATGTCTAGACATGTCATATAAACCTGTACCATTCCATATTTAGAGTTTAAACTGCATGTCAATGAACTATTTCTTGACTCAAAACACTGATGAAATAATAGTCTAATTGTTTCCATCATCAGTTTAGGAGCACCAATTGTTTGTTTAAAAATACAACTTAAATGTTTTAAATGTCTATTTATTTGTTGAATAGAAAACTGATTTATTTCTGGTTTAACACGTTTAAAGAATTCCTCCATGTTAATGTGTGAATCTCACTCATGGTCCGAGATTTCAAACTCTTTTCCTCTAAACATCAGCAACAGCCCCCATCAGTGACCTCTGACAACCGGACTCATCTCACACACACACACACACACACACACACAGAGCGCCTGAGGAGAAGATAAGGCTGGTAAAGAGGAACGAGAGCGAGGAGGATCTGAACGGAGCACAGCTTTACTGTTAGTCTCACACAAGACAGGAAGTCTCAGCTGGAAACACCCTTCCTTCCTGCTAGAGCCGGGATCACAGGCGGCGGGTCACATGACGCGCTCACACACACACACACACTCACACTCACTCGCACACACTCACACACTCACACACACACACACTCTCTCTCTCTCACTCTCACACACACACTCACACTCTCTCTCTCACACACACACCACACAACTCTCTCTCTCTCTCTCACACACACACACACACACTCACACTCTCTCTCTCACACACTCAGACTCAGACAAACACACACTCTCTCTCTCTCTCTCACACACACACACACTCAGACAAACACACACACACTCTCACACACACACACACACACACACACACTCACAGACAAACACACACACTCTCTCACACACTCACTCAGACAAACACACACACACTCTCTCTCTCTCTCACACACACACACACTCAGACAAACACACACACACCACACACACACACACACTCAGACAAACACACACACACACACACACACACACTCACACACACTCAGACAAACACACACACACACACACTCAACAGACACACTCAGACACACACACACACACACACACTCAGACAAACACACACACACACACACAACAGACACACACACACACACACACACACTCTCACACACACACTCTCACACACAGACACACACACTCAGACAAACACACACACACACACACACACACACACACACACACTCAGACAAACACACTCTCACTCTCTCTCTCACACACACACAGACAAACACACACTCTCACACATTCTCTCTCTCACACACACACACAAACACACTCAGACAAACACACACACACTCTCTCTCTCTCACACACACACACACACACTCAGACAAACACACACACACTCTCACACACACACTCTCTATCTCTCTCACACACTCTCTCTCACACACACACACACACACACACACACACACACACACACACACACACACTCTCTCTCTACTCGTTCACACACAGAACTCTGCTATTGTGGAATGCAAATCACAGATCACGCTTTGATAGAGAAAGCATTCAGCACAGAAAAACTAACAAAGAAAAGCCACTGACAAGCCATTCCAGCGAAACAGCTCTGCATGCAGCGACAGAACCGCTTGTGCAATCTCACAAACACCAACAGATGCTCACGATTGTGCAAGAAACACACTTCCTTCTTTCTGGAACAACAGGAAGCGTCTCTCGCATGATCTCCAAACATGCAACCTCTGAACGTCCATTCCTTTCTTAATATTAATCTGAACATTAAAGTAAGTGATAATCTGAGGTTACTGTAATACTCTGACCCACTTTATACAAGTTTCTGCACTCGACCTCCATAAACACACACATTCACAGAAAAGGCTGCGCTGCAGAGCAGTAAAACGCCTTGTTTTTTCAGTTTCTGCTTGTGTAATACTCCAAAAATGTTGCAAGAAAGTCTCAAACCCCAGATCATATGCACTAATCAAATTTGGAAACCGTGAGTCGGGCGTTGTGCATGCTGTGTGAAGGAAGCAGCACAGATGCAATCAGAGTTCACACATCACAGTGTTCGCTGGAGGTCAGGAGAGCGAGATCCTCCAGCATCGGCCTGGATGTGGTGAACCACGAGGTGTGTCTCCTCGAGCCTCAGAAACACAGAACACAAGAACACCGCTTCCGCTAAACTTCATGATCCAGCACAGTGTGAGGAGACTGCACTGCGTACCAATAGCTGCTCGCATTACATTCAAGGCATTAATGTTTGCTTACAAACCACCTCTGGCTCTGCAGCCCTTCACCTAAATACATTACTTCAGACTTATGTGCCTCTAGAAGCTTGTGTTCTGCAAGTGGACGTCGCTTTATTGTTCATCACAAAGAGACACAAAATCACTTTCACAGACTTCTACATTAAATGTTCCTCCTGACCAACTCAATCCTTAGGCATCTTCAGGAATCGACTAAAAACACATCTCTTCCATCTTTATCAGACCCTCTAACTCTAGCACTCTCTATTCTACGACGGCGTTTTAGTGCCTCGTTAAAAAAATCGAAAATTATGAGATTAAAGTCGTAATATTTAGAGATTAAAGTCGAAATGTTACGAGAATAAAGTCGAAATGTTACGAGAATAAAGTCGAAATGTTACGAGAATAAAGTCGAAATGTTACGAGAACAAAGTCAAAACGAGAACAGCAAACGAAATGTTGTTACGAGAATAAAGTCGAAAAAAATGTTACGAGAATAAAGTCGAAATGTTACGAGAATAAAGTTACGAAATGAAAGTACGAGAATAAAGTTACGAAATGAAAGTACGAGAATAAAGTCGAAATGTTACGAGAATAAAGTTACGAAATCGAAATGTTACCGAGACGAGAATAAAGTCGAAATGTTACGAGAATAAAGACGAGAATGTTGTTACGAGAATAAAGCCGAGAATACGAGAATAAAGTGTTACCGAGAATACGAGAATAAAGCCGAAATGTTACGAGAATAAAGTCGAGAATTACGAGAAATGTTACGAGAGCCGAAATAAAGTCGAAATGTTAATCGAAATGTTACGAGAATAAAGACGAAATGTTACGAAATAAAGTAAAGTTGTTACGAGAATAAAGTCGAAATGTTTCGAGAATATGTTAAGTCGAGACGAGAATAAAGCCGAAATGTTACGAGAATAAAGCCGAAATGTTACGAGAATAAAGCCGAAATGTTACGAGAATAAAGCCGAAATGTTACGAGAATAAAGCCGAAATGTTACGAGAATAAAGTCGAAATGTTACGAGAATAAAGACGAAATGTTACGAGAATAAAGTCCGAAATGTTACGAGAATAAAGTCCGAAATGTTACGAGAATAAAGTCGAAATGTTACGAGAATAAAGTCGAAATGTTACGAGAATAAAGTCGAAATGTTACGAGAATAAAGACGAAACGAAATGACGAGAATTACGAGAATAAAGTCGAAATGTTACGAGAATAAAGACGAGAATAAAGCCGAAATGTTACGAGAATAAAGTCGAAATGTTACGAGAATAAAGTTTACGAGAATAAAGTCCGAAATGTTACGAGAATAAAGCCGAAATTTACGAGAATAAAGTCAAATGTTACGAGAATAAAGTTACGAAATAAAGAAATGTACGAGAATAAAGTTTACGAGAATAAAGAAATTACGAGAATAAAGTCCGAAATGTTACGAGAATAAAGTGTTACCGAGAATGTCGAAATACGAGAATAAAGTCGAAATGTTACGAGAATAAAGTCGAAATGTTACGAGAATAAAGACGAAATGTTACGAGAATAAAGTCGAAATTACGAGAATAAATGAAAGTACGAGAATAAAGTGTTACCGAGAATAAAGACGAGAATAAAGTGTTACGAGAATAAAGCCGAAATGTTACGAGAATAAAGTGTTACGAAATGACGAAAAGCCATAATGTTAAGAATAAAGCCGAAATGTTACGAGAATAAAGCCATGTTACCGAGAATTGTTACGAGAATACGAGAGTGTTATAAAGACGAGAATAAAGATGTTACCGAAATAAAGCCGAATGTTACGAGAATAAAGTTTACGAGAATAAAGCCGAAATACTACGAGAATAAAGCCGAGATAAAGCCGAAATTGTTACGAGAATAAAGCCGAAATGTTACCGAAATGTCGACGAGAATAAAGTCGAAATGTTACGAGAATAAAGTCGAAATGTTACGAGAATAAAGTGTTACGAAATGTTACGAGAATAAAGTCGAAATGTTACGAGAATAAAGACCGATAATGTCAAATACGAGAATAAAGCCGAAATGTTAATGTTACGAAATGAATAAAGCCGAAATGTTACGAGAATAAAGCCGAAATGTTACGAGAATAAAGTCGAGAATTCGAAATTACGAGAATAAAGCGAAATGTTACGAGAATAAAGACGAAATGTTACGAGAATAAAGATAATGTTACGAGAATAAAGTCGAAATGTTACGAGAATAAAGATGAAATGTTACGAGAATAAAGACGAAATGTTACGAGAATAAAGCCGAAATGTTACGAGAATTGTTACGAGAATAAAGCCGAAATGTTACGAGAATAAAGTCAAAATGTTACGAGAATAAAGTGTAATTTCTATATGAAAAAGTTAGTTCAAGCAATAATTGATAAAAGTAAAGTAAGTAAATAAAGTAAAAAATTAACGTGAGTAAATTCTATATTGTACTCAATTCAAGCTTGTAGAAGTTAAAGCATAAATATAAACATCATAAAATTAAGTAAAACCTACTCAACTTTTTTGATAGTGGTGTTCCCATCATGCACTGGGGCATGTTTGTTTAGTTGTTTGTTTGTGTTTAACACCATTCCAGCTTCTGTGGCTATTTTCATGGCGAGGAATATTATGGCTGAGTTATATCATTTAGTTTTGCTAAAAACTGTATT
The DNA here is from genome assembly GCA_027422415.1 of Schizothorax lantsangensis. NCBI lineage: Eukaryota > Metazoa > Chordata > Actinopteri > Cypriniformes > Cyprinidae > Schizothorax > Schizothorax lantsangensis. Next base: position 37,572,701 of record CM049846.1, on the reverse strand, counting down.
TGGCTTAACTCGGATAAAAATCTATTAATAAAAAAATTCTCAATGAGTTGAAAGCATCACAATCTAATAAAACATGATTGATGGATAAAGGGACTCAGCAGAGAGAACATGTTTGAGGATCTTCTTCTAGTATTAAAAACCTGTATTTACACTGTTTTACCATTGCTTTTGTTCGTAGGTTTAGTAACTTGTGATTTTGTTACATCATGTTCTACTCAAAATGACACATTCATACTCAGAAATGAACCACAGAATGTTACAGTCATTGTGTATTGCGTTCCAAGCACTGAAATCTCTGTATGAGTGCTGATATGGTGTCTTAATGATATCTATTGTGTTACATGTTTCTAAGTAACATACACTTTAAAACATGGTTTAATTAGGTGCTATATTAAGTATTGCCAAGTAAGCTTTAAATAAGTAAAAATACTCAAACTTTTACTGGCCAGGCTAAAGTTACTTATTTTCTTTGTTAAATTTACTTTACTTGGGTAAGTAGATTTGACTTAATTCTATATGTGAAATTATATATAATTATGTAATATTTCTTTATAAATGTTAGCATCAATAGGAGTAGATTGTAGCAGTAACATTTGCTTAAAATGTGTTACAAAGATACAAAGTCATTTTTTGGTAGATTTGCATAGGTATGGTGTTAAACCAGTTTACATGGCCAGTCATGTTCTGTTTGAGAACAAACTTCTCAACCCAGGCTCATTGGAAATACGTGTCTCTACATACATTTCTGCAACACTGTAATTATGTACCTTGCAGCACGTTTCGCGGCAGTTTCAAAGTGAAATGTCCAGAGAGTGGCGCTAAAACACACGTTTAATACGTGACCGTGACACGTTTTTATTACGTTGGTACAGGCACGTATTGCAGTGTTTTCATTATGCTGCTTGAGGTACGTTTTGCTGCCATCATAATCAAATATCCGTGAGTGTCGCTAAAGATTAAGCTCTATGAAGTTGGAAGTATCCCCTACACCAAACCCAACCTACCCGAAAGTGTTAACGTGCAAAAGTAATATAAAAACGTATTCGCTGATGCAGCCATGTATTTTAACTTCCTTATGCAGATTTGAGCTGTTTTGTTGAACTCCAGGATTCATACCGGAGCTCTCATCACCTAAGTGCAACGCTGTATACGTGAGCTACCGAGTAAACTTACTGATTAGTAAACTCAGGAAGCTGTATATGTGACGACAACGTTCAAAGTATCAGTTTTTCAATTGTGCAGGATGTTAAATTGTTTTGAAGTCATAACATACCATTCTGCAAGTAACTGTGAGAAAAATAATCAAACTGTTCCTGTAAGTCATACTTCGTGTGAAAAGGAATAAAAGTTGTCAGAGTTTTACTACCTCTAGTGTTCATTTCAACTGGAAACTGCAGGGAATCGTACATATAGGTACGTTTTTTCAGTTTTGCAGAAATGTATGTAGAGGCACGTATTTCCAATGAGCCTAGGTTGAAACTTCTTTAAATCAAACTTCTATCATCATTTAATTACTCTAATGTCATTCCTGTATGACTGACGTTCTTCTGCGTAACACAGAGTTTGTCCATTCGCTGGAAGTCAGTGCAGGTTATGATTAAATACGTCTGTATTCTGTGAAACAGGTGAAGTTGCTTCTGGTTCAATGTGGATGCCTTCAGAGGACATACCAAAGATGCATGTTATGAAGCATATTGCTAATTTATCTAATGTATATCTAGTTTTTATTTTGTTTCAAACTAACATTTACATATTAAAATAATACTAAAATGCATAACAAAAATAACTAGGTGGATTTGCTGATTGCATTAAAAGTCACCATCGGTTCAAATTGCTGTTAACGATTTCTTTGACAAACGGACGCAATGCATATTATCCGGTTTGTTCATGTGATGTTTGGTATGGTCATGTGTTACCAAAATTGTGTTCCACAGAATAAAGTCAGTGATACAAGTTTAGAACAACATGAGGAAGAGTAAATAATGACAGAATGATCACTGAAATATCCACGGAAGCCTGTTTCAACCACAGAATAATATTTTTAACAAAAGGAAATTGTGACTTTTTTTGAAATTCTGACTTTATAACACAATTGCAGCTTTATATCCCACAATCTCACTTCTTTTCTCACAATTGCACGTTTATAATCTCACAATTCATGAGACAAAAGTCAGAAGTGTGAGAATTGCAATTACATTTTTTTTTTCAGTGGCAGAAACAGGCTTCCATAAATATCAGGGTTCAAATTCAACTAATTTCAATAATGTAACCAATAAAAATAATACTCTTTTGGGGTTCCAGAAATTAGAGTATTAGTAGACCGTCTTAGTAGACTAGTACATGTCAACTAGCAGTCATTAGAGTATTAGTAGACCGTCTTAGTAGACTAGTACATGTCGACTAGCAGTCATTAGAGTATTAGTAGACCGTCTTAGTAGACTAGTACATGTCGACTAGCAGTCATTAGAGTATTAGTAGACCGTCTTAGTAGACTAGTACATGTCAACTAGCAGTCATTAGAGTATTAGTAGACCGTCTTAGTAGACTAGTACATGTCAACTAGCAGTCATTAGAGTATTAGTAGACCGTCTTAGTAGACTAGTACATGTCGACTAGCAGTCATTAGAGTATTAGTAGACCGTCTTAGTAGACTAGTACATGTCGACTAGCAGTCATTAGAGTATTAGTAGACCGTCTTAGTAGACTAGTACATGTCGACTAGCAGTCATTAGAGTAACTAGCAGTAGTAGACGTCTTAGTAGCACTTAGTACATGTCGACTAGCAGTCATTAGAGTAGTAGTAGACTAACTGTCTTAGTCAGACTCAGCAAGTACATGTCTTAGCAGATAATTTTGCTAGCAGTCATTAGAGTATTAGTAGACTTTGCAAGTCTGTCATTATTGTAGACTAGTACAAGTGTCATGTCACTAGCAGTCATTAGAGTAACTTAGTAGACTGTCTTAGTCTTAGTAACTAGACTAGTACATGTCTTAGCAGACTAGCAGTCATGTAGAGTATTAGTATTAGGTTCAAATTGCTTTGCAGTTTCTTAGTAGACTGTGTTACCAAAATTGTACAACTAAAGTCAACTAGCAGTCATTAGAGTAACAACACAGTAGGCAGACTTTGCATGTCCCACAATGTCAGTATTAGAGACTCAGTACAATGTCAGCAAACAGGCTAGCAGTCATTAGTAGTAAAAGTCAGGTAGACTGTCTTACATGTAGATGGTCTACAAACTTGTACAGTGTCAACTAGCAGTATATAATGACATTAGAGTATTAGCCTCAGAGAAATTGTGACTGTCTTAGTAGCATCTACTTCTTTTCTCACAATTGAGTACAGACTACATGTCTTAGCAGACTTAGCAGTCATTAGCAAATTCAACTAATTTTCAATAATGTATTATTGAGAGTTAGCAGACTAGTTGTAACTAGTATTAGAGTAGTAGTAGACTCTTAGTATTAGTAGACCGTCTTAACTTTGCAAGTCACTACTAGCAGTCATTAGAGTATTAGTAGAATAACTAGTCTTAGTCAACTAGAGACTTAGATTTTGCTCTTAGCAATTAGTACTAGTCATGTCAACTAGCAGTCATGTTACTAGAGTATTAGACGTCTTAGCACTGTCTTAGTAGACTAGTACATGTCAACTAGCAGTCATTAACTAGTATTAGAGTATTAGTAGACTGTCTTAGACTGTCTTAGTAGACTAACTTTGCAAGTACATGTCAACTAGCAGTCATTAGAGTATTAGCAGACTGTCTTAGTAGACTAACTTTGCAAGTACATGTCAACTAGCAGTCATTAGAGTATTAGAGCAGTCATTAGAGTATTAGCAGACTGTCTTAGTAGACTAATTTTGCAAGTACATGTCAACTAGCAGTCATTAGAGTATTAGTAGAATAACTTTGCAAGTACATGTCAACTAGCAGTCATTAGAGTATTAGCAGACTGTCTTAGTAGACTAACTTTGCAAGTACATGTCAACTAGCAGTCATTAGAGTATTAGTAGACTGTCTTAGTAGACTAGTACATGTCAACTAGCAGTCATTAGAGTATTAGTAGACTGTCTTAGTAGACTAACTTTGCAAGTACATGTCAAGTAGCAGTCATTAGAGTATTAGCAGACTGTCTTAGTAGACTAACTTTGCAAGTACATGTCAACTAGCAGTCATTAGAGTATTAGTAGACTAACTTTGCAAGTACATGTAACTAGCAGCTATTAGAGTATTAGCAGACTGTCTTAGTAGACTAACTTTGCAAGTACATGTCAACTGGCAGTCATTAGAGTATTAGCAGACTGTCTTAGTAGACTAACTTTGCAAGTACATGTCAACTAGCAGTCATTAGAGTATTAGCAGACTGTCTTAGACTAACTTTGCAAGTACATGTCAACTAGCAGTTATTATTAGTATTAGTAGACTGTAGTAGACAAGAGCTAGCAGTCAGAGTATTAGTAGTAGACATCATTAGTAGACTAACTTTGCAGTCAGACTGTAACACTGTGAGTATTTACTTTGCATAGTCAACATCATTAGAGATATTAAGACTGTCATTATAACGTTGTCTTAGCAGTAGTATTAGTAGACATGCAGTTGCAGTACATGTAGAGTCATCAGAGATTAGTATTAGCACTGTATAGACTACTGCTTAGTATTAGTAGTAGAGTACTAGTAGACTAACGTTTGCAAGTACTGTCTTATGTTTGCAAGTACAACTAGTAGAGTAGACATGTCATGTACTAGTTGCATTACATGTAACTAGCAGCTATTAGCTTATAGACAAGAGTACTGTGCAGTCAGTTTTGCAGACTAGCAGTATAGTTATTAGTAGACATTAACTAGATTATAGTATTAGCATGTACATGTCAACTAGCAGTCATTAGAGTATTAGTAGACTGTCTTAGTAGACTAGTACATGTCAACTAGCAGTCATTAGAGTATTAGTAGACAGTCTTAGTAGACTAGTACATGTCAACTAGCAGTCATTAGAGTAGTAGTAGACTGTCTTAGACTAGTACATGTCAACTAGCAGTCATTAGAGTAGTAGTAGACTATCTTAGTAGACTAGTACATCTCAACTAGCAGTCATTAGAGTATTAGTAGACTGTCTTAGTAGACTAGTACATGTCAACTAGCAGTCATTAGAGTATTAGTAGACTGTCTTAGTAGACTAACTTTGCAAGTACATCAACTAGCAGTCATTAGAGTATTGGCAGACTGTCTTAGTAGACTAGTACATGTCAACTAGCAGTCATTAGAGTATTAGTAGACTGTCTTAGTAGACTAACTTTGCAAGTACATGTCAACTAGCAGTCATTAGAGTATTAGTAGACTAACTTTGCAAGTACATGTCAACTAGCAGCTATTAGAGTATTAGCAGACTGTCTTAGTAGACTAACTTTGCAAGTACATGTCAACTAGCAGTCATTAGAGTATTAGCAGACTGTCTTAGACTAACTTTGCAAGTACATGTCAACTAGCAGTCATTAGAGTATTAGTAGACGGTCTTAGTAGACTAGTACATGTCAACTAGCAGTCATTAGAGTATTAGTAGACTGTCTTAGTAGACTAGTACATGTCAACTAGCAGTCATTAGAGTATTAGTAGACTAGTACATGTCAACTAGCAGTCATTAGAGTATTAGCAGACTGTCTTAGTAGACTAACTTGAAGTTACGTCAACTTGCAGCTATTATAGTATGGCAGATGTCTTAGTAGACTAACTTTGCAAGTACATGTCAACTAGCAGTCATTAGTATAGCAGACTCTTTAGAGACAAACTTTGCAAGTACATGTCAACTAGCATCATTAGAGTATTAGTAGAGACTGGTGTCCAGTAGTAGACATTATTAGTGTCTTATTTACTAGCACATGTATTCTAACTAGTACAACTTTGCAAGTGTCTTAGTAGACTAACTTTGCAAGTGTCATAACTAGCAGTCATTAGAGTATTAGCAGACTGTCTTAGACTAACTAACTTTGCAAGTACGACAAACTAGCTAGCAGTCATTATAGTATTATAGTAGTAGAGTCATTTAGTATTATTACATGAACTAGTTGTAGTAGGTATTAGTAGACTAGTACATGTCAACTAGCAGTCATTATAGTATTAGTAGACTAGTACATGTCAACTAGCAGTCATTAGAGTTTTAGTAGACTGTCTTAGTAGACTAGTACATGTCAACTTATTCTACTAGCGGTCTACTAATACTCTACTGAGGCTAGTTGGAGTTGCACAGTTACTGATAGTCAGTAGAATGACTAAAACAAACTATCAGAATAAAGTGTAAGCAACACTGCTACTGTATCAGATATAATAACAATAACAATGCAATTTCTGAGAAGTTTACAGAGAGTTCAAGCTTAAATAACACCTGCCTACACTAGTAAAAAGCAATATATTTAAAATTAATTTATTTTATACTAAGTTCAAATCTATTAACATATTTACTGAAAGATAACTCGAGACTGACGGTCATTGCACACCGAGTCCGAAATTTTCGCACGTTAAAAAATAAATACGATCTCACGATTTTCTGCGTTTTCGCATCCGTAGCATGCATTTTGATAGGAAAGGACGACGAATACGAAAAAATGGAAATTTCGGACTCAGTGTGCAAGGACCTTTACTGATTAAAAAAACTATAATTAAACTTTATTTGGCGTAGCACTTGTGCACAATGCACATTTCTTAATATTAAGTCTAAAATGTGTCTAAAATCTCACTGTTGATGAGGATTGTATGATCTTTACATATTTTGCATTTACAGACCGATATTATTCAAAATGTACCTGAAGTACACATGCAATAGTTACACTTTAGCACAATCAAATATACTACGAATATCTTTAATTGGACTTCAGCACAATTAAAGTGCATAAAGTACAAAATTAGTTGTTCCAATATAGCAGATTGTAAGTATACCAGTTTAGTACACTAAAAGTACAATTGCAGTGCATTTTATTAGTGCATAAATATGAAAGTGTATACTTAGCATGAAATAAATGTATTTCAAAGCATATTTGTTTTTCACTAGGGTTTGACTAAACCAGAGGAACATATTAAAAAGGAAAGTTTCAGAATCACACATGCATCATTGTGGTCTCTAGAGCCTCACATCAGACCGAGAATCTCAACACAAGTGTTGGGCAAAGCTTCCTCTTTATGTAGAAATAAGACTAAAAGCTCCAGCTGCCCTGAAGACAACAGTGTTTCTCCCTCAACATTAACAACAGAAGCAACATAATGACTAAGACTTCACATCTGCGCTGTCAGACTCAAAGAAAAGGATCTGGACGTGAACTTATGAAAGCTCTGTTGAGTAAACACTGAAGATAGAGAGTTATCTGTCACCTACTTTCCTGAACACTTCCTTATTCACCCAAACCTGCGTAACAATGCTGAACATAAACAAGCAGCTGTCAATCATAACAGTGACGCTGTTGTTCAGGCGCTGATGGAATCTGTGGACTTTCCACATGCTTTCAGAGGAAATTCAGTTGACGTTAACATCATAAAATGTGACCACAAAAGCAGTCATAAGCAGCACAGTTATATTTGTAGCAATAGCCAACAATACATTGTATGGGTCAAAATTATACACTTTTCTTTGATGCCAAAAATCATTAGGATATTAAGATCATGTTCCATGAAGATATTTTGTAAGTTTCTTACCGTAAATATATCAAAACTTAATTTTTGATTAGTAATATGCATTGCTAAGAACTTCATTTGAACAACTTTAAAGGTTATTTTCTCAATATTTTGATTTTTTTGCACCCTCAGATTCCAGATTTTCAAATATTGTCCTATCATAACAAACCATACATCAATGGAAAGCTATTTATTCAGCTTTCAGATGATCCATAAATCTAAATTTAATTAAAATTGACCCTTATGACTGGATTTGTGCTCCAGGTGTTAAACTGAGCTGAGAACTAGACTTTAACCTGCAGCATCAAATTATCAAACACTTTTGACAAACTCTGTGTTTGGAGTCATACGGTCACATGACCTCTGGCCTCACTTCCTGTCACTCACCGCAGTCACATGACCCACTCATCTCACACCTGAAGTTCCTGATGCACAGGCTCTTTGTCTAGACTAGAGAAACACTGATGGACTATAGATAAAATGCCGTTCTTTACACAATTAGG
>CM049846.1:37387040-37559540 GCA_027422415.1 Schizothorax lantsangensis | reverse complement strand
AAACGTGTTAAAAGAGGCTGATGGCACAAGCGTAGCACACCGACCAACAAAAAGTGCTAAATCATCAATTTTGCATCAAATGCAAAGTGGCAAAAACATCTAAAAATATCAAACTCCACCCGGCAAGACAACTAGTGGCTCCTCAATTACCTACAATTCCTGCGGTTTGAACGAAAAACACAGTATTACCCTCAAAACTGTACATTAAGCCATTTGGGAAGCACAGGAACACTTCACACGTGTGTAATTAGAGGACAACGCCTGATTTTAAACACAGCATGTGCTATTTCTAAACCTTGAGCAAACATCTGTTTCACAAGAAGCTGCTGCATGTGTCTTTAAGTCATCTCTAGTTTAGCATTTATACAGTGTAGAACGTACAGTAACTCATCCGAATGCTACACTTCAGTGTTTACAATATCATCAGAGGGGTCCGCCCCCCTGTCAATCAAATTACCCATAATCCCCAGCTGGTGATGAGAAAGACAGAGCTACTTTGGGATCAAATTACACAGGCTTCTCAAATAAAAAGAAGGCAAACAAAATGTTTTTTTTAGAAATGCATGTATTAAAAGTCTCGTTAAAACAATCAGACAGCTGTTAAAACGCTAGTCTGAAATTAAACGTACAATCGGATTAGAATTTCAATGGTACATCACATTTGTTAAAAAGAAAACAGAAGATCTGATTTGAAACAGACAGTGGTTTGTGGTTTGAGTCTGAGGGCTTCAGTACCTGTGTATTGGAGGAAAAAAACACTCAAAACAAAACAAAGAGAACTGTCGTTCTGGCCTTTGAAACGTCGTTAACCCCCGAAACCATTAGCGAGCGTAATAGTTAAGTACTGCGTGGATTGCCATGAACCGAGACTCCTTGAACGTTGGCACTAAACTCTTGAACAGCTTTTTGGAAGGCACTCGACGCTTAAGCGTCCTCGCGTCAATACAGTAAAGTCCTCATGGGTGGTGGGTGGGTGGGGGGGGCACGAGAAAGTAGTTTCAATCCGGCGAACGAAAATCAAAACGATTCACAACACGGGTTTCCAAGTCCAGCAAAACATAGCCGTTTTAAACTCCTCGGTTTTTCACGTTTTTGGGGTTTAAGTTCCAGTTGCGAGTGCAAGACACTTGTGTTGACATCAATGGTGTGCTGCTATCCCAGCGTCGTCCTCCTGAGGAGACACGTAGCTCAACAGTACAGAAATCCTGCGACACACCTCCAAAATAAAACACAAACAAAACTAATCACTAGCGCTCGTCTGCGTTGCAAAAGACAGCCAGGCACCTAAAAAACAAACAAAAGCCCCTCAAGTGCCTATGATTTAAACATGTCATATATATATATTTATATAATCCCAGAACATTCAAGTATTCTGTCATGTAAACACTGGTTTCAATATTCTTTCGTGGTGTGCAAGACATGGTAGGACACTTATAGGAATACTGATGACAGTTAAAGCGACGGTTCGACCAAAAGTTCTGTCGTCGTTCAATTTTGAAACAAGTTTTTGGCCCCGATGGACTTCCATAGTACTTTTTTTCATACTGTGGGAGTCAATGGGGAGTAACATGCCACATTCTTCAAAATATAATGTTTTGTGCTCAACAGAAGAAACTCGTACAGGTATGGAACAAATACATGTTATGGCTGATGATACAAGGGACTACTTTTTGAGCAATATTGCTTGGGCACTTTCCCATTGAGAATTGTTCTGATTTTATCCATTAATTCGAATTTAATGTTTTACCACGATTTTGTTATTTTAGAAATCGAGGAATCGTGATTTTGAATAGTAATATTACCAAATGTTATAATTAGACACTTTGACGATATGCCAATGATAACAGTAATAACGATCCGCTCACGAGTGACGCACTTATTTCTGAACATATAATATTATCTGCAAAGATATTTAACGAGTGATTTGTTTAACATTTACATCATGCGTGGTGCACTTGAAATATAATTTTCTTTAACTAGAGGGTTAATAAAGAACAAGTTACTTGAATCATGTTGTAGTTCTGTTTACAAGTTAAAAATATTATCGAGATTTTAATTTTTTGTCATATAGCTTAGCCTTAAGAATGAGTAATACATTTCCCAGGGTCTCACCTGGTTGCCCGGCAACATTGCTCAAAAAGTTGCACAGTCAGCCTAACAGAACGTTCATTTTGGGGTGAACTGGCCCTTTAAGGCGACGCTCCCCCCGAACTGAAAGCTCTGTCACTTTGTAACAAACCCGCACGAGCGACAGTCGTAAGTCGGTCGCGACGTCACAGAACTCCAAGCGATGTTTTGTCCTCGTTCTCCGTCGTTATTCTCTCACTCACCATGGCAACAAACGCACCAGAACTCGCTCGTTTTTAAAGAATCGCGCAGGACGCGCAGCACTGGGCGTCTCCGTTCGGCGCCGACGAGTAGTTCATCTGTCGCACGATCTCCGCGAACAGCTCGTCCACGGAGCCTTTGTTTTTAGCCGATGTTTCCATGAACGGACAGTTCCACTCGTCCGCCAGCGCCTTGCCTTCCACCGAAGCCACCTCCCTCTCGTCGCCCAGATCCACCTTGTTGCCCACCAGGATCATCGGCACGCGTTCGTAGCGCTTGACGCGGATGATCTGGTCGCGCATGGGCTTGATGTCCTGGAAGCTCTGCTGGTTGACCAGACTGTAAACGAGGATGAAGCCCTGGCCGTTCTTGATGTACAGATCGCGCATGGAGGCGAACTGCTCGGTGCCCGCCGTGTCTAGGATCTCCAGCACCGACGGCGACGAGTCCACCTCGATCTCCTTGCGGTAGAAGTCCTCTATCGTCGGGTCGTACTTCTCGATGAAGGATCCGGTGACGAACTGAACGGTCAGCGCTGATTTTCCCACGCCGCCGGATCCCAACACGACCACTTTGTATTCTCTCATGGCTCTGAGCGCTTGGGCAGTGTCTCTCTCTCTCTATCCGTCGCGCGCTGCTGTATTCAATCCTCCGTTCTTCCGCTCGGTTCCAGCCGGGGTTCGGTGAGCGTTCCGCGCTGAGGATGGTCTTGCTTCGGACCGCGGCCCAGCATTAGAAGCGCATTATTCCGGCGGACCGTGTGCTGCGTCTGCGCTCCGCGAGAGGCTTCCTGCTCTCCAGGGTTGCCAGGTTTTCACAATAAAACCCGCCCAGTTGCCACTCTTATGTTCTACTTCTTCTGTTTGGTTTTTAACGGCGGATGGCAACCAACGCGAATAGATGCATTACCGCCACCTTCTGCTCCGGAGTGTGGAATAGAGTTTTATATTCTATTGATCAATCCAGTCCCTCTAATACAATCAAAGAAGAATTTACTATTTATTTTTTAAAACCTTTAATATTTAATTTTTGATGAAATATTTATTATATCATTTTTTTTTATTTTCATATCATTTTTTCCCTCCTTTGTTAGAATTAAATGGTGCTTGACAAAAAAAATTAAATAACTAGAATAAATAATAGAACAATAAGGTAAACAATTTTAAGATAAGACAAGTAAAACATTTTTTTAGAAGATAAAAATACAATTTTTCTCTGTTTAATACTGTAAAGCTGCTTTGACACAATGTGCAATGTAAAAAGCACTGTATAAATCATAGTGACTTGATTTGACTTACATTCAATAAATACATGAGGTATTGTTTCTTCAACATGACATTGTTCACTGAATCCATTTGGATTTTCTCTTTTATTTTAAGTGTTTTTAATCTGAAACCCTAACATTGTGTTATAGATAAGCTCTTCTTTCCTTGATTTACCTATATACTTATGAGAGGTATACATCATATACAAGCTGAATACATAGCTGTGCATTGATGTATGGTTTGTTATGATAGGACAATATTTGTAAATCTGGAATCTGAGGGTGCAAAAAAATCTAAATATTGAGAAAATCACCTTTAAAGTTGTTCAAATGAAGTCTTAGCAATGCATATTACTAATCAATAATTAAGTTTTGATATATTTACGGTAGGAAATTTACTAAATATCTTCATGGAACATGATCTTAATATCCTAATGATTTTTGGCATTAAAAGAAACATCGATAATTTTGACTCATACAATGTATTGTTGTCTATTGCTACAAATGAAAAATAGAGTTAAAGCAGCCCAATTCCGCGGGAAAACAGAGGACTTGGCAACACTGTTGCCCACCGTCCGCGGCGCGTCACCGCCTCACGTCACCAACGGAGCGTCTCTTAAAGGCGCAGGCACACAAAGTTGATCTTGACTCACGTTTGTTTCAATAGCGCTTGACACAACACAGCTTCACTCAAATAAACAGGAAACAATGCTGTAAAATTCTTCAGTTTCGATCAGCTCATTATTCAGATCAGCACTGTTTCAGTTCAGTTCAACAGCACTGTCAGTGTTATTATTGTCATATGACTTCCCTCTGCGGGACGCAACATGTTGAACTGGGAGGTATTTTCCATGCAATGATAATAACTGAACATGAATAGCGATGGAAGCCAGTTCTGACCATGGAATAAAACAGAATGGTGACTTTTTATCTCATAATTCAGACTTTTTTCTTCACAATTCTGAGATATAGTATTTTTTTTTACAAGTTTATATCTATAATTTTTTTTCTCACCATGAAATAAAAACAAAAAAAAGACAATTGTGACTTTTAATCTCACAATTCTTACTTCTCTTATTCTTAAGTTTATTCAGACTTTTAAAAAAAATAAAAATAATAAGAAAAAAGTCTGAATTGTGAGATATAAACTGAGAATTACAAGAAAAAAATTCTAGTGTGATTTCACAAGAACTTGAAAGCTTTTTAGGCTTATTCATATTCATATTTATATTTGAATATATATATATATATATATATAAGAGGGCTGGGAATTTAATGCGTTAATTAGATTAATTAATTACAGTGAAAAAAAAAATATATATATATATATAATATATAATTATTGTTTTTTTCCCTAAATTTAAAGTGACTCATTGTGTGTTGTGTGAAAGAATTAAAACTGAGAATTACAAGAAAAAGTCCAAATTATGTGATTAAATTTTTTTTTATTACATTTTTTAATTTTTTATCCCTTGCTACAAATAAAAAAATTTAAAAAAATTATCATATTACTTCAGAAAACCTGGCATGAGTCATATGGACTACTTTTGTAAAATGTCTAGTGTGATTTTACATGAACTTGAAAGCTTGTTCATATACACATATATATATATATTTTTTCCTCTCAAAATTTAAAGTGACTCATTGTGTGTTGTGTGAAAGAATTAAAACACAAACGAGTGAGTAATTCAAAGCAAATAATGAGATGTTTGTGTGTACTGTCTCTTTAAGAGTGTATAGTGTGCACCGCGCCCAGCTGATAGAATGTGTCTCAACTCACTGAGTCACGCTCAGATTTATCATAAACTCATCTGGTGTTATATCATTTCTGCTGAGAGTTTCAAAACAGACATAAGTTTACCAGAGAGGCTCGTTAATAAGCCATTCCGGCCTTTAGTTTGGATATGTTTATGGTCACCTGTTGGCCTTATATGTGTGTTCATAATAATAATAATAATAATTCACATCACTCAGGAATTTCCTGGGTTTTAGATAAAATATGGTCTGTTATTAAAATGATTTGAAGAGTCTTGTTCTACAATAATAATACATATATCTGAAAACTAACTGTAGCTTCAACTGTATAATGTTTACAACCTCAGTTTACTCATAAATGAGAACTCTGTCAGGTTTATGACTCTGTTATGAAGTAACGCATGTAATGAAACTCTACCAGAACCAGAATTGCTAAACAAAGAGGTTTCAAAGCGTTTTTCCACAGACAGATGTGTTACGACATGTATCTGTGACAGTCAGATGATTGTGTATAAGAGCGATCGGAGCTATAGATAGACGTGAGTCACGTGTGTGTCAGGAGGAGAGCGCACAAGGTGTGTAGCTTTATCAGACACCAGTGACCTGACCGGATCTGACTCTAACAGCACTGAGGATTTCACTCAGAAATATAGAGTTACATGGAACTGTACGTTCTGTTATCATAACTGAATAACATGGATTACATAATCAGATTACAAAAAATTACAATACTCATAATCAGACTACTTTTAATTTAATACATGATTACTTAATATTCACTAAGTTATTAATAATTCTCACTATTTTTTTTTCCTGTTAATTTTTTTTTTTAATTAGAAGGAAAATTGAGAGGCCACGGCATAAACAAATATCAGCTTTTAATTAAATAATTTTTAAACATAAATATTTAATTATAAAAATGATGTTATCTATTATAATATATGAATATATTTATTTTAAAGTATTGTTTAAAAATATTTTATTGTTATTTTAATTATTTATTTCTTTTAATGTAATATTTTTAAATATTTAAAAATGTATTTGCTATTCAATTTACAACCCCCTGCAAAACCCAGTTTGAGAAACCCTGCGTAATGTAATATTTAATGCAAACGTGTTTTTTCCCAGTCGTCTCAATGTGCTTGATTGCATTACTAAATACAATTTTCATCATGTAAGTAATCAAATGTAATGTCGTTTCCTCACCCTTCTGTCCAAACACTGAGAGTCACTGGGCTCCAGAGGTGCTCTGGACAAAATCAGGTGAAACACTGACATGATTTAAACAGAGATACATTTGTTTCCAGCAGCTCTGATGTTCAGTTTCAGTATGTTTGGACACAGATGAATACATTCACACACTTCAGAATGAGCTCTGTGCTCATCAGATGAAGATGAAGCTGGTTGTGTTCTCCAGTGAATCAGTGTTGGGCTCGTTACTCAAAGAATGATATATATTACTCATTACTAGTTACTCCTTTCAAAAGTAACATTGTTACTGTCTGGCAGCAGTAATTAGTTACATTGTTTCTTCACGCCACACAGAAGTTGTAACTGTGTATCTTCCACATAAATGTTACTAATAACATATTTCTGCCTCATCATTTGACCAAAATCCACATTATTAGTTATTACAAACACTCAATAATTAACAGTGACATTCAAGTAGAAGTGTTGTATTAATCTCATTAATTGTCATGTGTAGCTTGAAGCTAATTGTAATTTCTCCGTTACACATATACGATTATATTGCATTATGTATTTTATCAAATCACATAAGTTTGTAAGAAACTGTTTAATTTTCCAAAAGATTTTTTAATTATAGTAATATAATGTAGCACGTGCTGATCAGAGGGATGTAACGCAGAGTAAAGTAATACACAACAGTGTTCAGATCATCTTTTTTCCTGACAAAATCAATATAATGCAATATTTATATCTGCTGAATGTAAGTTTTCCATATTTCTGAGCTCGCCTGCTGCACCTCATCACATGCATGAGTCGTGAAAATTATGAACATAAATCTAGGAATTATTCAATTGTTGGATTTTAAATCAGCGGGGTTGATTATTATTACAGTAACTAAGCTGTTTTATGGATGGTAACTGTAATATTATTACTGAAATCTTATTAGTTACACTACTAGTTACTGCAAAAAGTAATATTATTAAGTTACTATTATAAGTTACTAGTAACTAGTTACTGCCCAACACTGCTCGTTAGTAATCAATCTGATGGACAGACTGTGTTAATAATCATCCTGTGGCGTGATATCAAACACTCACAGAAATCAATGTCACACAGCATTCAGACGGGAGACAGAAAGGCCTTCATCACAGCTCATCATCTCTCTGAAGACTGTCCTGCATGTCTTTGTTTTCACTGACCGTCACACTTGTGTATCCAGATCGTCTTAAGACAATCCTCACACCTTCAAACAACACATTTAATCACTCTGACTGAACAGATTGTGCCTTACAGACGAACACTGCTGCTTCTTTTTATTATCACTGTAATTAGTTTGTTTAACTGCGTACACACTAAATCATCACTTATCACACAGTTTCTGAAAGCTGTCACTCAAACAGCAGAAACACACACCAAATCTGCAAAACCAGACACTAATTATCAGCCTTTGACTCAGTTTTCAATTTCATTAAACACAGTTCTCTATGCAACACACACATCTAACAGGAATTAATATTATGGCAAAAATGTTTGCTTTTGAGAGGTGTTTGTGATATTTTGAATGCAGTGCTAACAGTGAGGCATTTTGCATTTTGTGTGCAATTCTTGGATTTGTGTGTAAAGTAAACACTGTAATATGAGAGGGATGCGAGACTGTATTTGTCAGAGCAGTGGATCCATCTAGTGGTGAAGCACAGACTTCAGATGTAGTGAGTGTTAGTGTTGTATAATAAGTGATTATACTGAGTGACAGCAATTTTATATGCACTCTTAACAGCTGATGAGCTCAGAGATGAGTCCTGTCACAAATCATTATGTCAAAAGAAGAAAGATAGCATAGAAATTGTTATAAAAAACACTTGCCATGTGGTGGTGTCACTAGTTCAACACTAGAGGGCGCCACTGGTGTGTGAGTGTGTGTGTGTGTGTGTGTGTGTGTTGCGTGCGTGTGTGTGCGTGCGTGCGTGCGCGTGCGTGTGTGTGTGTGTGTGTGTGTGTGTGTGTGCGTGTGCGTGTGTGTGTGTGTATGTGTGTGTGTGTGTGTGTGTGTGCGTGCGTGCGTGCGTGCGTGTGTGTGTGTGTGTGTGTGTGTGTGTGTGTGTGTGTGTGTATGTATTATATATATATACATTTGAAATGTTTTTACCATTTGTTCTATATTTTAACATTTTTAATATTAGTAATTATTATAGTTTGATCCTCTGCACAACAAGAAACAAGCCAAGAGATTAAAAAAGGATAATAATCATGTGAATGTCTCTGTACAGAAGGTCAGATGTTCTTCTCTCAGATCACAAACTCATGCAGTAAAAGAGGAACAAACTGAACACATTAGTGTAACTTTTTAATTCAAGTTTGACTCAAACTGTTGTTATGATCATGTAGTCTGTAAGCATTAGATAAATGTGCACTAGTGCTCAGAGAGAGTGTGTTTGGGAGTGTAGCAGCTCATTCTCTCTCAGCACAGCATCACATGTTTTATTAATGCCTGTCAAATGTCAGCATGAAAGGCGTTTATTGTGGAGGGTCAGAGGTTTCTCTCTCTCTGTCCAGCTGCGTCCAGCTGTTCGGTGTTCAGCAGATCCTCAAGAAACACGCTTTTGTGCTTTCCTTCTGTTTCATTCTTAATGTACAAGTGAGAATCACATTTAGCAGTTAATTGGGTGACAATAGATTGTCATTGTGTCACTGAACAGAGTGCAGCTGTGCAAGACTGCATTCTGCTGAACTAAAGCATGCTGGGAATTACATGAAACAGTCATACAATCGCATGCTTTAACACACACACACACACACACACAGACACACACACACACTCCTCTTAGCTGTCCATCGTGTTCGATGATGACGCTTGCTCCAGGGATGGGGATGAGAGGGGGATGGGTTCAGCGACGTTGCCGCTGGTGCCACTTCTCGTGGGTGTCGAGTCCGATCCTTGAGCCGCACACTCTTCCGCAGATGGAGCAAGGGAAACCAGACACCAGGGGCGTACCAGACACCCACTGGTGTCTCTTGATGCGTCTCTCGGATCGTCGGTCTTGATTTATTTGGTGTATTTGAGAGACTGCAGTGGCACAGGTGACCTGCCAGGCTGACCTGTCGAGTGCCAGAGATTCGAGCTGCGTAAGGGGAATATTCGCTCGCTTTAGGAGGTCCCTGGTGTAGTCCTTAAAACGCCACTTTTGCCCTCCAGCGGAGCGCTTTGCGCCCATTAGTTGACTGTAGAGGACTTGGCGGGGCAGGCGGTGTTCAGGCATGCATAGCTCCCGGTTGATGGTGTCAAAAGCTTTGCTGAGGTCGATGAAGGCTACATAAAGGTCTTTGTGCTGTTCTCGGCTCTTCTCCAGCAGCTGCCTCAAGACAAAAACCATGTCTGTCGTGGATCTGGACTTCCGGAAGCCACACTGAGTTTCCGGAAGCACAGCTTCCGAGATGTGCTCAACCAATCTGCTGAGCATGATCTTGGCCAGGACTTTCCCAGCGATGGAGAGGAGAGATATCCCGCGACTGTTACCGCAGACTGCTCGGTCTCCTTTCTGCTTGTAAATGACCACGATGTTAGCATCCTTCCAGTCCTGTGGGAGGGTCCCATTTTCCCAGATGTTTTGGATCAGGAGGTGCAGACGGCGCGTGAGGATGTATCCTCCGTGTTTGAAAACATCTGCAGGGATTCCGTCGGGTCCAGCGCATTTGTTATTCTTCAGCCCTGCAATGGCTTGCCGGAGTTCAGAGTAAAGTGGTGGGGTGTCCAGGTGCATAGTTGGTGGCAGGTCTGGCAGATTATCCAGGATATATGGGTCAGCAGGGTTGGTGTGGTTAAAGAGACTCTCAAAATGATTTGCCCAACGGGCAAGAATCTCGTGGCGGTTCTTGAAGAGCGTGGACCCGTCAGCTGATCGGACTGGGGCGATCGCTCGTTTCCTGGGGCCGTACAATGCTTTTAAGGCATCGTAAAAGCCTTGAGTGTTATTGCAGTCTGCCAGGTTCTGGATTTCTTGTGCCTTTTTACACCCACCAGGTGTTCTCCATAGTCCGGAGGGCTCGCTGGGTTTCTGCTCTTGCAGCAGTGAAGGAGGCTATAAGGGTGGGAGATCCAGGGCAGGACAGGAGAGCTTTGTAGGCTTCATGCTTGATTTTTAGGAGTGACTGTATCTCGGCTGAGTTACAGTCGAACCAGTCCTGATGATGTGTCCGTAATTGGCCAAGCGCCTCTAAGGCTGCATTATAAATAGCCTGGCGTAAAGCTGGCCAGTCGGCTGATTCTTCTGGGATCTTGTTGAGGTTTTCAGCAAGGAGCCGTCAGAGGTTGTCTTTGGTGGTGTGGCTGTTCAGCTCTGTGCAGTTGAGTTTCTTGTATGAGGCCGTTCTCGGGCTACGGGGTTGAATGCTCATGAGTAGATTGGATCTGACCATGAGGTGGTCAGTCCAGCACTCAGCTCATCTCATAACACGGGTGGTGAGGACATCTTGTCTGTCCTTTTGACGGACAATCACGTAGTCAAGGAGATGCCAATGTTTTGAGCGTGGGTGCTGCCAGGTGGTCTTGAACCTGTTCTTCATCTGGAAGATGGTGTTAGTAATGACCAGCTGGTGCTCTGCACAGAGGGAGAGGAGTCTGAGCCCGTTATGGTTCATTTTCCCCACACCATGCTGGCCGATGACTTTGTTCCATACCAGGTGCTCCGTACCCACTCTAGCATTGAAATCTCCCATGAGTATAAGCTTGTCCATAGCCAGAGTTTTCTGTAAGATGGCATCAAGAGCTCTATAGAAATCCTCTTTGATGTTGTGCTCAGCATCAAGAGTTAGAGCGTATGCACTGATGAGAGTGGTGAAGCGTTTCTTTGCCAGAGGAATGTGCCATGTCATCAGTCTTTCATTGATGCCGATAGGGGATTCCGGAATGCGTTGCAGCAGTTTGGACTTCACAGCAAAGCCAACTCCATGGTTACGACGAGAGCCTTTGGGGACCCCCTTCCAGAAGAAGGTGTACCCAGCACCAGCCTCTGTCAAGGAGTCCTCCCCATGTAGTCTGGTCTCGCTGAGTGCTGCTATGTCGATGTTATACCTTGTGAGCTCCAGAGCCACCAGTGCTGTCCTGCGGTGGGGCCTGTCAGGAGTTTCGGCTAGATCCAGCAGTGTGCGAACGTTCCACGAAGCAATGCTTAGCTTATTTTTCACTTTAATTTTTCGACCGCGAGGGGGGATGCTCCGACGGTTGCGGCTTACCGTCCGGAGTGTGGGGAGCAGACAATTTTTTGACCACCTTTTCCAGGTCATTCCCCATCACAGGGGTGAGCAGTGTGGGGCTGCTCAGTCGCAGTGGAAGCTGCCGAAAAGACGCGCTGCTCCATCCCGCAGTCTTGACGACCATCACTCCATTGCCACCTGTGTGCATGGTTTGGCTAGACACTCCCAGCCACATCCTTGGCCTGTGCCCACCACCATTCCACATTGCCACAGGACTTTTTTTTTTGGGGGGGGGGGGGGGGAGCAAGAAGCTTGCGCATAGGTAAAGATTAAGGTGGGGGTGTGGGTGCACAAACCTCACTCCCACCATCTTCACTCCTACCAGATGGACCTCCAGTGGCATGAGAGAACCCATGACGACCTTTGTCTGGCAGGAAGTTGCAGAGGGATGCCGGTGGTCCGGTCAGTTGGACTCCGCCTATGCCTGCCCCCAAGTGCAGGTTTGTCTTCGGGGTTTGCTCCCCTAGCCACTGTACCCTCCCGAGTTAACCCACGTGGCTGTGGGGTTGCCTTCTTCCGCCTTCCCAGCCGTTGTGATAGTTCACACACCACCATCTTCCGCCTGCGCCGTCGTTGGGGTATTCACTATTTACCCATAGCTGGGGCAGTGGTTGATGGGCATCAGGGCGTTTCCACTCACCAATGGGCCTGCATGCCACGTCTCTGGGCCCCACTGCTGCTCCGAGATCCCGTACAGCTTAGCCTGGTACCGCAAGGGACCAGTTACCATGTGTGCCACGAGGAGGCGTGTACGAGATCTTGGCAGTGGAGAGGCTATGTACCGGCTAAGGAGACTTACACACTCGGCTCCTCTTTTCGCCCCTGAAGAACAAAGGGCTATCCGGTGGCAGCAGCTGAAAGCAGAAAGTGACAAGCAGGAGCAGCATGCATCATGCATTACTGGTAACTACAAGCACTACTACTCCAACACTGCTGCACTGACGCATCACACGCCCTGTGTGTATGCACTCTCACACAATTATACACACACTCTCTCTCTCTCTCTCTCTCACACACACACACACACACACACACACACACACACACTCACTCACTCACTAACACACACTCACACACACACACACACACACACACACACACACACACAGACTCTTGTATGAAGAGATGCTTTGACCTCATGATGTGATTCACAGCAACAGCGTCCAAATACAAATGACACACTTAGAATCAACTCCAGACTTTTACCTGCTTAATTGATAGAAATAACGAAGGAATAGCCCACATCTGTCCATGAAACAGCTTTTGAGTCAAATGTCCAATTATTTATGAAAAAGGGGGGAAGTATATATTAAAGAGCTGTAATTCCTAACCTTTCCTCCAATTGTGATAAGAATAGCCTCAAATTAAAGCTCATAGTCTGCACTTTAAGCATTATATAACTGTAACTTGAAAATGTTTTGGTCAACAGCTAAAATAATAAAAATTATGCCTGTGTCCAAATATAGGCTATATGGACCTGACTGTATACATGTATCATAATGCTATAAAATGCTTAAATAATTATAATTATGATTATCAATGTTCAAGTAGCACAGACAGATGCATTCTATAAGATACAGCACATAAAATAAGCATCAGGAAATAGTCAATCCATCCTTTATAAAGCATTTTCCCAACATTAATAGTCATTAGTAAGCATTTTATAAATACAGCTATACGTGTTTTGTTCTTGAGCATATCTATAATGTTTAATAATTGTATTTTTATACTTTATTAATGATCAATTTATCATTTCTAAATTATTACGTTATACAAACCAGTTATTTAGGAGCTGACAGTGGTTCATAAGATCATTGTCAGGGTTCTGTTGTGTGTCATCTGTTCCTGCCTCTTGTGTCCATATATGGTTTGTTTCCTGTCCTTGTTTCATGTCATTATGAGTTAAGTATGTTCCAGCTGTGTTAAGTAAATGATTAATAAACTATTTAAATGTACATTTATTAATCTTATTATTTAGACACATGATAATAGTTGCTCAGTGTGTTAATGAATGCTTTATTAACACATATTCATGCTGTAATTCATGATTAAGTCAAGTAGTTATAAAACATTCAGCCATTTATTTTTGTGAGCTCATCTAAAGTGAGGAATATTTATATATTATAAAGCTTTTATAAAGGAGAAAAGTTAAACAAACACAACACAGAGGGATACAGAAATATGTTTTCAAGATGCAAAAAATTAAACTGTACAACTGGACACTGTAAAAAATGACTGTGATTTTAACGGTAAAAAACTGTAACTGTAAACCGTAAACTGACGTTCCCAGAATTCCCTGCGTTGCATTTCAAATTTTGTTTGAATTTGATGTTTTTTCTTTGAAATAACTATGTTTCTTCTTAGTTTTTTCTTATCAGTTATGTTTATTAGGGTTGTATGTTACATCTAATGTTGTTAAATTAATGTTTATTGCATATTTCAGTTTATTGAGATCATCATGATGGCGATCAGTGTTTGTGTGAATGACGCTGTGCTTCTTCTATATATGTTATTATTTAAAAGCTGCTTTGGTTCATCATGTGACTCTCATCACCTCCTGCTTTTGGTGGTTATCAGTGTATTACAAAGATACAGATTTCAGTACTTCAATAGGTTGGTATATTAACATTATATCAGTTAATGAAATTACGGTATTTAACTGTAAATTTAAGTTAAAACCATAAAACCTAAAATGTTACCGTATTTTTTACGGTAGAATTCCGGCAGTTTATTTACTGTAAATTTTTACCGTTTTTTTTTTATTTTTTACAGTGTACACTTGCTAAAAAAATGAAAATGAAACCTCTGCAATTTCATTGAAAAAAAAAAGTGTACAGTTGTACAGTTTCATTTTTTGCGTCTTGAAATAAATATTTCTGAGTTGTGTATCCCTCTGTGTTGTGTTTGTTTGGAAGATAACTGAGGCTTTAAATCTCTTTATAATAGATATGCTTATAAATCAAGAACAAGGCATTTATAGCTGTATTTATTACTAATAATTACTATTAATGTTGGGACAATGCTTTATAAAGGATGAACTGACTATTTACTAATGCTTAACTTATGATTCATAGCATGCAGTTATTATAAAGTGTTACCCAAGAAAGATATAGAAATGAGGCTACAGCATACTGATGAACAAAACATGTAAAACAAACAACAAGGAATGACATTCATAAGTCACGTGTTTATCAATCATAACAGAGATTTCTGGAGAACTCTGATGTCGTCACTTCATTCTCTGCTTTCACATTCAGATGCACATAAAACAACACGACTCATATTTTGCATAATCATACTTATTAACAAAGAGGAGAACACGCCTCGCTGTAAATGAACCGTACTACGTTACATACTAATGATAGGTTTAGCTTTAGGTTATTAGCTCAGTATTTGAATCATTCTATAATTAAGGGGACGTTTCATATCCATCGTATTTTTCATCTAACAGTTTTCTTCAGAAATGTCATATTTGATCCACTAGAGAACATGCTATAAACTCACACGTGTATTTTGTAAACCTTATTTTTCAGTTTACTTGAAATTGTCTTCATGTCTCTTCAAATACAGTGTAAATGTTGTAAGAGTTCCAAATAATGAATAATAGGTTAAAGTCAAGAGCAGTGATGGGAATAACGGCGTTATAAATAAACGGCGTTACTAACGGCGTTATTGTTTTCAGTAACGAGTAATCAAACTAATTACTGTTTCCCCGTTACAACGCCGTTACCGTTACTGACAATAAAATGCGGAGTTACTATAATTTATTATATTATTCGAATTCTATTTTTCAGTTCATCTGAATGGATGCGCAGTGTAGCTGTATTTGACGTACCGTAAACTCTAGTGTGAAGCGCACGACTCGCCGTGGCTTTGACACACACACACACACACACACACACACACACACACACACACACACACAGAGCGAGAGAGTCTTTCATAACATGCAGAATTGACGCGCTACATGTAAATTGTTCCTTTAGAATTCTTCAGCTTTTAAGAACTGCCGGGTTCTCTGTTAGTGGGCGGAGCTAATGCGCAAACGACAATCTCATTGGCCGGCGCTCACCTATTATCATCCCTGTTTTGATTTCAGCAAATCAATTCGAGCGAACGCAGACAACCTGATTAATATTCATGAACCCAGCAGCTCATTAATCCTTAGTGTGTTTTATATTGTTATTAGTGGTATAATTCGTAGTAGTTTTGTTATCTTATCATTTTTTCCCCCTTTTTTTATAGAAACACTAAATGACAAACAATATCTTAAGCATCAGTCCTAAGTTCAGTCAACATGACAAATATGAATTCATACTTGGTTATTCTAATTACTAAAGTTATATCATCATATAATGCTAAATTATCATAATATCATATTATAATGCTTGACTGACTGATGCTAAGTGTCAGCTGTAACTGTAAACCGTAAACTGACGTTCCCAGAATTCCCTGCGTTGCATTTCAAATTTTGTTTGAATTTGATGTTTTTTCTTTGAAATAACTATGTTTTTACTTAGTTTTTTCTTCTTAGTTATGCTTATTAGGGTTGTATGTTACATCTAATGTTGTTAAATTAATGTTTATTGCATATTTCAGTTTATTGAGATCATCATGATGGTGATCAGTGTTTGTGTGAATGACGCTGTGCTTCTTCTATATATGTTATTATTTAAAAGCTGCTTTGGTTCATCATGTGACTCTCATCACCTCCTGCTTTTGGTGGTTATCAGTGTATTACAAAGATACAGATTTCAGTACTTCAATAGGTTGGTATATTAACATTATATCAGTTAATGAAATTACGGTATTTAACTGTAAATTTAAGTTAAAATCGTAAAACCTAAAATGTTACCGTATTTTTTACAATAGAATTCCGGCAGTTTTTTACTGTAAATTTTTACCGTTTTTTTTTTTTTTACAGTGTACACTTGCTAAAAAAATGAAAATGAAACCTCTGCAATTTCATTGAAAAAAAAAGTGTACAGTTGTACAGTTTCATTTTTTGCGTCTTGAAATAAATATTTCTGAGTTGTGTATCCCTCTGTGTTGTGTTTGTTTGGAAGATAACTGAGGCTTTAAATCTCTTTATAATAGATATGCTTATAAATCAAGAACAAGGCATTTATAGCTGTATTTATTACTAATAATTACTATTAATGTTGGGACAATGCTTTATAAAGGATGAACTGACTATTTACTAATGCTTAACTTATGATTCATAGCATGCAGTTATTATAAAGTGTTACCCAAGAAAGATATAGAAATGAGGCTACAGCATACTGATGAACAAAACATGTAAAACAAACAACAAGGAATGACATTCATAAGTCACGTGTTTATCAATCATAACAGAGATTTCTGGAGAACTCTGATGTCGTCACTTCATTCTCTGCTTTCACATTCAGATGCACATAAAACAACACGACTCATATTTTGCATAATCATACTTATTAACAAAGAGGAGAACACGCCTCGCTGTAAATGAACCGTACTACGTTACATACTAATGATAGGTTTAGCTTTAGGTTATTAGCTCAGTATTTGAATCATTCTATAATTAAGGGGACGTTTCATATCCATCGTATTTTTCATCTAACAGTTTTCTTCAGAAATGTCATATTTGATCCACTAGAGAACATGCTATAAACTCACACGTGTATTTTGTAAACCTTATTTTTCAGTTTACTTGAAATTGTCTTCATGTCTCTTCAAATACAGTGTAAATGTTGTAAGAGTTCCAAATAATGAATAATAGGTTAAAGTCAAGAGCAGTGATGGGAATAACGGCGTTATAAATAAACGGCGTTACTAACGGCGTTATTGTTTTCAGTAACGAGTAATCAAACTAATTACTGTTTCCCCCGTTACAACGCCGTTACCGTTACTGACAATAAAATGCGGCGTTACTATAATTTATTATATTATTCGAATTCTATTTTTCAGTTCATCTGAATGGATGCGCAGTGTAGCTGTATTTGACGTAAACTCTAGTGTGAAGCGCACGACTCGCCTAGCTTTGTCTCTCTCTCTCTCACACACACACACACACACACACACACACACGTCACACACACACAGACACAGAGCGAGAGAGTCTTTCATAACATGCAGAATTGACGCGCTACATGTAAATTGTTCCTTTGGAATTCTTCAGCATTTAAGAACTGCCGGGTTCTCTGTTAGTGGGCGGAGCTAATGCGCAAACGACAATCTCATTGGCCGGCGCTCACCTATTATCATCCCTGTTTTGATTTCAGCGAATCAATTCGAGCGAACGCAGACAACCTGATTAATATTCATGAACCCAGCAGCTCCTTTATCCTTAGTGCGTTTTATATTGTATTAGTGGTATAATTCGTAGTAGTTTTGTTATCTTATCAACCCCCCCCTTTTTATATAAACACTAAATGACAAACAATATCTTAAGCACCAGTCCTAAGATTGCTAACGGCGTTATTGTTAGCAATCAATAACAATACAGTTCAATGAACTGAGCTGGACGATGCCATCACTGAATTCAATAATGAAATGCCTTTAACTGAAAATTGAGTGTTTAATCTTGTCATTTTACATTATTGACACTATTTTCCCATTTTGATATTGTGCAGTTGCTTTGTCACAATTTGTATTGTTAAAAGCGCTATATAAATAAAGGTGACTTGACTTGACTTGAAATATTGCTTTAACACTTCTTCCTGATGTGAAATATCCCCTAAATTACAGAATGACTTGAACACAATGGAAGTCAATGTAAAGATGAACGTGTGTAAGTGAATGAATGTGGAGCAGACGAGGAATCACGAGCTAATTTAAGGAGGTGTTGGATTACACAGTGGCACGGATCACTCCAACACAAAGTCATCGAGTCTAATTTAAGACAGATATTCAGTTCAGCCGTATCGACTTACTGTGCTGACTCGCTCCACAGATTCACCGGCCTTCATGATATACGCATTTACAGTCAGAGCATCTCTAATGTACTCCGGCACCCATGCAACTCTTGATTACAGACCATCACTTTAGTTTTTCCATTGAATCCGGATATACGAACATAACCAGGTGCTGAAATACCAGCACGCTTTCCTGAGAAGAATCTCACTTGCTCTACCTGTTTGCACTTGTTTGCATGTCTGTGAATCTTGTAAATGTCACACCAGTGCATTGCTGCTGAAGGACGTGGCCAGAATCATCTCAGCCTCCGGCACATTATACACACACGTCTGCCAAGTTTCAAGCGTGTTTTCTCCTTTATTCATAATGAATTGCAACAGCTTTGAGAGGCAGAGTTTACCCTGATTGAATAAAGCTCATTAAGACAATGATAAGACTATAATGTTGCATATAGAGCAGACCGGGGCTAGTTGTCACAACCAAGACTTTACAATATATGCCTATATTAACAATAAACTGAGAAATAAAAGTGTCAAAACTAACATGATACATCATACAAAATCTCTTTATTCTGCCCTTTTGTAACAGCATCTATTAATACACAATATGATTATGTAGGTCTGTGCATTACAATCTTTAAATTTTGCCATTTAATGGCAATGCCATTAAAAACAATCTTTGGTTTGCCAGTACTTTTACAATAATTTTTGCACTAATAACAGAACCTTAATGTCATTTTTCAAAACTCTAGACAATTCACAACCGATGATCAAAATGCACATTTTTCAAAAACTTAACATATTTTCCAAATGCTTGGATATAATACACATAAACCAAAGATCTTTTGTTCATTGAACTAAAATCACTGGTTCAAAATGACACGACTTAACATCAAAGTATTACTATTTCAAAATTCAACTCATGCATTACTCGTAATAACCATTTTAAGAACTTTTGAATAATAATTGGGTGATTTATTTTTATTTTTTTTATTGCATTGATGGACATCCATGAAATCTTTCCATTGCACTAAAGGTTCTTTATAGTGGAAAGAAATGGTTCTTAGATTATTAAAATGTTCTTTGCACTCTTAAAGTATACATTTCCAAAACTTTTATTGCAGCGATGAACCATTCTTGGTTCCCCAAAGAACCTTTAAGTGAGCAGTTCTTAAAAAAATAACATTTTAATGATCTAAAAATCATTTTTCTGCTATAAAGAAACTTTAGTGCAGTGGAAAGAACCACAGATGCCAGTGAGAACCTTTATTTGTAAGAGTGCACGTTCACGCAGAATTACGCTGCCAGTTCAAGTCTTTAATTAACGAGATAAAACATCCA
Organism: Schizothorax lantsangensis; assembly: GCA_027422415.1. Classification (NCBI taxonomy): domain Eukaryota; kingdom Metazoa; phylum Chordata; class Actinopteri; order Cypriniformes; family Cyprinidae; genus Schizothorax; species Schizothorax lantsangensis. The sequence continues at coordinate 37,539,521 of CM049846.1, read as the reverse complement.
TTAGGGATTTGGAGGCAAACAGGGGAGAGTTTCTGAAGGTCAGAGGGCAAACGCTGAGGTGCAGATGATGCAGAGGCATTAATCAGACGAGCCTCAGATCTATCGCTCTCTCTCTCTCTCTGAATTAATAGAGCGAGTGGAGCAGGACGTTTTGATAGAAACTAAACAAAACAGAAAGAGGAAGAGGGAGGTAAGTGTTTTAAACAGCTCTTCTTGCCCCCAAACACTCTCATCCTGATACTGGAGGACACTTGGGTTTCAGTTTCTCTGCCAAACCACTATCATGTGTGTGTGAGTGTGTGTGTGTGTGTGTGTGTGTGTGTGAGAGAATATAGTAACCTACAGGAGCGAGGTGAGCCGCCTGGCCGGGTGGTGCAGTGACAACAATCTCTCTCTGAATGTGGAGAAGACGAAGGAGATTGTTGTTGACTTCAGGAGAGTGCACACTCAGCATGCTCCTCTGACCATCAATGGTGCGACCGTGGAGAGAGTGAGCAGCACCAAGTTCCTGGGTGTGCACATCACAGAGGACCTCTCCTGGACCAACAACACTGCAGCACTGGCCAAGAAAGCACAGCAGCGTCTCTACTTCCTCCGCAAACTCAGAAGAGCCAGAGCCCCGGCCCCCATCATGTGCACCTTCTACAGAGGCACCATCGAGAGCATCCTGACTAGCTGCATCACTGTGTGGTATGGCGCCTGCAACGCGTCCTGCCGCAAGTCCCTTCAACGGATAGTGAGAGCAGCTGAGAAGATCGTTGGTGTCTCTCTCCCCTCCCTCCAGGACATCTACAGCACCAGTCTCAGCATTGCAGGTGATCCCACCCACCCGTCACATAGCTTCTTCAGTCTGCTGCCATCAGGGAGGAGACTGCGGAGTCTCCAGGCCAGGACCAGCAGACTGAAGGACAGCTTCATCCACCAGGCTGTCAGGAAGCTGAACTCCCTCCCGTCCTTGCCCCCCCTCCCCTCTTTTACACCACGCACCACTGAACTCTGACCCCCCCCCACACACTCCCACACACCACACCCACCCACACACACACACACACACACACACACACACACATACACACACTGTGACCAGCACCAGTCACTTTGTACAGCATTGGACTGAGCAGTCAACTACCTCTTCTGACAGTCTGAATAAAGACTGCTCTCTTTTTGTCACTTTAAATAGAATAGACTTAATAAGCTCTTTGCACTACACCATTCATATTCTGCACTGTCTGTGTATTTCACTGGTTTGCACTATCTACCATGTGCCTTAAGCCACTTTATCTATTTATTATTATTATTATTATTTTTATTTTTATTTTTTTCTACATGTCCTTATTTGTATATTTGTGCGTTCTACTGTTAGTGTTTAGTGTTATCTGTATGCACCAGGGAGTAAGAGAGTAACGCAATTTCAATTCTCTGTATGTATGTACGGTACATGTGGCAGAATTGACAATAAAGCTGACTTTGACTTTGACTTTGACTAATGGAAATAATAGTGTGTGAAAGCACAAAAATGTGACCCTGGACCACAAAACCAGTCATAAGGGTACATTTTTCAAAACTGAGATGTATACATCATCTGAAAGCTGAATAAATAATCTTTCCATTGATGTATGGTTTGTTATGATAGGACAATATTTGTAAATCTGGAATCTGAGGGTGCAAAAAAATCTAAATATTGAGAAAATCACCTTTAAAGTTGTTCAAATGAAGTTCTTAGCAATGCATATTACTAATCAAAAATTACGTTTGCGGTAGTTAATTTACTAAATATCTTCATGGAACATGATCTTAATATCTTAATGATTTTTGGCATAAAAGAAAAATGGATAATTTTGACCCATACAATGTATTGTTGGCTATTGCTACAAATATACCTGTGTTACTTATGACTGCTTTTGTGCTCCAGGGACACATATGAGAACGAGGACAACTGATGGACTCATGCTCTGTTTTCTGTCTCATCCTCATTATTGTTACTAGATCACATAAGCGGGATTTTAAAATTAAAAATAGTGTATAACTTTGAATTATTCAAAGAAATAAAGAGCTCTTGTGCACCTGGATGCTTGCAGGTGTTTAGGACACAAGGACAGATTTCCACAGATCGCGTCCTCATGCACATGCCCAAAACCTGCCGTTTGACCTTTGACCTCCAAAGGTTGCACTGAAGATACCTGTGCACCATTCTAAGACAGGGCTGCGTATTAAAAAGACACCAATGTGTATCAGTCCAAACAGGCCTTCCTTTGGGTTAATACGTGTTGGTGTCAATATGTAGCCCAGTCTTAGAATAAAGGCTTTTTACTGTGCTTACTATGTGAGTGCCTGGATGTGGATTATTATTATTATTTTGTATTTTGCAACTGTATCCACTTTGTTCCCTCTCCGGAGCACCCATAGTTTTGCCTGAGATTACCTAATGCGCCCCATTTTTTTCAAAGAATTTCATAAATAATTCCATTGCATAAGTATTCACACCCTTATCTGGGATTTAGTTCAGGAGCATTGTAGATGTCACTACACTTCGAGTGAAGTTAATTGTTGACATGTTAAAGCTTTGTGAGTTCCCAGCATGCATTGCAGCATGAACGAATTATGCAGTTACTGTTATAGGATTATTGTTTTGCTGTTTGCTGACTTCTTTTAAACTTTTTTAGTTGTTGTTTTGTCATTATTGTTAGTTATTTGTTGTGCTGTGATTAAAAGAGCTGATCTTTTTAACATTTGAGGTTTGTGTGTCTAGATCATGTTCAACTATTTACATATATTTTCTGGATTATTTAGTTAATCTATTAAGGCTTCAATAACAATTCACTGTTAGTCATTGGTAAATACACACACAAGTGATAATGTGGTGACCTGTTACACATCATCCAGCAAACAGAAAAACATTAATTACCTCAACGACATTAATTATTGTTTCAGTTGATGTGACAATTTTTCTATTAGCAAAATAAAGCAATCAGCATTGCACGAACAAACAAGTTTACGTTGGCTAAACAAAGTATCTTTACTAAAAAACTATTGCTGAGAGAACTCAAAAGTCTTACTGCATCAATTTTTTTTCAAATATGTATTTTTTACAGTGAAAATGCCTACAAATGCGTGCAAAAATAACCATCTACTTCTGTTTATTACTTATATTTCACTGCGTGTCTTTAGTAGGTCCTGACCGTAGTGTTTTTTTAAAGGGTTTATATGGAGGCTCTTTTCTCAGAATTGTGGGATGTAAACTTGCAAAAGAAATAAAGTCAGAATTGTGAGATAAAAAGTCACAATTAGGTTTTTGTATTATTTAATTACTGGCTGAAATGGGCTTCCATAGGTTCGCACTGACGGAATCTGGCTGTAATAATAATAATAATAAAAAGAAAGATACTTTGTTAGATTTAATAACTGTGAAAACACATTTGTTACAACTCAGCAGTCACAATTTACACATTTTCTAATGTGTTAAGCTCTTCTTGCCCCCAAGAAACATAGTTATTTAAAAAAAAAACATAAAATTTGAAATATATTGCAGGGAATTCTGGGAATATCAATTTACGGTTATTCACTGTAAATCTTTTTCACTTCCAAAAACGGTATACTACCGTAAAATGTAATGTCCAATACAGTTCTTCACCGTATATATTCACCGTTAAACATTTAACAGGTTTTTACTATAGCATTTTTAAAGTCTTTTATCATTACATTCACAGTCATTTTATATATATATATATATATATCCTATAGTGTCTGGCTCTTTGTTCCAGTTGTGTCCCTGAATGAGAACAGCTGAATTGATCTTGGCAGAGATTCTGTGTCCAGCTGCACTATTTCTTGCCAAAAACATACTTTGTGTTAATTAAGGATGTGCTTGGGCATTTTATATTGTAGAATACAATTAATTAATTTCTCCCTGACAGCAGTTTGTGGTTATAAAAACCCGGCCTCATTATATTACACATCTCCCTTTCTATCCGTCTCGGTCATTTTCTGTCTGTCTGGTTCATAATGCTGGGATCCTGGTCTGAACGACACCTTCCTCATCTGCTCTGTCTCTCTGTAACACACACACTCACTCACTCACACACACACACACACACACACACACACACACACTCACACACACACACACTCACTCACTCACTCACTCACTCACTCACTCACACACACACACACACACTCACTCACTCACACTCACTCACACACACACACACACACACACACACTCACACACACACACACTCACACACACACACACACACACACACACACACACACACACACACACACACACACACACACACACACACTCACTCACTCACTCACTCACACACACACACACACACACACACACACACACACACACACACTCACTCACTCACTCACTCACTCACTCACTCACTCACTCACTCACACACACACACACACACACACACACACACACACACACACACACACACACACACACACTCACTCACTCACTCACACACACTTTCTCTCACTCACTCACTCACTCACACACACACTCACACACAGACACACACACACACTTTCTCTGCCATCATAAAGAGATGCAGTTCATTTCTGCGACACTCTTTACCCTGTGTAACCTCTATCAGCGTCTGTGATTCATCTGTCTGGATGGCCGGTCATCGCCGTCCTCCTTCAGTAATCCTCTCCTCAGACTGGCTCCTCACATCTCTGTCTGGCAGCGCCGGTGGGCTTCTTATGAGCCGCTCATCTCTGCTTCCATCAGGTAGCAGATCCACTTCATACGGTACAGTGACGCAGGGCTAAAGGTCACGGCTGGTGACTTTGACTTTGTCTCTGATCTCTCGGCTCTCATGCTTAAAAAAAGCTTCAGTTAGTATCTCACAGTATGAGGCAGAATATCACACACATGACCTTGGAAAAACTAAGAAAGTCATATATAATTGAAGAATACAGTGGGAAATATACTATTTGTGACCCTGAACCACAAAACCAGTCATAAGTGTCAATTTTTCGAAATTGAGATTAATAAATCATCTGAAAGCTGAATAAATAGCTGTCCATTGATGTATGGTTTGTTATGATCGGACAATATTTGAAAATCTGGAATCTGAGGGTGCAAAAAAATCTAAATATTGAGAAAATCACCTTTAAAGTTGTTCAAATGAAGTTCTTAGCAATGCATATTACTAATCAATAATTAAGTTTTGATATATTTACGGTAGGAAATTTACAAAATATCTTCATGGAACATGATCTTAATATCCTAATGATTTTTGGCATAAAAGAAAAATGGATAATTTTGACCCATACAATGTATTGTTGTCTATTGCTACAAATATACCTGTGTTACTTATGACTGCTTTTGTGCTCCAGGGACACATTTGTAACCAGTGGCGATGTTCCGAATGGAATGCTGTATTTTGGTATTCCACTATATTCTGGTACTATATTTTAAACATAGTAAATAATATACAGTATATTTTTTAAATGACTGTATGTGAGTTGTAGGTGGAAATAGTTTGTAAATTTGAATTGTGTAAAAATGTCAAAATGTAAACATTTTGGCAGTCCGATATAATAATGAGCCAAAAAAAATAATAGTCACACTGAAAAAAAAAAGAAGAAATATATTTAAAAATGATGGAAAGAGGCTCATGTTGACCTTTATTCTTGGGGTGCTGTGCATTGAATAAAAACTATTTATATATATTTTTTATTTTATTATATATTTTTTTTAAGTTACTGCACATAATCCACATCATCTGCAATAAATCCATACAAGTGTCAATTTAAGAAGCAAAAAGTGTCCAACTTGGCTCCATTTTCAACTTTTTGGAAAAATGGCTCAATTTTCAACTAATCCAACATTTTCAACTCTTTCAACAAACGGCTAATTTTTCTGCTCCAGCTGCAGTCGATGTCAAACACACCAGTTATTTGAAAGGTTTTTAACCTTTTACAATTTTTAGCCAGTAGGCCTATAGAGCGCTCAGTAATAACGTTATGTTATGTTACATTATGTTAAATGCATTGCATTGTGGGATACAGTATTGCACGCCCTATATGCTCTGTCCTGCACATCTGATGTAGCAAAATGCCGCAGGTCATCCAAGTATTAATGCATACATTGCGTGCATTATTCAATATACATACACTATACTGCAGAAACAGTGAGAGGAATATGCAATTTAGAACAACATAGCCAACATACACTATATTGCCAAAAGTATTGGCACCCCCTTCTAATGAACAGGTTTGACTACTTTTAGTAATTTCTATGAGTACAAATCTTAATGTTAAAGCATATAATGATATTCTAGGAAATTGTGTGCTTCTAATATTATAGCAACAGTTTGGACTCTTTTCTATTCTAACATGACAATGTCTCTGTGTATAAGACAAGGTTCAAAAAGAAAATGATTGATTGAGTCAGTGTGGAAGAACTTGACTGGTCTGCATAAAACCAAGTCCTAATCCCAGTTTAACACCTCTGGTGTGACTGTAAATGCAGACCTTGAGACAAAAACTCATCACCAAACACCAATGACTTGTACATACACTATATAGACAAAAGTATTGGCACCCCCTTCTTTAGAACAAATGCACTTCCAAATCTGTGGCAACAACGATGGGAACATAATTCATGTATTTAAAAACTGTATTTCATCTCTGTTGCAACAGTTTTGTAAGTGTCTAAAATGACTGAACCCATATGTACAAGTCATTGGTGTTTGGTGATGAGTTTTTGTGCATTTACAGTCACACCAGAGGTGTTAAACTGGGATTAGGACTTGGTTTTATGCAGACCAGTCAAGTTCTTCCACACTGACTCAATCAATCATTTTCTTTTTGAACCTTGTCTTATACACAGAGACATTGTCATGTTAGAATAGAAAAGAGTCCAAACTGTTGCTATAATATTAGAAGCACACAATTTCCTAGAATATCATTATATGCTTTAACATTAAGATTTGTACTCATAGAAATGACTAAAGTATTCAAACATGTTCATTAGAAGGGGGCGCCAATACTTTTGGCAATATAGTGTATGTCTTCTTTGCCAATAAAATCAAATGAAGTACAGCATCTGTGTGAATATCTGCCATAACACAGCTGTGACTGAACTGTAAGTGTTCTCAAAGGAGCTGAGGGTTGGGTTCTGCTTGTGAAGTGCAGCTGTTTCTTATAAATCAGTGATTGCAGTCTAATGGTTAAGATTAGTAACGGAAATGCCGAATGTTTAGCTAAATCTGGGAAGTTGCTAAACTAATGCGCCTCTCAGTTTACTGTCTCCTTTCTTTTTGTAAGTCTGCATTGTTGCACAACCAGTAACTTCACAACAGTAGCCTTGAATAGAAACTAGAAATGACATGCATGCATTATATGACAGCTGTATTACTCACAAACAGTGGCTCGTGTACACATTTAGCATTCATCTAGGCGATAAACACCTTCAAGCTTAATACAGTAATGCATTATTATAGGTAAAAGCATGCCAGCTCACTAACAGACTTATTAATGACAGTCAATGCTTTTATCTTTAGCCTGAGTTTGCTGGAAAATACTGTTCCCTTACGAAAAATAAGTTTATTCAAGTGTGCTATTAGTTTCCTTCTTTTAAACTAAAAATAGGAAAGTATACTTTTAGTCTACTTTTATGTACTTCTCAGAAATATACTTAAAATGGCATTTAAGTATACTTGACTTATACTTAGAAAAGTCTAAATATATTTGAGCTATACTTGTGCTCATTGTTATACGGTAGGGGGCGCTAGTACACATCTACTGTACAGAATTACCACAAAACACAAGTGAAGAAGAAACCGAAACAACAGATGCTTCACATGTAATCAAACACATCATCAGACATAAAACAGCATCATAACTGTGTAACGTTATGAATAAAATATCACCAATGAAGAGATAATAATGACTGTCAAGCTTTGAGGTGTTGATCGACTCCATCTACGTTTTGATTATCATTTTGAATCATAACCATTTTTTCAGTGTTTTGTTCAAAATGTTGTTTATTTTTTATTTATGAAACTTACCCACATTCAAGTGTTTAATAAAAGAATGCATGAAGCTGTGTTTGTTTACAAGTAGATACTCTTCTTTCTTTTGATGTTTTGTATGTTCAGATATTCATACAACAAAATATATACAAATTAATACCTAAATAGAGACATAGTAGTATACTTAAAGTATGATGTAAAGAGTATACTTGCAGTATAAAACTACTAAACTAGTAGACTATACTTCAAAGTGTACTAAAAATGCTTTTCAATTAGTAATCTATCAGTATATCTATAAGTTCACTTTTAGTATAGTTGCAGTACAAGCTAAAAACAAACTAGTGGTGTACTCAAAGTTTACTACTGTACTGTTATACTTAAAGTATACTTTTATATACTAGAAAGTGGACCAATTTAGTCCCAAGGAGTATTGAAATAGTACACTTACAAGTAGTACACTGATGTTTGTATACTTACTACATAAAGTATACTTAAAAATACACTTGAACTTTACTTAAGTATACTTAATAATATAAACTTGAAGGGTTGCTTGGTAAGGGTTGTCCTGTAAGAAATGACCGGCATGAAGATGTTTAGAAGACCAGTTCAATATAGAAAAGGTTCAGAAAGAGAAGAACAAGGACTAGATTGACATTCACTGAGATGTGAGGTTATCGCTACTGAAAAAAGCTTTTCTAGATCAAATAAAACTGGGGCGACAAAAATCAATTGTATTCTATTTAGCTCAGTTTTGGGTCAAACTCTGCAAGTGACAACAAAACCAAGTCATTCAGGGCAGAAGCTTAAGCTGTCCATACAAATCACATCAGAGCAAAACTGAGCCTGTGCTTCTCCTTCTTGTGTAAATAAACAGCTTGATGAAGTCAGGGAGGTCTTGAAGAATAAACACAGCACTTCCGTTCAGTGCATGTCTGGAGAAAACATGTGAATGACTTCATTCGTGCTTTCGCTCTACATTGTCTAATATTGCTCAGAATTATACCATGATAACTGAATTCATCAGTGGACTAATTCATGGGGACGGCAGCATGCTGAGGTTAAGACTTGAGAATCTGAAGCAGTTTTAGATGAATTCAGAAATAAACGTTAAGTAAATGTTGAGTGTTGAGTGAGATGTTCTTATAATGATCATTTTCTGATACAGCCTCCACGTTCACAGTCCAGTTAAATACAGCTGGTGATTGTGCCTCATTTTGCAACACAATAAGCTATTTTCTGTGAATTCACACTATCTGTAGCTAAATAACTAGAAAAAAGTACATTAAACATTAAAACAAATTGCACTACAAACCAGTGTGTTTATTATTACAACAATACATTATAAATAACTATTGTGATAAGAAATAACTAACATCAAGTAATAATCACAAAGTGAACATCACAACGCAAGAAGTTTTGTTTTTAAAAATGCCCAAAATGAACATCAAGCAGGAAACAACGCTTTCCAAAACTTTGAATCAAGTGAACCAATTGCTTTTAAAAAATGATTCAAATTATTTTTTGGTGCTTAATCATTCACAATTAGTTTTGCAAAATGCTTTCCAAAAAGTGACGTCTGCTGTATTGCTGTAAATCTCAAATGGATCAGAGTTTATTAAAATCAAACACAACAAATTTTCAAATGCATTAAAGTCACAGGTTTGATTAAATCAGGGCTTGGAAATATTTAACTGCAGCAATTGGTCTAGATTTTATGGCAAATGTGGAAAAGCTTCTTAAAAAGGGCTCGCCACAGAACAACTAAGTGGCAAGAGCACTGGCTCTGAACCTGCAAATATCTGTGAAATCCATAAAGTCTCAAAATCTCGCAATTTGAGTTTATATCAAGCATCTGAAAGGTTTGATCAGACCATTCATTTCACTATGATTTCAATCTTTGACATAACCTTACTCAATCAATATTACAGATATAAAGGTTATAAAAGAATGTTCTGGCAAAAGTCACAATAAGACGTTGACCTTTTTTAAATTTTGTTTTTATTCAGTGCGAACCAAAATCCAATGTAAATCCAACGTCTAATGTCAATGTTAAATTGATGTCCAATTCAGCTGATGTTGAGATTTTGTTGTTTTTAGGTTGTGTAACCAAAATCCAACGTTAAGTCAAAGTCAAATTGACGTCAAATATTGACGTCAACCCGATTTTCATTTTCAACCAAAAATGCAACGTCTGTCTGACGTCATGTAACGTCAAACGTACATAGACGTCTGGTGCCTGCTGGGCTTATGAAGGATGATTTTATGTAGAAAACAGTAAATCACGCACACACACAAAAAAATAAAAAATCACAGAGAGGGTCACAAATGTTAGGGTTTGAAATGTTTGAAGTGTACAAACCTGCAAAGATGTTCTTATAATGATCATTTTCACAGTCCAGTTAAATACAGCTGGTGCTTGTGCCTCATTTTCAACACAATAAGCTATTTTCTGTGAATGTGACCGTAGTCTTCCAGTTCACACTATATGTAGTTGAATGAACGAACATGTGATGCGGGTGTTTTCGGTGACTTATAGATGCAGATATGAGCGGTGTTTGTCATCGGAAGGTTTTAGATCCAGTCACCGTCTTTATCCCGTCAGTTCTTTCCACTCGAGTCAATGCGTTTTGATGGATAAACTGTGATCAGAGTTTCCAGTGAAAAAGACCAAGCCATTTTTTATATTCGCCTTCGTCCCTATCACTGTGGTTACAGGATATGTTCAAGGCTATCATGAAAACAGAACGAGAAATAACTCATTCATAGCGACTCGAATACTAGGTCTAGCCTATAGGGTAGAGTGGGGGAAAACACCCCCCTTAAGGATTGTGTATTTTTGTGAAAAGCTATCATAGTTTTAGTGACAATGACATAAATTATAAACCAAGTATGAAAAATGTCATGTTATTAGTTATATGTTATAAAAATGTAATTTGTGCCAAGGTGTTTTACTAATGTATTTCTAATGTTAGTTAATGCATTAACTAACGTTAACTAAAGGAAGTTTATTAAAAAGCATCATCTCAGTCAGTGTGAAACTGATGATTTCATAATCAAACGTCTCTGTCAGTTCACGCACATCGAGGACCGCAGAAATGTGTGCAGCTGCAAATTATGCAGTTTGTTTTGGCGACTAGGATCCAGCACAAAGTTTATGTGTTTCTTTCCACAAAGGACGCATCTAATATAAACCACTGTACCTATGCTAAAGTATGATGTTTCAAACACACTTGGTTCAGAAGTATTCCGATCGATAAATCCTCAGGTGGTCTGTCGGGTTTCATTTGTAGACTCCGGATTTATTGCTAAGACTTTTACTTAAAGAATTGATCTGATTTTGATTAGCTAAACTAGGCTATTTTCAAATTATAAAAATGCTTCACAAATGCGCGCATTTAGTAAACTATTATATCCTTAGTCGTAAACTAACGTTGTGGGTACTAACAGAAAAACGAATCATCATATTTTGACAAGTGATGCACCTATAGGAAAGTGGACCAATTTAGTCCAAGGAGTATTGAAATAGTACACTTACGAATATACTACTAGTACACTGATATTTGTATACTTGCTACATAAAGTATGCTTAAAATATACTTGAACTTTACTTAAGTGTCTAGTGAAAAATTCGTCCCTATTATTGTGGTTACAGGATATGTTCAAGGCTATCGCGAAAACAGAAAGAGAAATAACTCGTTCATAGCGACTCGAATACTAGGTCTACCCTACTGTTTTTGTTTTTAAGCTGTAGTGTGAACGCGACTGTTTCACACCTGTTATTTAATATGTTTATCAATTCCAAACACTGTCTGTGAACCTCCTCAACACTGAGTTTATAATCACACCTCGCCAAAGTGTTTCATTTTCACTTTTTTTCCCCAGTGAAGCCTGAGCTGACGAATCATCAGTTCTAACAGGACAGTGGGCTCTAAATAATCTAGTCATCTTGCTTTGTGCAGCACAATGCATAGCCTACTATTGATCTAGAGAAATGATGTAGAAATAGGATTAGAAATGTTCAGACTGACTGATAGATGAGAATTTGTCTTCTAATATAGCTGATGACTGGATAACAGTGTAATGTGTCTGAAAAATATGCTTTCGGGACAATATTCCATTTTTCAGTTTTCTTCTCTGAATGGTATTGACCCTATTATTTTCAATACTTTATCATAGTCAGCATTCAGTCTGTGGCTGAAAGCAGCAACACGATGCTAATAAGAGAAGACATTAAATTTACTGCATCTTGAATGCATTAATGAAATGTAAGTCACTTTGGTTAAAAGCGCCTGCTAAATGCACAAGATGTTGGAAATCAGGGTTGATTCGATGTAAAATAGCATAAAAAGCATGCTATTAAAGCATAGAACGGACAGTTCACTCAAGAATGAAAATACTGCCATGGTTTACTTGTTCCAAACCTGTGTGAGTTTCTTTCTTCTGTTGAACACAAAAGAAGATATTTTGAAGAATGTGCATAACCAGACAGTTGACACAGTAGTTATTAAAGGCAGGGTTGGTGATTTGGTTCAAAAACATGGTTTGTTATGCTGATTTAAAATCTCTTCACATCCTGATAGCAATCACTAAGCTAAGCGCTCTAAATGTATTTATATTGTCTGTGGAAGGCGTAGGACCATAAAATGTTTGTCCAATCAGATTCCACAGTCCGAGGGCTATGATAGGCTGTCCTACCTGACTGTCAATGAATTTGCATGCCTCCGCCCACCTTGTTCACGCAGACATTATTGTTAAATTCTGTGCTTTGTACTGTATTGTTTTCTCAGCGGTGAATGAGACATGAGCTAATATCTCTTCATGTCGCTGGTTATCCTCGGCTCTGCTGTGCGCGGTCATGTGTTTGGAGGAGGCGTGGCTTTGGAGAGTAATTTGCAGAGAGGGTGGGATCTTATGCTTTCAAAGCTAGTTTTCTATTGCAAGCCTCTCCAAAATTGCACTACCTTTAACTTCCATAGTATTTTTTTTTCATACTATGGAAGTCAATGTCTACCATCAACTGTTTGGTTACCAACATTCTTCAAAATATCTTCAGAATTTTCAATTTTGAGTGAACTATCCCTTTAAAACCATAAACCACATGATGGTCCGTTTACATGGGACTCCCTTCTGTAAATATTACAGTAGCTATATATGTCCAGTGTTGGGGAGTAACTAGTTACATGTGACAGAATTACATCATTTAAAGGGTTCATATGATGTTGCTAAAAAGAACATTATTTTGTGTATTCGATGTAATGCAATGTGTTTGTGGTTTAAGGTTCAAAAAACACATTATTTTCCACATACTGTACATTATTGTTGCTCCTCTATGCTCAGCTCTTCTGAAACGCATCGATTTTTACAAAGCTCATCTTCTGAGAAGCAAGGCGAGCTCTGATTGGCCAGCTATCCAGTGCGTTGTGATTGGCCGAATACCTCAAGCGTGAGACGGAAATGTTACGCCCCTCACCGTATTGTGATGCTGCGTGACGATTACTGATTATAATGACTTATACTTACGACAAACAAGCACTACTCTACACGGCTCAAAACTCACGTTTGAATCGTCAGTGGCAAATTCTTTAAATATGAAAACATACTTACAGGCTGTGAGTCAGAAGCAAAGCTGGAATTGCTCCACTTTATAGAAACAGTCTTTGTGCAGACAGCATTGTAGGCTACTCTCTTCCAGCTTCAGGACACAGTCCTCTGTTAAATGCGCTGCACACACTCCAATATTTGGGTTGAACTGTTCTGGAACAGTGTTGTAAATATAACTTAACCACTGATTTCTAGTTGTGTCCTCTTTTGGATCCCAAACAAAGTAGTTTCTCTTTCACAACGAAACACAGCGTCTCCAGAACATGACGCCTGCGGCAGCAACAACACTACAGACAGAATAATAGCTCCGCCTTCTTTCATTGCATATACGTTTGGGCGGAGTTATGCAAATCTTCCCACACCTTGACGTAGACATGTGGGGCGTGTTTGAATGAGGCGTTTCAGGAGGACGTGGATGAGTCTTAACTTTGATAAAGAATATCTCTTTGGGTTTGAGACTTTAGTCTTTGCAGCTTCAGGGATCTTATCTACGCACAAACAGCTTGTAACACTCCAAAGAGAAAGCAAAACTTGAAATCGCATCATATGACCCCTTTAATTATAAATGTAATTGTAATCCGTTACAGTTACTGAGAAAAATGTGTAATTAAATTAGTTACTTATGAAAATGTTAATGATTACAAAGGGGGTTACATCTGAATGTTTTCACACTCACCCACACTCACCCACACACACACACACACACACACACACACACACACACACACACACACACACACACACCCACACACACACACACACACACACACACACACACACACACACACACACACACACACACACACACACACACACACACACACACACACTCACCCACACACATACAGATTTAATTGATTTCTTTCCCAAATTGCAATATATTCAACCTCAGAATGATCTCAAAGTAAAAAAAAAAGGTGCTAAAGTCTAATTTTGTGGTGGCTGTGCTTTAAAATTAAATTATTATAATCTTAATTCAAGTGATGAAGGATTCTGAAAGTCTGACAGTAATCAGTGTTGAGTACTGTAATATTAACCCGGCCTGCTTTACATGTTTGAAAACGATTAATAGTTGAAACATTCACTAGCAATTTAGAAAAGTAATCAAATGTAATCAGTTACATTACTTTAATAAAGTAATTGAAATATTTACTCTACTTATTACATTTTAAAAAGGTAACTTGTAATCTGTAACCTATTACATTTACAAAGTAACCTTCCCAACACTGTCCATGTATAAAGACCCATTTCCACAGTGTCAGATTGTAAAACATAATTTGTTTCCACAATTAAATAATTAGCAAATTCTGAAGCCAAAAATAAATGATTCGGTTATCATTTAGTTTTTGTGTTTTTGTCTACCCACCATTAGATTAAGAAGAGTTTCCATTTCATATTGATATAAACCAGGCCTGTCAATACAGTAAAATAATCATAATTATATCATAATTATCAGCATGTCTTCAGAAAGCAGAAGAAAAACTGAAATCAAATTAGTCATGTTAAAATAGGTAGATTTGTTCAAATAGCCTACTACTGTGTTTTTTCCACTTATCCCAGCACTCTTACTCTGTCTATACACTCCAACAAATGCTGGGTTAAATACAGCCCAGCGCTGGGTAAACTATGGACGAACCCAGTGATTGTGTTGTTTAGACCCAGCGGTTGGGTTACTGCCCAGAAGGTTGGGTTAAACATTTAACATTGAAAACAACCCAGCATGTGTTCTGTCCAGTATTTAACCCAGCATTTTTTAGAGTGTAGTTTGAGTTAAAATTCAGTTGATTTTGACTAAAACAAGTGTTCAGTGCTGGGGGTAAAGCATTACAAGTAACACAAGTTACATAATCAGATTACTTTTTTTAAGTAACTAGTAAAGTAACACATTACTTTTTAATTTAGAAGAACATATCAGAGTTACTTTTTCAAATAAGTAACAGTTCCATTGTTTCTGATGTATTGAGTGACAGCTCTGGTGTTGCCATGGTGACAGAAATCAGAGCGTTGTGTGAGAACATGATCTTACTGTAGTTCTAGACTAAATATCAACACGATCTTACTGTAGTTCTAGACTAAATATCAACACGATCTTACTGTAGTTCTAGACTAAATATCAACACGATCTTACTGTAGTTCTAGACTAAATATCAACACGATCTTACTGTAGTTCTAGACTAAATATCAACACGATCTTACTGTAGATCTAGACTAAATATCAACATCTTACTGTAGTTCTAGACTAAATATCAACGCGATCTTACTGTAGTTCTAGACTAAATATCAACACGATCTTACTGTAGTTCTAGACTAAATATCAACGCGATCTTACTGTAGTTCTAGACTAAATATCAACGCGATCTTACTGTAGTTCTAGACTAAATATCAACACGATCTTACTGTAGTTCTAGACTAAATATCAACGCGATCTTACTGTAGTTCTAGACTAAATATCAACGCGATCTTACTGTAGTTCTAGACTAAATATCAACGCGATCGTAGTTCTAGACTAAATATCAACGCGATCTTACTGTAGTTCTAGACTAAATATCAACGCGATCTTACTGTAGTTCTAGACTAAATATCAACGCGATGTAGTTCTAGACTAAATATCAACGCGATGTAGTTCTAGACTAAATATCAACGCGATCTGTAGTTCTAGACTAAATATCAAAACTGTAGTTCTAGACTAAATATCAACGCGATCTTACTGTAGTTCTAGACTAAATATCAACGCGATCTTACTGTAGTTCTAGACTAAATATCAACATCTTACTGTAGTTCTAGACTAAATATCTGTAGTTCTAGACTAAATATCAACGCGATACTGTAGTTCTAGACTAAATATCAACACGATGTAGTTCTAGACTAAATATCAAATACTGTAGTTCTAGACTAAATATCAACGCGATCTTACTGTAGTTCTAGACTAAATATCAACGCGATACTGTAGTTCTAGACTAAATATTCTTACTGTAGTTCTAGACTAAATATCAACACGATGTAGTTCTAGACTAAATATCGCGATGTAGTTCTAGACTAAATATCAACACGATCTTACTGTAGTTCTAGACTAAATATCAACACGAACTGTAGTTCTAGACTAAATATCATACTGTAGTTCTAGACTAAATATCAACACGATCTTACTGTAGTTCTAGACTAAATATCAACACGGTAGTTCTAGACTAAATATCATACTGTAGTTCTAGACTAAATATCAACACGATCTTACTGTAGTTCTAGACTAAATATCAACACGATCTTACTGTAGTTCTAGACTAAATATCAACACGATCTTACTGTAGTTCTAGACTAAATATCAACACGATCTTACTGTAGTTCTAGACTAAATATCAACACGATCTTACTGTAGTTCTAGACTAAATATCAACGCGATCTTACTGTAGTTCTAGACTAAATATCAACACGATCTTACTGTAGTTCTAGACTAAATATCAACACGATCTTACTGTAGTTCTAGACTAAATATCAACGCGATCTTACTGTAGTTCTAGACTAAATATCAACACGATCTTACTGTAGTTCTAGACTAAATATCAACACGATCTTACTGTAGTTCTAGACTAAATATCAACACGATCTTACTGTAGTTCTAGACTAAATATCAACACGATCTTACTGTAGTTCTAGACTAAATATCAACACGATCTTACTGTAGTTCTAGACTAAATATCAACACGATCTTACTGTAGTTCTAGACTAAATATCAACATGATCTTACTGTAGTTCTAGACTAAATATCAACACGATCTTACTGTAGTTCTAGACTAAATATCAAAACGATCTTACTGTAGTTCTAGACTAAATATCAACACGATCTTACTGTAGTTCTAGACTAAATATCAACACGATCTTACTGTAGTTCTAGACTAAATATCTCTTACTGTAGTTCTAGAGATCTTACTGTAGTTCTAGACTAAATATCAACACGATCTTACTGTAGTTCTAGACTAAAGATCTTACTGTAGTTCTAGACTAAATATCAACACGATCTTACTGTAGTTCTAGACTAAATATCATGTAGTTCTAGACTAAATATCAACATGGCACAAAAACACATTCAAAAATCAATAAAAACACTCAAATGCAAACTCAGGATATGACGCAAACCTGCAATAATTAAATATTTTAAATATACTTTATGTATTTAATCCTATTTTATTAACCAGTGTCTTCGCTGCTGACCTTCGATGATCCAATTCAACCATAATAATAAGCAAAATTGACTTTAGACAAACATAACATTTGGGTTTATTTTTTTATTGTTGAAGAGTGTTGGACTTTTTCTCCTGCGTTCAACTGTACAGACGTGAATTTACATTTCCTTCAAGAAGATTTTCAAGAAAAAGATTATTTATTCAGCTTTCAGATGATGTATACATCTCAATTTCCAAAAAAATATCCTTATGACTGGTTTTGTGGTCCAGGGTCACATATATTAAAAACAAGCAAGCCCTGTCCAGATTTAAAAAGTAACACAAAAGTAACGTAATGCATTACTTCCCATAAAAGGTAACAGTAACGTAATTAGTTACTTTTTTATGGAGTAACGCAACACTGCGAGTGTTCAGTGTACAGCACACAGTGGCTCAGAAAGCTGTGAGAGTGATTGTCCTGATCCTCCTGGACTCCTCAGTGAAGCTTTGTTCCTTCCGTTACGCTGCGTCTCCTCGCTCCTCCTCTCTCATTCTCCACCCGTCTCCTCTGTGTGAAGTGTGAAGCTCTAAATGGTGTGACAGGAGATGAAGGAGGAGTGATTTTCATGCCTCGGCAGGCCTGACGGAGTCTGCATGGCATTGTCAGGCCTCTTCCGTCCTGCAAACAAAGTGAAAGTCCACAGCAGCAAACATAAGCATGCAGAAGCACGCTTGCTGACTGCTGTATTAATCCATTTATAGACACACACACACACACACACACACACTCACTATCTCTCTCACACACACACACACACACACACACACACACACACACTCTCTCTCTCTCTCTCTCACTCACACACACACACACACACACACACACACACACACACACACAGAGAGTCTTCTGAATACAAACTCACACACCTTTACAAATAAATCCAATAACACAGGTGGCTCGTTGTGGTTGGCTGGCACAAATGTTGATTATGCTTGACTAATGTAACTCACAACAACATTTCATCACTCTTTCTACGTACACAGAGCTAAAAAAATAGAATGCATGACTCAACCATCCATCAAAACAGAAGCAGCAATGCCAAAATCCATACGTCCAGATCAAAGCAAACCAGATTTGCTGAATTAAGACCCTTGAATGCTCATAATAGAGATATGTTCAGAAGTCATGGAAAACCCCTAGCGACACAGCAGCTCGCATTCATATCTGAACACATCCCATCCAATCAGACTCCGATTTTAGATCTTTGTTTTAGAAAGTAAGTTCCCGGGCCGCTTGCCATCAGCAACCATTCTGCTTTTGTTCGCCTCACAAAGAGTGGCTAGGAGAAGTCTGGGAGGAGAAGAAAATGCAGCTTTATTTATTCCTCCCTCATTCCCGTCTTGTTCTTTCCTGAGAGAGGGACAAAGAGTCGCGGCGCTCGGGGAAAAGAACGGGGCACTGTGTGCAATGTGACTCCGGCGCCGCTGACTGATATCTATGGGTTGAACTAGATGGGTGTGAAGAAACTCAACACAGACAGCACAGTAAACAGAACAAAAGCAGAATGAGAGGAACCTGTATGGAATCCCTGTGGAATTATACTGAAGGATATCAGTGCATTAAACCTCATGCAACATACAGTAAACAACGTCAATTACTTGAGTGCAATTTTATAACCAATAAAGAGTTTTTTTAACTAAATGATCCAGCTGTAACAATGAAAAGAAGTGCTAAGTTTGTATTTTTGAGTTTACAAAAAAACATATTAGCATTATTATTGCTATAATGCATGTCATTATATTTATGCTATATATTTACATTTATGCATTTAGCAGACGCTTTTATCCAAAGCGACTTACATTGCATTCAAGTTACAGTTTTACATTTTATCAGCTCTTTTATATATATATATATATTTCTGTTAATTGTGTTAACACAACCAACCTAAAGTTTGGAGTAATTATGATTTTTGTTGTTTTGACAGAAATCTCTGACACTGACGTAATGATGCTGAAAATTCAGCTTGGCATCACAGCAATAAATTACATTTTAACAGATATTCACATAAAAAAATGCTATTTTGAATGGCAATAATATTTGACAATTTTACTGTATTTACAGTATTCAAATAAATGCAGCCATAGTGAGCAGAAGAGACTTCTTGCAGAAACATTAAAAATCGTAATTATTCCACACTTTTGACCAGTATTGCTGTGTCTAATTGTTAAACCACGTTTTCAAAAATATGATAATTAATAAAAAGGTGAAAAAAACAATACATACAATACTTCTGCAACCCGCCAGTTTTTGGTAGACCTGATAATAAAGAGCCATTACTGTACTTTTCATTTAGATCTCTGTATTTGTTTTAACTTTAAATACCACAGACCATTAACGAGTAATACATTACAGTATTTATCGACTATTTAAAACATGGCTATAAGAGTCCCTTCATAATTCACGGGCTGATATTCTTATGAGTCACACATCTTTACAGTAACAGCAGAATACACATCAATTCACAAACACATCTCGGATGCTTTAAACGTACAGGTAGACAATTAATTATGAGAAAATATCTATAGTGCATCTATTCACTGAGAACATAACAGATCACAGAGACGCCGTTCGAGCGTCTTAAACTAAAACGCCAGTGCTTGTTATATTTTGATGGTTAGTGAACATTAATTTAGTAAAATCACATTTGATGAAAATGTTAAAAGCAACACAGGAGGAGTAACACTGACCGGAGTACAGTACGATGATTTCCAATACTCTACAGTATCAGTCAAACCATTCTGTACAGTAAGATTTTTAATGAAGTCTCTTCTGCTCACCAAGCCTGCATTTATTTGATCCAAAATACAGCAAAATTGTGAAATATTTTTTACTATTTAAAACAGCTGTTTCTATGTGAATATGTGTTAAACTGTAATTTATTTCTGTGATCAAAGCTGTATTTTCAGCATCATTACTGCAGTCTTCAGTGTCACATGATCTTCAGAAATCATAATAATATGCTGATTTGCTGCTCAAGAAACATTTCTGATTATTATTATCAATATTTAAAACAGTTAAGTACTTTTTCAAGATTCTTTGATGTATAGAAAGATCGAAATATCAGCATTTATCTGAAATAAAAAGCTTATGTAACATTATACACTAAACCATTCAAAAGCTTGGAGCCAGTATAATTTTTTTTGTTTGGGAGAAAAAAAATATAGAAATTAATACTTATATTTAGCAAGGATGCTTTAAATTGATCAAAAGTGATGATAAAGTCATTTATAATGTTACACAGATGTCTATTTTAGATAAATGCTGTTTCTATTCATCAAAGAAACCTGAAAAAAATATCTGTTTTCAACATCATAAGCAGCAAATCAGAATATCAGAATTATTTCTGAAGGATCATGTGACTGGAGTAATGATGCTAAAAATTCAGCTTTGAAATCACAGGAATAAATTGCATTTTAAAAATGTGTCCCTGCAGCACAAAAGCAGTCATAAGTAACACAGGTATATTTGTAGCAATAACCAAAAATACATTGTATGGGTCAAAATTATACATTTTTATTTCATGCCAAAAATCATTAGGATATTAAGTAAAGATCATGTTCCATAAGGATATTTTGTAAATTTATTGCCATAAATATATCAAAACTTAATTATTGATTAGTAATATGCATTGCTAAGAACTTCATTTGAACAACTTTAAAGGTGATTTTCTCAATATTTAGATTTTTTTGCACCCTCAGATTTTCAAATAGTTGTATCTCAGCCAAATATTGTCCTATCATAACAAACCATACATCAATGGAAAGCTATTTGCTCAGCTTTCAGATGATGTATACATCTCAATTTCGAAAAATTGACCCTTATGACTGATTTTGTGCTCCAGGGTCACATATATTCAAATAGAAAACAGTTATTTTAAATAGTAAAAACATGTAAAACATTTTACAGCTTTTGCTGTACTTTGGATCAAATAAATGCAGGCTTGGTGAGCAGAAGAGACTTCTTTAAAAACATTAAAAATCTTACTGCTGAAAAGTGTTTGACTGGGAGTGTAGATCTATAAAGCCTTGGGTCTAAGAGAAGCTCAGACTCAATTGTCCCCGTTCTGGACGCTCCCTGGTAGGCTGTTCAGCGCCGTCTCCTCGCTCCTGGACTGCAGGGGGTGATCCCCTTTCTTGGAGGACTTTTTGGTGGCTCTGGACAGCCTGCGTCTGAACGTGTCTCCGGCCAGAAAGTACAGGATCGGATCCACGCAGCTGTTGAGACTGGCCAGTCCGCGGGTCACCTGGTAGGTGGCATAAACACGGTTGTTGAAGGCACACATTTCTGGACTCTGGAAGTACAATCTCGCTCGCATGTTGAGGTTCTTCATAACGTGGAAGGGCAGGTACGAGACGGCGAACACCGTAAGCACGATGATAACCAAGTATATGGACTTTTTCCTAAGTGGTGCATTGTCCATGTCGTTGCATATGAGGGCTTTGACGATGCCGCCGTAACACCTGAAGATGATGATGAACGGGATGCAAAAGCCAAACACCGTCATGCACATGCTGTAAATGAAGTATCCAGGCAACTCGTCTTCAGTCGTGGTGTCGTAGCACGTCGTTAACCCCTTCTTAGGACCGGTTCGTGAGTAGTAAAGGATGGGAGAGATGCCAACCACGACGACGAACCAAACGAGCGCGACGGTGCGAACGGCGTTTTTCTTTTTTAGCCTCCCGAGCGATTTGAGCGGATGCACGACGCCGGAGTATCTGTGCACGCTGATGCATGTGAGGAACAAGATGCTTCCGTAGAGATTGACGTGGAAGATGAACCTCTGGAGTCGGCACAAGACGTCTCCAAATATCCAGTCCGTTTTGTTGAAGTAATAGAAGATGAGGAACGGGAGCGAGAGCACGTAACAAAAATCCGCCAGCGCCAGGTTAAACATGTAGACGGAGATGCTGCTCCACGGCCGCATGTGACACACGAACATCCAGATGGCCAAGCTGTTTCCGATGAAGCCCGTGAGGAAGACGATGATGTAGACGATGGGGAGATAGTAGAACTGAAACCCGGTCTTGGTTAACGAGCATCTCGCCGTGTGGTTGGAAAACTCGCTCACGTTGTTCATGAGCGACGTCAGGTTACTAAACTCCGCCGTCATGTTGTCAAGCACGTCTGCGATCTACGAGAAAACCATTAACCTACATTATTAATATGCTCCAGAGACAAACATTGTTATCATAGATTAGCATGCATTAAATACTTTCCACTTTTAATTGTTTTTAATTCCCAGCAGGCACCAGACGTCTATGTAACGTCAGGGTGACGTTGGACATGACGTCGGACAGACGTTGCATTTTGGTTGAAAATGAAAATCGGGTTGACGTCAATATTTGACGTCAATTTGACGTTGGATTTTGGTTGCACAACCTAAAAACAACCAAATCTCAACGTCAGCTGACGTCGGTATTGGACATCAATTTAACATTGACATTAGACGTTGGATTAACATTGAATTTTGGTCACCCGACGTCATAACCAAAATTTAACCAAATATCAACGTCTTATGACGTTGTGTGCCTGCTGGGTTGTTCCAATATAGAACATTGATTATGTAAGCAATAAGGTACTCAAGGCCGTGCTGTATCGTGAATAAATCACAGCTGAAGGGCGTTGTTAGACGCGAAGCGGAGTGCCGTGATTTATTCACGATACAGCACGGCCTTGAGTATCATATTGCTTTTATAAAACAGTTACCACACAATAAATTATATTCAAACCTAAAATTTATGAATTGAAATGTTACTTTTTTGAAGCAAGTTCGTTAAACGCTGTCCTTCCGCTAAAAAAATAGTTCCTGACAGCAACAGTAAACATGCCTCTCATCTAATGAAGCTTAAATAAAAACAGAGAATATGAGCTCTTATCATCCGCTGTCATTTATTTTTTTAACACCATATATGATATTTTCTCTGCTTATCTCTCAGCATGAGAAAACATCTGTTTTCCGTCTTTTAGTTTTAAAACAGACCGATTCGCGGCGCGAGTTACTGTGTAACCTGATGGACATATAGAATCATACCTGAAACAGATAACTAATAAATTCAGTAATATTCCCTCCTCGCTTCAGAAACGGTCTTTCACACCGACGCGCGCCGCACACATATCTCCGCGTGAGAAGCGTTTATTTAACGGCCTCAAAATTAAAGATGAAAGATGTAACATAACGCCAGCAGAGGTCACTCATACTTCAGTAAATAAATAGCAAACAGCCAATTCTGCCGAAATACATTAAACAGTTTTGATGCTATTGATTGTTTATGTTGCTAAGGGTGTTGCTCAGTAGGCCCTTTCACACAGTAATACCAGTAAATTGCCATAAAATTACCGGAACGACTTTACCAGTAAATTCAAAAATGTGCCATTCACACACAGGTTTCAAATTACCGGTAAATTCTGTGACATCATTAACCAGAAACGACCTCTTAACGGCTGCCTCCCGGTGTTGTGTTTGTAAACATGAAGGGTATACGTGGTCAGTGTTTTTGTTGATGTTTTAATTTTTGTATCAAACGTTCACATTCACGCAGCGATTTTGGCCCAGAGACATCCATTACACGACTTCAAAGCAAACTACACAGCGCGGAGTCAGTGTTGCCAGATTGGATGGACGATTTCCAGCCCAAAAGCTCACAAAAACCCGCCCAAAACTTTAACTGTCAAAATAATGTGATATAATGTAAATCAAGGTTGATAAGAGCCACTTTTAACTCCTTATAATTAAATAAATAATGATGACAAAATATAAATATAATGCTAGATACATTTCCCATGGATCAAATCAGGGCAAATACATTAAAGAGAATGACCAAATATGATTAAAATATGCAAGCAGGCAATCAAGAAATTAACGATACCCTCGAAAAACACATGCATCATTTTCAGTGTCAACAGAATTTAAATGCAAAAAAGTGCGCAATATAAGTGATCGGAATAAGCAACGTAATTATAGCTATTTCACACTCGTTCATGCACACACCATGACAGTCAAAACTGTGCCATTCTGTATGATAATCCGACAATAAAAACAAATTTAACAACAACAATGCTCTTACCTTCGTGTCGGTCTATAATTAAGATAAGATTATTTTTATTTGTCACATACACAATTATATAGAGAGTATATAACCAGCAGTGAAATGTATTCTCTGCATTTAACCCATCCTAAGTGAACACACCCCCGGAGCAGTGGGCAGCCATGTTACAGCGCCCGGGGAGCAGTTGGGGGTTCGGTGCCTTGCTCAAGGACACCTCAGTCGTGGTATTGAAGGAGGATACTCCCCCCACCAACAATCCCTGCCGGACCTGAGATTCGATCCCACAACCTTCCGCTTACAAGTCCGGCTCGCTATCCATTAGGCCACGACTGCCCCCAATTTCACACAGAATTAAGTCTTTCGTGAAGTTCATATTGAACATAATGTAGAACTTTGCACAGTCAGGACTAACAAGTCCAGCAGCTTTAAAGGATCCAATCTGGACCGTTTAAAAGATAAAAGACAGGATCGTATAGATATAAATAATTTAACTGTGCTCTGATTTCGGAGTTGCAGTGCCTTCATGTCATCTCCCTCAACATGTAATTCACGTTTTGAGAGTTAAAACACTCTCCACTCTTTACCATCGAACGTATATATAGGCATTATGATCACTTACAGTTATACATTCAAAATCAGATCCGTTATCGCGCTAAAAACCCGTCACTCATGAATCATCACGTCTGTCTGCTGATCCCTAGTGATTGGCTAAAAGTGCTGCCGCGACGTCAACATCAGCACCAGTCTCTTTGCAGCGTGCGTGTGTGAACCCGCCCAATCTGGCAACACTGCACACTGCGCGGAGTAAAAGCGCCGAATGTTATGATTGGCCCAGAGCCGCTGAATTTTTGAATTTCAACGTTCTGGATTGGCCCAGAGTACACGTCTTACGTCTTACATCACCGCGTTCTGAACTTGTACGTCCTCATACCGGTAATCTTCATTCTGCGTTCACACACAGCATCATTCCGGCAATTTACTGGTAATGTTACAACTTCTCACACCGGTAAATTGCCGGAACGAATTTACCGGTATTTTTGAAAAGGTCCTGTTCACACATGATCTCTTTACGGCAATTTACTGGTAATTTTCCGGAAAAGTCTGTATGTGTGAAAGGGCTCAGTGATACACAGAACGGTTGGGTGAAGCGGTCGTAGCCTTGCTGTATTCTGACTAAAACACAGCTGCTGACCAATCAGAATCCAGGAATGGAACTAACCGTTTTAATAAATGTCATTAACCTGTTAACCAGCGCCCCCCATATTGGGAATCACAGCTGAAAATGTCTAACTAACTTAAAATGGTAACAGCTCCTGACTTCAGTGTGCCACACACACAATTTTGGTGTCTTTGGAAAGAAGTCCCTTTGGCCTTTACTATCCATCATCCAGAGTTGATAATGCTCAAAAATATAAAAAGTTATAGACACTGAAGTGCCTTGATAAAAATTGTACCACACTGAATTTTTTTTTAATTTCATATAAAAATACATGAAATCAGTCCTGAAGCAATCCAGAAAAGTAATGGGTTGAAAGTCACATGTCTCATGAGTTTATATTTCAAATCTGAAGAAGATACCATGAAAAATGAGATTGCTGCAACATTTTTCTAGCCTAAAAAAGGTTTATTTGTGCAAAAAAGGCGATCGCTAAGTTACGCCCCCATCAGATGGCAGGTGCGTCACAGCGTGCGTCACGCGCCGTCGCGAGGGAGCGCCAGAATTCAAATAAACAATCTTATGCATATCTTTGACTTTTTTTTTTTTGGATGGTCTCATTCTGTTTGGGACATTGCCTGCTACAAAATCATGCTGTTTTTTTACCACCAAGACGCTGTTTTTGAGCGTAATTTGTTCCATAACGGACACAAACAATAACTCTCCCTGAAGAGATGAGACGTAAACAAATGAATAACGATCCAAATTACAACGTTATTGTTTCTTTGGACTAAAAGTGCTCGATGGAATGTTGTTCTGTGGACCCTTATCTCTCAAACTAAACCAGGATTTACAGCAGTGGATACGTTTGAGAGTCGTTAACAGGATGAATCTGGTATGTACTGCGGTTTTTTATACATGTTTTGATGATCTATCGTCGATGCTTGAGGCTTAGACTTTCAAAATGATATATAGTTTGTCAAGATTAATTTTTCCCATTTCATTTTATCTATTTGAAAACAATGACATGTGCAAACAAAGAGCGTTCAGTGCGCTGGCGTCCTGGTGCATGTTAACAGGTTAACTAACTGCATGATTTTTACTGTACATTCCTACCAACTTGAGATAGTCACCACTGATAAACTATTATTAAATATAATGTAGAAACTTTAACTTTGCATCGTGAAAAGCGCTATACATATAAACTTGAATTTTATTGAATCGAACATCAAGATAATAAGGATTTCTTCTATCACGTTATACGAAAGTTTAAAGTTCAATCAAAAACGCTTTAATAAAATGAAAGTTGATGCATTATGCATTTGGGTTGTTTTTCTAACAAAAATCGATAATTTTCTAAATATATACAAATAGTAAATGTTAATAGATCAATAACTAGAATTCAGTATTGACTTTGAATTTCACTGAACACATAGAAAGTATAAAACACCGTATCTGGAAAAATGCAAAACAAAGATGCTTAAAAATGAAATGGCATAAATATCTGCAAGCAATGATTATGGACTCATATGTGCACTTACTGCAGGGCCAATAGCTTAATTAATAACCTTTCAGAGCAGCTTATGATATGTATATCATATATTCCTCTCTCTCTCTATATGTATATATATATAGAGAGAGAGAGAGAGAGAGAGAGAGAGGAATATATGATATACATATCATAAGCTGCTCTGAAAGGTTATTAATTAAGCTATATAATATATATATATATATGATTAGGCAGCACACCACCCACATATTACCAAAGAGACATTAAAGTTAAGTGTATAAATGTTTTTGAGATTCTTACCGCTTCTGTTAAAGGCAAACGATTGTGAATTATCAAATGGATATTTTTAATTTTAATATGCATGGTCTGAAGACAATCTGACTTGATTTGAGATTCCAAGATTTGCAGATTAATCACATAATTTCTAACCAATTGCTTGTTGTTGTTAATACAATAGATTCTATCTGTCTGGTGTCCTGTGCCATATCTTGATCTTTGAATGATTTAGGTCACAAAGCATGCATGCGTGATATTGCACTTGGTTTAGCAGCTTCTGATCCAGACTGATTTGTGTGGCACTAAATAACAGCAACAGTAAAAGCACAGCAGGCTAAGTTTATTATAATAACCCTCTGCGCGTATTTCTCTTCAATAGGGATATGGACATGAAAACAATGCATTAACAAGCCATATGTCTCCGGAGCAGCCATGTCAACGCAAAAAAAATAATTGCGAAATCAACAACTCATTGGAGCCAAAGAGCAAAAGTAGATCTCAGTCACTCACCAGCAGCAGCCAGACGCGCGTTCATCCCGCATTCCTCCCGCGCGCTCACCGGAACCGACACATCAGACCCCGCTTTCCCGCCACAGCAACGTCTGCTTCGCTACAGTTCCCGGATAAAAGCGACTCTCTCTCTCACCGACACCGACGAACACACGACACTCACTGCGCTGCGAGACACACCAACTACTGAGCGAATCCCTCTGTCTGAACCGGATCTTCTGTAATGATTCATATGAACCGATTCGCAAGGTGCGAGTGAATCACTGTGCTATAAAGAGGCCAAATCATAATCCATCTCGACACATTTAGTGTCTCGAATACAAGTGACAACATCAAAATAGAATAGCTTCCACTAAATAATACAGAGGGGTTAATTGAGTTATTTCAATGGCAAAAGTGTCCCAATTTACCTGAATTCACCTCGTAAATAAACGTAAGCAATGACATATTAATAAATAGGCTAGTAATAGGCTATTTAAGTAAAAAAAAAAGCATTATAAAACAATAATTAACTGAAATAACAGATATAGGCCATAAAATCATAAATAAGTCATAGATTAACCCTTTATTCGTTATAGTAAAGCTTAGTATCATGGCGAAATTTAATATGGCATGTTTCATATGTTAAATTATTCTTTAGAATATTATATTGCAAACCTATTATTTAACTTTTATACCGACACAGACTATCTTCTGGCATTATTATTTATTATTATGTTTTATTATTTAGCTCACACTTTATTTTAAGGTCCAGTTCTTGCTATTAACAAACCATTAACTACAACTTTTGCCTCAATAAACTCATAATTTGCTGCTTATTAATAGTAAGGTAGTTGTTAAGTTTAGGTATTGGGTAGGATTGGGGGTGTAGAATATGGTCGTGCAGAATAAGGCATTAATATGTGCTTTATAAGTACAGCTAATATGTTAATAATAGGCATGCTAATAAGCAACTAGTTAGAAATGGTCCCTATATAGGTTACTAATGTGCTTCCTTTCTTTTTATATTATTGGTTGTTTTGTTATAGGCTAAGAAGCTTGTGTGAATGCACATTATTGCTGTCCTTTAATCGTTTACATTGATAATTTCTCTTATCATCTTCTCAGAGAACCGAGTCATTGAAACGAACCGCTCGAGCGAGTCGACTCGCTGAGATGAATCGCGAGCGCGCGCCACTCTGAGGACTGTTGTGTTCGTCTGAAGGAAGGGCGGATAATGAGCGCTGTAATCGCTTCTTGTTTCGGTTCTGCATGTGCTCACAGTCGATCTCAGACTCACACACTCACATTATGCTTCACTTCGAGCAGAAGCTGCATGTCCGGGCCACAGAAACAGGTTTTACGACCTGATGAGTTTGTGCAAGAAATAGATGAGAGTTGCATCTGCAGCAGCTCAAGTGTACAAGCAAACAAACCTGCGGTAATGTGCAATCAATGATCAGAAAAGCAATGCAATAGCATGAATAAACTTGCTCTCTCGCGCACACATTATATTATTACAAGCCTAAAAAAACAGGGTCTGTTTTGGAATTTAAAATGATTTATAAAAGTTGTTTTTTTAGTTGGGAATCCAGCCAAATATTTTGGTAACGAACTTCATAGAAACAGCTAGGAAAGCAAAATACTTTGCAACAGACTTTTCCGGAAATATCATGCTGTTATTATCACGGTGAAATCTCATTCATCATATTTTGAACGTGCATGATGCAGAAAGCTCAGTTTAGAAACAAGGCCACAATGTTTTCCACAATATATGACAGTGACATATTTTCCCTTCTTTTATGTGTCCTTCATCTGATCTCTTTTGATGTCACTTTGTTCTTTAAAATCACAAAAATACACAAAATAATAATCAGAGATTATTGTCTCGAGCAGATGTTTCCATGCAATTATAGGCATTTATCAGCTTTGTGGAAGCGCCACTGTAAACTGGTTATGAATGACAGGAAAATCATATTGTTTTTCTTTTCAATGTGTTTAGTCTGCAGTCGAGGCTATAGAGAACTGAAGCGAACGCTGAGAAGAACAGACAGAGGTTTCACTATTAGTGAGGAGAATCTGAGGAAAGATACACAGTATCTATCTCCACACACACTCAAGGCTGAAGACACAGACAGACACACACACAGACACAGACACAGACACAGACACACACACACACACACACACACACACACACACACACACTCAATGCTGAAGACACAGACAGACACACACACAGACACAGACACAGACACACACACACACACACACACACACACACACACACACTCAACTGAAGACACAGACAGACACACACACACACACACAGACACAGACACAGACACACACACACACACACACACACACACACACACACACACAGACACACACACACAGACACAGACACACACACACACACACACACACACACACACACACACACACACACACACACACACACACACACACACACACACACACACACACACACACACACAGACACAGACACACACACACACACACACACACACACACACACACACACACACACACACACACACACACCACACACACACACACACACACACACACACACACACACACACACACACACACACACACACACTCACACACACACACACACACACACACACACACACACACACACACACACACACACACACACACACACACACACACACACACACACACACACACACACACACACACACACACACACACACACACACACACACACACACACACACACACACACACACACACACACACACACACACACACACACACACACACACACACACACACACACACACACACACACACACACACACACACACACACACACACACACACACACACTCACACACACACACACACACACACACACACACACACTTGGATAAAAATACACTTAAAGAATGAAAATCATGACCTATTCTGGGAAATGCAGCACAATTCTTGACCTTGGAAGGAGAGATAAGAAAAACAGCATTAGTGGTACATGTTTGTGCAGTAGAAGAAAGTATATTCTATAGGGATAAAATAAATAAATAAGAGTAATAATTATAATGTATATGCAACTTATGGAGTCTCAATATATAAAAATGTAATACAAAATTACTTTAGGACTACATAATTACATTTGTTTTACAGTTTTTGCCTATTGCTTGAACACTATAGACACATGCTTAGACCAAAGTAACAAAACGTGAAGCTTTTGTTACTACACCTTAAACACAGTGTAACCATACCGTAAACAAAAGCGCTGCTTTGCACTTCAGTTGCAATTCTGCAACACACTTGCTCCTGCACACTACACACTATTTCATACATAAGACACTTAGACACACACCTGAAAACACTTACTTACAAAACTGATCACCAATCAGCCAACCACAAATAGGCCTCAGTTGAACCATTTTGAGAACTTTGCAAGCATGAAGGCAGGGAGGGAAAGAGGTAGAGGTAGAGGAAGAGGAAGAGGAAGACAAAGAGAGAGAGAGAGGAGTAGGACATGGTCGAAGAGGCTATGCACGGAACAATATTTCAGATGATATTAGAGCAACGTTGGTGGATCATGTGATAAATCATGGCCTGACAATGAGGGAAGCTGGGCAGAGAGTCCACCCACATCTAAACCGGTTCACAGTTGCATCCATCATAAGGACATTCAGACTGGAAAACAGGTACGTCTTCAACTCTCCACTCCATACTGTATCTACAGTATGTACAGTACTGTACCATATCACATTACTGTATCACATGTACTGTATTGCAAGTTGGCTAGTGCTCCTTTTGTAACAAAAAATGGTAGTTTTGTGGAACATACAGTACAGTATAGTACATAGCAGTGTACCATTGAGATGTTACAGTACTGTGTACAGTATACAGGACTGTAAAAAAGAATCAAACCAATAACAATTTGTGGTTGCATTTTTCTACACAATGACTAGAAGACCTTCTGGGGGTGGTCGGCAACGCCTGTTCACCCAACAGCAGGATCTTGCCATTGTGGAAATGGTCAGAGCAAACAATGCAATCCGTCTCCACCAGCTACGGGAACAAATACTTGCAGATAGGCAAGTATTCATCAACATCATTCGAGTAGGCATTACCACGATCAGACGTGTCTTGGTAAAGCACAAAATCACATTGAAGCAATTGTACAAGGTCCCATTTGAGAGGAACTGTATCAGGGTCAAAGGACTTCGACAAGAATATGTACAGGTAAGTGTTGCAGTCCTTTACATTTACAATACAGTATTTATGTAATCCAGTACAGTAATGAATATGTACCATTGTATCAGTACCACATAGATACATGCAGAGAGGGACACAGGTACCTGTGTGTTGGGGTGGGTGTGTGTGTGTGTGGGGGGGTTCTACATGTGTAGTACCGTAGTTGTGTGTTTTGAGTAATGCCAGCCATCCATACTATGTATTTTTTTGTTGCAGAACATCTTGGACATGGATGGAGCTGAATTTATTTACATTGATGAGGCTGGTTTCAACCTCAGCAAAACTAGACGACGGGGTCGTAATATAATTGGCCGAAGGGCAATTGTGCACGTTCCTGGGCAGCGTGGGGGAAACATCACAATGTGTGCCGCCATAAGCCTTCGAGGGCTACTACACCATCATGCCAAACTAGGTCCCTACAATACGCAACACATACTAACATTTCTCGATGACTTCATGATGCAGTTGGGGTGTGTGTTGTGTGTGTGTGTGTGTGTGTGTGTGTGTGAGCAGTGTGTTGTGTGTGTGTGTGTGTGAGAGTGTGTGAGTGAGTGAGTGTGTATGTGTGTGTGAGCAAGTGTGTGTGTGTGTGTGTGAGTGTGTGTGTGTGTGTGTGAGAGTGTGTGAGTGTGTGTGTGTGTGTGAGTGTGTGTGAGTGTGTGTGTGTGTGTGTGAGAGTGTGTGAGTGTGTGTGTGTGTGTGTGTGAGAGTGTGTGAGTGTGTGTGTGTGTGTGAGAGTGTGTGAGTGTGTGAGTGTGTGTGTGTGTGTGTGTGTGTGTGTGTGTGAGCAAGTGTGTGTGTGTGTGAGTGAGCGAGTGTGTGTTGCACATGTGTACACATAAGCACCCCCGATCCCAGCTGTGCAGAGACCAGATCTTGCAGATAGAGAGAGAGTTAGTGAAGAAGGCAAGGACACAAGCTGCACCTGTTTCTCTGTGTTTGACAGCATGAGAAAAACCCTCTCTCTGATGCTTACATAAGCCAAAGGCCATTAGCTCACTGACTGCACTGCTTTAATTGAATGCTTACAGAGTTTTTTCTTGCTATTTTGGTGAAGTAAACAGATTTTGCACATACAGTAAACACCCACAAATTCTAAATCAGTGCTTACTGATAATATCTGTGTTAGATGCATCATAATTCTGTCAGAGAGAAACCATGCAATCCGGAGTTATTTTGAAGGTTTTGATTACATTTACCGACATTTAGATTAAGATCAGCTTGGACTTTTCACCCAAATTACACTAATTTCACCCTCACTGAAGTATAATAATAAATGCAGGGGAAATTCATCTGGGAACCGGTAAAACACCTCTGTGGAAACTGGAGATATACGCATGTGCATTAATTTTTCATGAGTTTTGACTGAATCACTTGAGATAATTGCTATTGTACAGGAACCTGGCAGAGACTACTGAACACATGCATGAAGCAGCAGCCCACAGAACAGGAGTCTATTAGCTGTGGTCTGCCTGAGCAAGAACAGCCGGATATGTGCACTTCTGTCATCAGCATCCTCGTGTTTTTCATATATTATTGTGTTAACTGTCTAATATGGTAATGCCACTGAAAGATCACATATATATCGATCGTTTCATCCATCTCTCGCTTCTGCACCCTCTCTTTGTCTTGTGTTGCTTCTCAAAACTGACATTATTGATCCTAATATCTTCTTCCTCTGTTCACTATACATGAAAGTCCATCTTTCTGTTCACCTGCCCTCCACTTCTGTCAGCGAGCAACCGCAGGGTATGAAAGATCTGATGACATTTATACAGAGAAGTCTTTAAATTGACATTTTCAATAAATGCTGTGATATATAAAGAGTTTATAATAGCTCAGTTTGAGTGATGGCACTATTATCATTATTACAAAGCAATACTGGGACTTAATGTGTGTTGTTTGTCACACATGGTTATGTAAGGAATGAAGAATAACCAGCAGGCCATTACTGCAAAGTAAACCTTGGCAGGCTCCTACAAGATCTTTATCACCATCCGGGCTTATTTGTTATTGTATGCATTATCCCGCATATTACATACATGGCTAATACCAAATAAATACGTAAATGGACAAGAAACATAATATGAGCTGTTGTTTGCATTGGACGACAGTCAAATTTGCCACCATTTAATCAGAAACATTCCAGAGAGCCATTATGTGAACAGACATATTGCATATGTTTTAAATTTGAACAGTTATGCAAAAATATTGTTACTTTGTTATTTGTGATGTAGCTTCTCTTTTGATCTTCACAAGTAGTTATTTTGCAGTTAAATCAGAAGTCAAGGTAAAACAAAGCAATGGATGAAAACATATATGTGACCCTGGTGCACAAAAGCAGTCATAAGTAACACAGGTATACAGGTATCCAAAGCACATCAACTGGTTACTGGGGTTCCTCAGGGATCGGTTCTTGGACCCCTCCTCTTCTCAACATACACTACATCACTGGGACCCATCATACAGGCACATGGCTTCTCCTACCATTGCTACACCGATGACACACAGCTCTATCTCTCTTTTCAACCAGATGATCCAACGGTAGCTGCACAGATCTCAGGCTGCCTGGCGGACATCTCGGCATGGATGAAAGAACATCACCTACAGCTCAACCTGGCAAAGACTGAGCTTCTTGTCATCCCTGCCACTCCGACTCTACAGCATGACTTCTCGATTCAGTTAGGCACATCAATAATTACCCCATCAACTTCGGTCAGAAATCTTGGTGTAATCTTTGATGACCAGCTGACCTTCAAAGAGCACATTGCAAAGACTGCTCGATCTTGCAGGTTTGCGCTACACAACATCAGAAAAATCAGGCCCTTCCTGACAGAGCATGCTGCGCAACTTCTTGTCCAGGCCCTTGTCGTTTCTAGGCTGGACTACTGCAATGCCCTTCTGGCTGGTCTTCCATCAAACACAATCAAACCTCTACAAATGATTCAGAATGCAGCGGCACGACTGGTCTTCAATGAGCCCAAAAGAACCCATGTTACACCTCTCTTCATCTCATTGCACTGGCTACCAGTGGCAGCTCGCATCAAGTTCAAGACACTGATGCTTGCATACAGAACGACCACAGGCTCAGCACTACTTCCACTCACTATTACGAATCTACATCCCCTCCAGAAGTCTGAGATCTGCTAGTGAGCGACGCCTTGTGGTACCATCACAGAGAGGCTCAAAATCACTCTCCAGAACATTCTCATTCACCGTTCCTGGATGGTGGAATAATCTTCCCACCCCTATCCGGAATGCTGGATCCCTGTCAATCTTCAAGCAACAACTGAAGACTCATCTCTTTCGGCACTACTTGACTTCATCCTAAACTTGTTCTTAAAAAAAAAAAAAAAAAAAACTTTCCCTTTATCTTTCTCTCCTTCCCTTGCTAGCTTGTACTTATTTGAACAATGACTGAGACTTGGTGTTACGAGCACTTGCTCTGTCTGATTGCCTCTTCAAGATGAATCGCTTTATGTATTCCCCAATTGTAAGTCGCTTTGGATAAAAGCGTCTGCCAAATGACTAAATGTAAATGTAAATGTATATTTGTAGCAATAGCCAACAATACATTGTATGGGTCAAAATGATTGATTTTTCTTTTATGCCAAAAATCATTAGGATATTAAGATCATGTTCCATGAAGATATTTTGTAAATTTCCTACCGTAAATATATCAAAACTTAATTATTGATTAGTAATATGCATTGCTAAGAACTTCATCTGAACAACTTTAAAGGTGATTTTCTCAATATTTAGATTTTTTTGCTCCCTCATATTCCAGATTTTCAAATAGTCGTATCTCAGCCAAATATTGTCCTATCATAACAAACCATACATCAATGGGAAGCTATTTGTTCAGATTTCAGATAATGTATACATCTCAATTTCGAAACATTTACCCTTATGACTGTTTTTGTGCTCCAGTGTCACATATGGCAATAAATGTTGTTTAGTTACCAATTATGACATTTATATAGTATAAGAGACCCCAGATCAAAATATGCTCAATAGTTCTATATTATGCTCATGCAACACAAATGTACTCATTCCTGTCATGTGTGGTGCATTATGATTCAGCCAATATCAAAATATGTTGCCATCCTCCACTTATTTTCATAAAGTGTGCTATAAAGCGAGTTGGTAAACGTTAACAAATTTATGAGTAATTTCCTGCATAAACAGATAATTACCTTCAATATTTCAAAACCGCTGTGTGTGATAAGAATGTGAGCTTGATGATGTTCTGATGGCAGCGGTCTGACAGCAGATGAGAAAGCACAGTAATACTTCAAACCATGACTTAATGGTGTACATTAAAGCTTTTACTCCAAGCAGTGCAGGGTAAAATGCTGAGTTGCATCGTGTGTGTCCTAATGGGCTTCATTGTGGCTGTATCTCTCTCTCCTGGAGCCCAGAGAATCGATTTCTCCTCCAGCACAACCTGTATGAATGTATTTTACTTCATCTTTTTATTTTTCTGCAGTCCACTGAGAAAGCAGCCCACTGTAGAGAGATTATTTTATAGCTGACCCACAAAAACCTTCTTGGGGCAGTGGTTTAATATCATATATACGCCGCCGAACTCACTCACCTGAGGATCAAAAAGTAAACATGCAGCATTTATCAGAGGTTGTCCTCTCAGATGAACTTTCCTTCCTCCTCGGTTTAATTCGCTTCCCGTCTGATGCCTTTTTGGTATCCAGACTGTGGTCTTTGCAAACTGGGACTGCATTACACCTTTAAGATGATTGAAATACAGAGTATAAGATTAAAATAACTTGCAAAATCATTCATTAGAATTCACTATACACTCACCAAACCCTGTCTATAGATTAGATTAGATTATAAAAATCAGACGCCCTTTGAAAAATCACAATTTTTACACGTACCAAAAAAATATATATATATAATAATAATAAAGATTATGAAAGCTTCTTACTTGAAAGATATCTCAATAATTTTATATTGCTTTACAGTAACAATAAATTATATTTGATATGATTAATATCATATTTTTAAAAATATGATCTATTGTGATTTGGACACCCACCTCAATATATTATATTAAATAGGCCTTTCATTATCTAACCATGTCAACAAATGAAAAAGCCCACAATATATTTATTATAAGGTCAATTATTGGGTCTTCAGCCAAACACCCCAAAACCATATTCTCCAGTTATTGAAAGACTGTTGAATTATTTTGAAGAAAACATAGAGACATTTGTCTCAAAATATATTTGGTAATTTAACAACTACCATTTGCTGCATAAATCTACAACATTTTAAAACCATTAAAATGAAGCTATCACACAAGTGAGTTTGTGTTTCTGCCCGCGATCGCATCAAGGATCAGACGAATTTCTGATAAAAATTAAACGCGGATGTTTATGAAAGTGCTGCGGTTGTGAAAAAATAATAATAAGGCAGCGGCTATTTACACTAAGTGCAAATAGCAATGGATTCTGTTTACACTGTTAAAATAGCAATATTTTTTGCTATTTATACTACTTATTGCAAATAGTGGCAATCATCTGCACCTCAGTATTGTAGTACATTACAAAACAGTACGCAATAATAATGTATTGAGTGTAAATTATAGTTTTAATTCAAATTAGGCTATTAAATGGATGCTATCTTATTGGGACAATTAAGCCCTCCCTACACGTACCCGATACTTTATTTTCAACTTTTTGATTATTTCCTTCATTTGAGATTTGAAAACAGAGAAAAAAAGTTTGGCAAAAGGTGGGTTCGAACTCGGGTCGATCGCGTCAAAAAGCACACGCGGCTTACCATCTACGCCACTGAAACTGTTGTTAAACAAGTGTATTTTTTCATTGTTGACTGTCCCAATCACAGTTGGTGGGCGGAGTTAGTGTAAATAGCCTTTACCAATAAGGCTGGCTATTTGCACTTAGTGTAAATAGACACTCCGATATAATAAACCCTCCCTTTGCCTCATGCGCATTTTACTCCGCTCTGTCCTATCATATAAAAATACAATTCAGACATTCCCAGCTGTAAATACGACTTTGCCAGGTCTTGGAACTTGTAATTACGATATTTCTGAGTTCACCTGAAGAGCACGAGAGCTAAATGTGTTTCGGACTCATTTTTTTCCGGTAATATCATTCCGCAAACAAGCATATGCTTCCGCGATATCGGCGGATGGTGATGCGGTCGCTCTGTGCGCAGTTTTCACTCTCCGCTGTAATCGAGCACAGTATAACAGTATAATCAAAATCAGTTTCTCTCAGTTTTATAGTGGGAATCTTGCAAAATGTATATGTGGGCAAGTTTGAAGTATAAGTCGCCCTAAAATCAGGAGACTTCACCGGTGGAGGAGTATTATTATAGACAGAAGAAACACAGAAATAAGTGAGTACTGTCTATTAAAGTGGAATAAGTGAGTTATAATCTGGCTTCATTTTAACAGTAAACCATAGTTAATGTCAGTATTGCTTCCAGGCCTACCAATAAACTCATATCGGCTAATAACCTTATAATTATGCAATACGCTTTCTGTAAAAATCGTTCTGATGTGCTTAATATATATATTTTTTTACACTTCTTGCTAATAGACCTACCAATTAAGTTACTATTGTAGTAATTAGGCCTATAATTTTTTTAAATCTCATTTGATGAATGCAAACGAATAAGGTTAGATAGATTACATATATAAGTGTGTCATCATTTCAAAGTTTTCTACTTGGTGTCTGATATTTTAAATCATGCAGAACTTAGTTTTATGAGAAATATAAGAGGAAAATAAATACTAGGATATAGGAATATACATATTGATAAACTTGTCTAAAATGTTAGACAGACATTTTTGCCTCTCTCTCTGTTTGTTCCTGAGCTAAAACAACCTTTCAGCTCTAACCTTTCTTTAATAAAAATATAAAGTCCTGGTTAGCAGAAATCTGAGGTGACTGTCTTTGTGCTAGACATTATTTTCCAGGCCAAATAAGGTGTGATAGTCTCTCTCACACACACACACACACACACACACACACACACACACACACACACACACACACACACACACACACACACACACACACACACACACACACACACACACACACACACACACACAGACACAGACACACACACAGACACACACACACACACACACACACTCAGACACACACACACACACACACTTGATATGGCACTGATTCTAAAACGATACCAAGTACTTAAACATGCAGCAGCATTAATTTTAGAATAAATCTACAAATCATTAATCTTTACAATAGTGTTTGTGATAAGACATCTTCAGAGAGAGAATGTTTGCTTGTGGGAACATGTTTAAGCTGCTGCGTAGCGTACACACAAGCGCATGTGTTTGGGTCAGGGGCCGGAGGACAGGAAATAGCTCAGAAATTGACCGGTCTGTGCAGGACGACCCAAACACAGACACAGCTGCAGAGAGACAGTCAGTCCAAGCACACTTTAACTCAGGACAATAAAGACTTCTTACAGTACGCAAGACTCGAACCTTGAACTTTGGCCTAACAGTGTTTGCTTTTAGATAGTGTTTTATGCTGCAGGATACGGAAACAGACTGAGAGCAGACAGTAGCGTGACATTACTTTACAAGCATATCTTTATACTCATAGTTTATATACGCCTTGCTGAATCTCTAAGATGTGTAGCATTTTTAAAAGTAGGACAGATCATAAAATTGTAGTACTGTACTTAAGATTAAATTCATTACATTACACTGAGAAAAAAAACAGTAATATCTAAATTAACTGGTCAAAAATTCTATTTAACATCACTGAACCAATACATGAATTTATATCAGCAAAACTCATTTTTATGAGTAAAATCAGATAGAGATAACCCTTTAAGATTTTTTGCATGCATTAGATATCATAAACTAACAATGAACTGCACATTTTACAGCATTTTTGGTAACACTTTACAATAATGACCCATTAGTTAATGCATTAATGAGTAATACATGTATTACAGAATTTTATTAGTCTTTGTTAACATTAGTTAATACAAATACAGCTGTTCATTGTTAGTTAATATTAGCTCAGGTCCATTAAATAATATTAACTGATACAACTGATTTTAATAATATATTAGTAAATGTTACTAATCAATGCTTTGAAGTATTTTTCAGTGTTAGTTCACGTTAACTAATAATGTTAAAAAATTGAACCTTATTGTAAAGCATTACTCTAGGTTAATGTTAATTCATACATATGCTATTGTGTTATTATATAACTATATATACTGTTATATAAACATACTATACAAACATATTGTTAAATGATGCTTGTTCATAATACACTATCTAATGTTAATTTATGCTATGCAAAAAATATAATGCATGTCGAAATGAATATTAACCTAGGATAATAAATAGTGTAAGCTTGACATTTCAATTACTTACTGTATTTATTATTCACTTATTATTTACAATTACTTAGGTTAATGATACCTAATGTCTTCAGGGTTTGTAAATGCTGTGAAGGATCTTTTGTTGTTGATGTAAATGTCAACATGTGTGCAATATGAGCTTCTTTAGGGCAGTATTGAAATATTTTTTTTTATAGTTCCTCTTGTTTCTATATATACGTCTTGCAGATTCTCCATTAGGATGTAAACTTATGAGCTGAGCTGTAGTTATGAAATCTGGCAATTAGTTGGTTGGTGTGATTTGCATGACCGAAGATCTGGCGATTCGTGGCAGTGCAAAGCAACAGGTAGATGTTATAATTCTGCCTCAGCAGCCTCTGACTGAACTCTGTAAATCAAACTCTTAGCAGCGCTGGATATTCAGAATGGCTCAGGCAGATGCTAAACACCATTTTACTGTCTGCAAGCAGTAGGGCAGATATTGAACCACTTAACTCGAGTCTAATTTATGAGGTAAAATGTTTGCAGGGACTCATAATAGGACTCTGGGATTTACTGCAGACTCGTTACATCATCTTCACAGCTACGTCACGGTCCCTGCTAATGAGCGGACTGAATCTGAGTGTTTTTCCACTTTCTCCAATCTCCCTTCACCCTTTATCTATCCCGTTATCACAGCAGAGCTCTCTCTTCTTGAAGAAACTGATTACTAATGATCCACTCCTCGCTGATATAATAGTTCTCGCAGCGCATAGGTGTTATCACATTAGTGAAAGCCCAAGAGAGAGAGAGAAAATCAGAGTGCTGCATGGAGACGTGGATCATTGAGGTTTCACTACCTCCCATATAGCTATATTATATTTCTTCATGAAGATTGATAATATGTGACCCTGGACCACAAAACCAGTCATAAGGGTCAAATTATTGAAATTTAGATTTATACATCATCTGAATAAATAAGCTTTCCATTGATGTATGGTTTGTTATGATAGGACAATATTTGGCTGAGATACAACTATTTGAAAATCTGGAATCTGAGGGTGCAAAAAAATCTAAATATTGAGAAAATCATCTTTAAAGTTGTTCAAATGAAGTTCTTAGCTATGCATATTACTAATCAAAAATTAAGTTTTGATATATTTACGATAGGAAATTTACAAAATATCTTCATGGAACATGATCTTAATATCCTAATGATTTTTGGCATAAAAGAAAAATCAATCATTTTGACCCATACTATGTATTGTTGGCTATTGCTACAAATATACCCCAGCGACTTAAGACTGCTTTTGTGCTCCAGGGTCACATATGTAGCCTTAATGAGCCAAATTACCTTTACATTGTATTTGCGTTTTCAGTTAGAGTTCTTGCACCCCGAATACATTTGAACTCAGATAAATCTGCAATGTGCTGATGCCAAATCATACACCAAATAATTAACTCACTCTACAATAAATAAACGTCCAGACAGAGAGAAAGAGAACAAATACATAAACACCAGTCAAATTTATTCGGCACACAATTCTACACTGATATAGTGACATTTCTAGAAGAATCATTCTTTGTATTTTGGTAATGATAGTTATAGTGGATAATAATAACAATAAGCACATTGTATTCAG
Source organism: Schizothorax lantsangensis (assembly GCA_027422415.1). Lineage (NCBI taxonomy): Eukaryota > Metazoa > Chordata > Actinopteri > Cypriniformes > Cyprinidae > Schizothorax > Schizothorax lantsangensis. The sequence goes on along the minus strand of CM049846.1, from coordinate 37,496,946 downwards.
TTTATTATTGCTTTCAGACAAAGGCCTACTGATGACAGGGGTGTACAGTTCACTGGCTGTAATGCTGTAGAAATAGTTCCACCGTGTGGCCATTTATGAAAAAAAAGAAAATTCAATATATTAAATATATATGTTTTGAGCTAGATTGATTGTGAAATCTGTTTCTAAAACTAACTCAACTAAAACTAACTAAGTGATATTTGCCTTTGGGACAAATACATTTTAAATGTTTAAAAATGAACTGAAAACTTTAGTTTTATTGTTGTTTTCTCTGTAAGTCTCAAGGTTTACTTTTAGGACATTTTGCCAAAAAGAGTCACACAATCATCAGCCTCTCTAGAAATCACCTCACATTGCTATTAAATTTGAGTTGACTTAAGTTTCAAAGTAAAAACTTTCCTAAATATAAAATGCATTACAGATGTCTGTATATCCGTATGGTGACAGAGCCTTTGTGTTTGTATTGTGACCCAAAACATAGAGCAGTGTGGTTTACGAAGGCTGGTTTTGTTTATTTATTTGCAGTTTTATTTAGTTGCCATAAAAGCAGTAACCTTGATTTGTGGTAATGGATTACATTGAAATCAGGGTAACATTTTAGAATAGGGAACACTTATTAACTATTAACTACAACATTTCCCTCAATAAACTCCTAATTTGCTGCTTATTAATAGTTAGTAAGGTAGTTCTTAAGTTTAGGTATTGGGTAGGATTAGGGATGTAGAATAAACTCATGTAGAATAAGGCATTAATATGTGCTTAATTAGTACTAATAAATGGCTAATATTCTAGTAATATGCATGCTAATTAGTAACTAGATAAGAGACCCTAAAATAAAGTGTTACCAAAATCAGTGGTATACTTGATGTCTCAATTATAAGTCGCTTCGGATAAAAGTATATGCTAAATGAATAAATGTAAATGTGTGAATATCAGGTTGAGGACATGCATGACTTTCACATCATTCTCCGAGAGTGCTTTAATATAATGTGAGTCGTAGAAATGCTCCGATTCACATTCCCTGTGAAAACAAAGGAAAGTTATAAGCTTGGCATTTTTATGCATGTATTTTCAGTGTATTTGTAAAGAAAAAGCAAGCTGATATCGCTCACCGTGACAAAACCAAGGAAGCTGATGGAGACATTTCCGTAAATGTTGATTGTAGTTACTTTTTCCAGAGGGATGCGGTGCTTGAACATGCAGTGCTGTTGGCCTTTAATACGTACCTAACCAAACCAAAACCGTATTAAAGGTACAATTTAACAAATATTAGCTTCTCATCTTATGGTCACATCACCATTTGGCAGTTGCAAAAAAGCCTTTGAAATCTGATAATATAATATGATAACTATTTTATTCACTAGATATGTCAACAAACCATTTGCAAAAAGCTTATTAAGAAACTGATTCTTAGCTCTTTTTAGGGTTGTGCCTCGAAACACATACCTGATATCCTTCAGATTTGACGACAAAGAACATCTCAAAAGCTTCTCCCTTTTTAAAGGGGTTGTCAGAGACACTTTCCTCGGCTCCCCATTTTCCATTTCTGGAGCTGTTCATGGCCACCCTTGAGCCCATTCGAGGGTTGAAGTGGAAAGCAGTGTCATGCTTGTCAGTTGTCCCAGTCTTGAAATTTATGGAAAACCTGCATGGAAGTAGAGGCATAAAGTTTGACAAGAAAGATATTCTGAAGAATGTGGGAAACAGAGCAGTTCTGGGGCACCATTGACTTCCATAGTTTTTTTTTTCCTACTATGGAGGTCAATGGAGCCCCAAAACAGCCTGATTACAAACTTACTTCAAAATATCTTCCTTTGTGTTCGCCAGAACAAAGAAATTCATACAGGCTTGGAACTACTTGAGGGTGAATAAATGATGACAGAATTTTCATTTTTGGGTGAACTATCCCTTTAAATGATCAGAATCAAAATAATGGCTCATCTCACCAATCTCATGATGAATTGAGAAGTGAAATAAAAGAACTACAACAGATCATGCAATATTTTTTTTTATGCAAGGCTGGATCTCTCTGGCATGTTTGGTCCAGTGTTAATATGATAATAATATTGTGATACACTGAGATATATGGTACTGTGACTATACTGCTCTGTGCATCTTATCTTGTGGTAGTTGCTTTTACCTAAGCCTAATGCAGTGCATATCGGAGGATTGGTTACTTACACATGGCCAATGGAACTGTAACTTACCGGTCAGCATTAGTGGGAACAACTCCCTTCACATACAAGGCCATGCCTTCTCTCAGTCCTCCTGGAACTGGGGCCACATAAGGAAGAGTCTGTAGTAAGCACAAGAAAATAGGCATCAGTTCTAATCTTGAGGCAGGGTTTGGATTCCTTAAAATGGACATGTGAAATAAAGTGATGGTTAAAGTGCTCGTTTTCATGCACCACTGTTTGATTAAATGAATAGTTCACCCAAGAATGAAAGTTATGTCATCATTTACTCACCTTGATGTCATTCCAAACCCGAATGACTTTCTTTGTTTTGTGAAAAAACAACAACAGAAGATATACTAAAGAACAGTTTTTGCCCCATACAATGAAAGGAAGAAGAAAATGAGATTCATATGGCTTTGAAATGACACGAGGGAGAGTAAATGACAGAAATTTTAAGTGGAACATGTCTTTAAGTGCTTGCATTTTATTATGCGCATGATGCAAATTTCGTCACCAAAATAGCATGCGCGTACTATACACACACCATCCAATTTTTTTTGTTACCATCCGATTTTTCTAATCGTGTATACTTTGCACATGCAAGTCGCACATGCATATTGACTTGGTTTTGCACTATTCAGTTGTTCCACAAGGTGGCAACACTGGCCCGGGCCATTGTTTCACACTCACAGGAGAAAACTAAAGAGACGGAACTACAACAAAATAGCAAAGACAAGCGCTTATGTAAGGGGTTATGAGAGAGCCACAACTTCAGTTTAAAACAGTACAAATACATTTTTATCGGTCATAACTTCAGGAAGAAATACAGCAGATGCTGGACAAAGATGAAGTGTACACGTACAAAAATGAAGTATACTTTTGACTTAAAGGATCAGTCACTCACAGGATTTTCAACGGGCTGTAAGACCTCTGACTTTACGGTGGAAAGTTCTCCATGTGGGCTGCCCAGATATGCAGTTCTTGACTTGACTGCAGTAACAAATGAAGATTTGCTCCAGTTCTATTGAGGGAGCAAGAGAGTGTATTTAGAAAGGTCTTTACTTTCCATAGATTCTGACCCAGTATCAGTCTTACTGCAATTTTGCCACATCCTCAGAAAATGTAACTTACTTGTATTAAGCCAAAAAGGTTCACAACAACATTTCCACTGATATTTAACATTGTCACTTTTTCCAGCGGAATACGGTGCTTGAATGTGTACAGTTCTTTGCCATTCACGTGCACCTGATGAATCAAAGCAACACAACCCGTGTGAGGACAAGGTCCTAGCTTCCTTTTAGGTGTGTACTGCAAGTTTTGTGTCTCAAAACACATACCTGATATCCTTCAGATTTGACAACAAAGAACATATCAAAATCTTCCCCCTTTTTAAAAGGGTTGTCGGAGAAACTTTCCTCAGTTTCCCATTTTCCAGTCCTGTAGCTGTTCATGACCACATTTGAGCCCATTCGGGGGTTGAAGTGGAAAGCAGTTTCATGCTTGTCAGTTGGCCCAGTCTTGAAATTTATCCTAAACCTGCATGGAAGTTGAGACATCATAATCTAGATAATGACTAATTTCTCTACATTATGATAAACTGAGTTGGGTTGGGGGGGGGGGGGGGTCAATAAACATAAAAATTGTCAAGAGCAATTTTTGAAGGGGACACAAATAATACAGCCAGTTGTACATGTAAGTATAGATATGTGTACACAGCATGTGTACATAGCTCCTTGTTTAAATATGAGTTCGGTTCATAGGTTCATCACGCGGTCATATTTAATTATTATATTATTTTACGTCCTCCAAATAGTATTTTAGGTTTCGTCTGGGACTGAGGACGTCTCTTATTTAGATATTAAACCGCAGCAAGCCCACTGATCTGCCTCTTAACATCATATTGAGCAAAACCCAACACATCTAACTTTGTTCTCTCCACCGGACCTGTGTGTGTGTCGGTAAGGTAAAGGGGGAAAGCAGGCAGTGGACTAAACCACTGTGAGGCAAGGGAGGGAGGACTCAAAACGTTTCTAAACTTAAAACGCTTTTTTTGCGTTTATATTGTTTTACTACTTACACAATTATTTTAAAGGGGTCATCGGATGCAAAATTCACTTTTACATGTCGTTTGAATATAAATGTGTGTTGGCAGTGTGTATACCTTCCACCCTATAATGATAAAAAGTGATTTTTTTTTTATAATTCACATAAATCTTTACCCCTTTCTCAAATCAAGCCATTCTCACATGCCTGTCTGTGTGACGTCACACAGGGTAAGGTCGCTCCCACGATTGTTGATTGACAGTGGCGTTTTACCTTAGACCCGCCCTGAGTGAGCTGTCAGCAGTCTGCCATTGTTTCGACGCAGGTGTATACAAGAATGTCTCCTAAGCGATTGAGGTGTTTTGTTGTTGGATGTAATGAACATAGCATTTGTCATTTACTCCTGACATCTGAGCCGCTGAAGATGCAGTGGATTACGTTTGTTTTTGAAAGGAATGCACTCCCCTATCTACCTAAATGTTGTTTTACACTACCATTGAGAACTTTTAACCAAAGTATGTTATAGACTTTTCATTAAGACCCTAAAGAATCATATCAACTTGTGGAAAATGGGCATCCAATGACCCCTTTAAGTATACGGCCATTATATTATTTACAATACACAGAGTGGTTTGTAATGATATTTTTAGGGGGCACAACCCTCAGATGGGGGGGGGGTGTCCTGACCCCCCCATCCGCCCCGCGATTTACGCCCCTGAATAAGGGCAGACGATGAAGAGAACTTACCTAACTCTACAGAAAAGGACCTGTCTTTAAGATATGAGCTGAACCATCATAAGGCAGTTCCCCTGATACCGATTACATGCTCTAAATGCCAAATTAAAACATTATGATCTACAGTATCAAAGGCAGCTAGCTGTAAGATCAAGTAGTATCAATACAGCATTTTTACCAGCGTCAATTGCAAACAAAATGTCATTGAACACTTTAAAGGTGCACTAAGCGATTTTTGCCAAACAATGTTGATATTTGAAAGCACCAAAACAAACACACCCAGCCCAACAGGATCTCGCCCCTATTTTGATATCTCCGCCCCACATGTACATACACAACCCTGGCATAACGGCGATAGTGAAAACAAGCGAAGATGACACACAAGCATATTCAAACAAAAGCCAACAAAGATAAGTTGCGCGAATCAAAGCAAAACTTCCCGCTCCTTGAGTTCTCTCCACCGCCGGAAAGCTGCTCCGATATTTACACAGGTTCTTCCTCTTGCCTGATCATAACCCTTCTTTTTAGATGAGTTAATGAGTTAACTTCCTTCTTTTTGTTTTGTTCCTCTGATATTTTCCTCTTTTTATCTTCCATTTCTCTCTATCTATAATCGATCTGCTAATATCCATCCTGTGCACTCAAATTGAGCGCTCTCTTCTCTCTATCATAACAAGACACGCCCCTTACTGCTGATTGGCTGCAAGTGTGTTTTGGGACACAGTCCGACACTGTGGTCAAAAGCATTTTTTAAAAATTGCTTAATGCACCTTTAAGCAAGGCAGACTCTGTACTATGATAAGCAGTGAAACCAGACTGAAAAGGTTCTAATAAGTTAAAAATGGGAAAAAAACAGACTAGCCAGCGAATTCAAAGACAGATCCGAAAGCTGTGGAGTAAAGGTTGAACAAATGGCTATCACTTTATCAGCAAAGACCGTTAAAAATTTCTCACAAAGTTCAGCTGAGGGCTCCCTATGAAATTGGCAAGTCAGATTAATTACTGAGTTTATTGTGGAGAATTAAAACCTAGGTCTATGACAGTGTGTAATTAGATCAGAAAAATATTTTAATCTAGCTGACTTTGCACTACTCTGAATCTTAACCAGACTCAAAGGACATAGTCACACGATCATGCGTCCATCTCATCTCCGCTTTACAACAAGCCTGTCTAAGAGAGCAAGCATTATCATTCAAACAATAATAAGATTTTATATTTTTTTGGTTGTTTCAGTTTAAAAGGACCAATGGAATCCAAAAGAGAAATCTAATTTGTAGAGGTGTGATGTGACACTTAGCTGACGAGACGAGACAAGACACAAGATTGGGTTCACAAGAATGAGACGAGACGAGACACATTTTTACACAGTATTTTTAAGAAATCCTCTATGATGAAATTTACATGACTGGAAAAATAGTCTGCAGGTGCATTTTGAAATGTCATTGTATAAGTAACAAAAAGTATAAATGACAAAAAAAGTATTTTTCTTAGTCTTATTAAGTGCAAACAAAAAGTGCAACCATAATCAAAGTACTCTCTCAATATTCAAAGTGCAAATAGCGACCAATTTTTTTTCAAGCATGATACAGAGCTAAGAGAACATTACATATATACAGCCCAGCATAAGATAAGTTTGTTATTTGGATATTTGGATATACTGTATGTAGTGCGGGGAATTGAAATCTTTTTTGAATGCATGTTCACGTTTTAATATCGCTTTTGAATTTTTGACCACGCGTACTCTGTGTATTGATAGTTTTCACGTGACGTCACACTCTTATAGGAATGTCCACCTGGAGGGCAAAACAAAGCTTTGCTCCACTGACCGCCAGCTATTTTTACGCAGTTTGCATTAAGTAGTAATGTAGTAAAATGCAGATATTAAAAGGCAAGAGTCAGTGGACACCTTATTGATGATGTATATTTTGTACATGGCAAGAAGATGAAGCCAGAATATAAACACAATGTGCAAAGTTTCACATTAAATGCTTCCCATAGAAAACCATTAGAAGAAAACACTGAACCGTTAAGCGGACTGCGTTCATATTCCGGCCTCATCTGCTTGCCTGTGTAAACTATGCATTATTAATGTGGTGATTACTGAATTTGATCTTTTAATATTACTGTTTTAAATATATTAAGGCACTTTAAGTGTTTTTACAACGTTTTGTCGCACTGTTTATGATTGAAATATTGCCGCGGGTGCTTAATATGGATTGCAAATGTCCAAAACTTGCATTTTGTTCAGAAATACCTTTGTTTTATTCTTTTGAGACGTGATATAAATATTTGCGGCTGGGAAACAGATGAAAAATTGACACGCTTGTCCTGCAGTTCTTTAGATGTTTTGCCCTCCAGGTCTTCGAGCCGGTTACGTGGCTGAAAGCTATCAATAGGGAGTGGCGGTGCTGAGCATGCATTTTACAAGATGAGACATTTGTCAGACGATTACAGGCTCTGTTGCGCAATGAATCCTACGCCATGGTCTTGTCAGTCATCTCGCCTTACTCTCGTCACGTGATCAGTGAACTCTGATTCCTGGAGCACTGTGTGCGACTCTGCAAATCGTGCTGGATGAGCAGAGCAGACGCTGTCTGTTTAGAATTCAAGAGACTGTTATCCAATTGAATTACCATATTGACCCGAATATAAGACAATATTTTTTTCTTGGAAATACATGTGAAAAAATGTGGTCGTCTTATATTCAGGGTCTAGACTTTGACATGTCAATAACACACCCACAACTATAGGTGGCGCCAAATATGCGTAAAACGAGTGTGCCATGAAATATGTAATGTAATGTGTGTTGTAAAGATCGCGAGTGAAAACAAAAGAAAAAGAAAAGCTTACAGCGGCATGAGTCGTGACTGTCATGTTAACCTGATGGGACCAAACTTCCTCTGTAAGTGATTTTAAAACATAAGACAGAACCCAGATTTGAAGACTACAATAAGATTTCACTTCTACTGTTAATAAAATGTTGGTAGGCTGCTATGAGATGGATAGCCTAAATGTTATATAATTCAGATGGGCTACCTTTTATGGTATGTCAAAAAGTGTATATTTTTAAATGTGATTGTTGGTACATTTTACCAGTATTTACCATACTTTCAAAACAAAAATTAAAATAGGAAAAATATGCAATATGATAATAATTTAAGGAAAAGTGTGTTTTACTGAGGAAAAAAACCTTACCAAAGGTACATCTGGAAAAAGGGGGGTCGTCTTATAATCAGGGTCGTCTTATATTCGGGTCAATACGGTATTTTTTTTTATTTCTATAAAAATCAAAATGACAGTGGAGTAATGTAATGTAAACGTAGCGGTGGTATATTCTATACTAATTTCACCCTCACACTGATCATCATGGCGATATCGTGAGACAGCTTTTCACCTCAACGAGAAATCTCATCACATTTTAATATCGCAAGATCTCGTGGTACGAGATCTCATCACACCCCTAATGGTTGGCATTAGCTAAGCATATGTCAGTGCAAATCGGAGAATGTGGCCTATTCCTGCCTGAACTATAGTATTGAATTAATTTTGTATTTGGTTGCAAAAACACAGCCAAATGAATACTAGCTTACCGGTCAGCATTAGCAGGAATAACTCCCTGCAAGTACAAGGCCATGCCTTCTCTCAGTCCTCCTGAAATTGGGCCCATATAAGGAATAGTCTGTAGTAAACACAATAAAATAGATTTCAGTCTTATATGAATCAGCATGTTGTGGCAGGGGACAAACTCAATTAAATAGAAATTTGAAATACTTTGTTTTTTGTTGTTTAAAGTGTGTACCGCAAATTGAAAGTATGTCAAACAAATTGCTTTTGGTTGATACTATTGTATTATGTTTATATAATACAGTATGTTTCATTAAGACATAGTTCAAACAAATATATAAGTTTGTCATCTTTTAATCATACTCATGCTATTTTGAAACTGTATAGCCCCTTTCACACTGCACGTTGGTCCCGGACAATTGGCAGAAAATTGCCGGAGTGCCTTCTGTGTGAACGCAAACACGTCCCAGGATTAATTCCGGGATTGATCCTGGGTTGGGGACCTAGTAACATTGCCGGGTTCAGTCCCAGAACGAGCGCTGTGTGAACAAAAGCCGGATCAATGCCGTAAAGGGTGTGTCGTAGTGATGACGCACTTTATCGTTCGACTGTTTTACCGGGTGTTTTGAAGGCAGATCAACGTTCACACGACAAAAAATGTGTAAACTGGAATGAAGCAGCGATCAGGGAGCTCCTCACTATCAGCGCTGAAGCTGAAATCGTTCGCCAGTTTAGTGAAATGTTGCGCGGCGCATTATACACGTCACATGAAATGTCACGTGTCTTTACGGGATCTTTACGGGTTGTGTGTGAACGCACACACAGATCCCGGAAAATCACAGGCAGTGTGAATGAACCAAAATCAGACCATCCCGGGACAAATCACGGGACACATCACGTGTATTTTCCAGAATGGCTGTGTGAAAGAGGCTTATGACTTTCTTTTGTGGAAAACAACAGAATATATACTAAAGAATGTTTTGATTATTTGTATCATTACAATGAATGTCAAAGGGGTCCAAAACAACATTGGATCCTATTTATATATGGTTTGGAAAGACAAAACATCACAGGAAATAATTAGTCACTCACAAGGTTTTGGACGGGCTTTAAGACCTCTGACTGTATGGTGGAAAGGTCCCAGCGTGAGCTACCCAGATGTGTAGCTCTTGACGTGACTTTAGTAACAAATGAGGATTTGCTCCAGTTCTACAATGAGAGAAAGTATTCAAAAAGCTCTTTACTTTTTATGTCATTCTCAATAGATTCTAATAATGTAACATTCATGCTGCAATATCTGCACAGCTGCAGAAAATGTTACTTACTTGTATGAACCCAAAAAGATTCACAGCAACATCTCCACTGATATTTAACATTGACACTTTTTCCAGCGGTATACGGTGCTTGAATGTGTACAGCTCTTTACCATTCACATAAACCTGATGAACCACAGCAACACAACCCATGTGAATACAAGTTCCTAGCTTTTTTGGGGGGTACTGTGAGTTACTGTGAGTATCGATTCTCATAGTACTTACCAAATATCCTTCAGACTTGACAACAATAAACATCTCAAAAGCTTCTCCCTTTTTAAAGGGGTTGTCAGAGACACTTTCCTCTGCCTCCCATCCTCCGTTCCTGAAGCTGTTCATGACCACCTTCCGGTCCATTCCAGAGTTGAAATGAAAAGCAATGTCATCATTGTTGGATGGCCCAGTGTTGAAACTTAGTTCAAACCTGTATAGAAGTTGAAATGTTTAAGCACCGAATCCAATAGTTTTTGTGCATTTTCTCAAATTGTCCAAAAAATAGGAAGATTCCTTACTGGTCAGCATTAGTAGGAACAACTCCCTGTAAGTACAAGGCCATGCATTCTCTCAGTCCTCCGGAAATTTGGCCCACATAAGGAAGAGTCTGTAGTAAACACAAGGAAATAGGCATCAACGTATATTAACCCGATTCTTAATGCAGGTTTTGAACTCGACAAATGAAAATATGGAATTTCAATGATATTTAAAGCGGACATCACAATCTTGAAACTGTTGTGAGGCTATTGCTATTGGTTGAAACAGTTCTCATGCACTGCTGTTTCATTAAGTGCTCAGACTTTGTTGTGCTCTCAGAAGTCACTGGAAAAGACCAGACACTCACAGGGTTTTGGACTGGCTGCAAGATCTCTGCTTGTACGGTGGAAAGTTCCCCATGTGAGCTTCCCAGTTTGGTGATTTTTGTTGTAACTTCCGTTGGAAATAAAGATGTGCTCCAGTTCTAATGAGGCAACAGAGAAACATGACTTTAGACAGCTCTTCACCCTCTAAGCCATTATCACTCAATATCATTCATGCTGCAACATTGCTTTACCTGAAGAAAAAATAACTTACTTGTATGAAACCAGAAAGGTTAACAGCAACATCTCCACTGATATTTAACGTTGACACTTTTTCCAGTGGTATACGGTGCTTGAATGTGTACAGCTCTTTACCATTCACATAAACCTGATGAACCAAAGCAACACAACCCGTGTGAGGACAAGGTCCTAGCTTCCTTTTAGGAGTGTGGTGAGTCTCGTTCTCAAAACATGTACCTGATATCCTTCAGATTTGATGACAGTGAACATCTCAAAAGCTTCTCCCTTTTTAAAGGGGTTGTCAGAGACACTTTCCTCAGTTCCCAAATTTCCATTTATCACACTGTTCATGACCACCTTCCGGTCCATTCCAGGGTTGAAGTGGAATGCAAAGTCATCATTGCTGGACTGCCCAGTCTTGAAATTTATTTCAAATCTGGATGGACGTTAAAATGTTAAAGCAACCAAATCCAAATAACAATGATTGGTTTTATCTAATTTACCAAATTTAACAATGATATGATTCCTTACTGGTCAGCATTGGTAGGAACAACTCCCTGTAAGTACAAGGCCATGCCTTCTCTCAGTCCTCCTGAAATTGGGGCCACATAAGGAAGGTTCTGCAAACACAAGATAATAGGCATCGGCATATATTAATCAAATTCTTATGGCAGGTTTTGACCTCACTGAAATGGGAATATGGAATTTCAATTATGTTTAAAGTGGTCGTGACAATCTTGAAACTGTGGTGAGGCAATTGCTATTGGTTGAAACAGTTCTCATGCACTGCTGTTTCATTAAGTGCTCAGACTTTGTTGTGCTTTCAGAAGTCACTGGAAAAGACCAGACACTCACAGGGTTTTGGACTGGCTGCAAGATCTCTGCTTGTACGGTGGAAAGTTCCCCATGTGAGCTTCCTAGTTTGGTGATTTTTGTTGTAACTTTTGTAGGAAATTCAGATGTGCTCCAGTTCTAATGAGGCAACAGAGAAAATGACTTTAGAAAGCTCTTCACCCTTCCAAGCCATTCTCACTCGAATATCATTCATGCTGCAACATTGCTTTACCTGAAGAAAAAATAACTTACTTGTATGAAACCAGAAAGGTTCACAGCAACATCTTTACTGATATTTAACGTTGACACTTTTTCCAGTGGTATACGGTGCTTGAATGTGTACAGCTCTTTACCATTCACATAAACCTGATGAACCAAAACAACACAACCCGTGTGAGGACAAGGTCCTAGCTCCCTTTTAGGAGTGTGGTGAGTCTCGTTCTCAAAACATGTACCTGATATCCTTCAGATTTGATGACAGTGAACATCTCAAAAGCTTCTCCCTTTTTAAAGGGGTTGTCAGAGACACTTTCCTCAGCCTCCCATCCATCCGTTCACTGAAGCTGTTCATGAACACCTTCCGGTCCATTCGAGGGTTGAAGTGAAAAGCAAAGTCATCATTGCTGGACTGCCCAGTCTTGAAATTTATTTCAAATCTAAATGGAAGTTAAAATGTTAAAGCAACCAAATCCAAGTAACAATGAATTGTTTGTATCCAATTTCCCAAATTTAACAACGATATGATTCCTTACTGGTCAGCATTAGTGGGAACAACTCCCTTCAAGTACAAGGCCATGCCTTCTCTCAGTCCTCCTGAAATTGGGGCCACATAAGGAAGGTTCTGCAAACACAAGAAATAGGCATCGGCATATATTAATCAAATTCTTATGGCAGGTTTTGACCTCACTGAAATGGGAATATGGAATTTCAATTATATTTAAAGTGGTCATGACAATCTTGAAACTGTGGTGAGGCAATTGCTATTGGTTGAAACAGTTCTCATGCACTGCTGTTTCATTAAGTGCTCAGACTTTGTTGTGCTTTCAGAAGTCACTGGAAAAGACCAGACACTCACAGGGTTTTGGACTGGCTGCAAGATCTCTGCTTGTACGGTGGAAAGTTCCCCATGTGAGCTTCCTAGTTTGGTGATTTTTGTTGTAACTTTTGTAGGAAATACAGATGTGCTTTCCAGTTCTAATGAGGGAACAGAGAAAAGTGACTTTAGAAAGCTCTTCACCCTCCAAGCCATTCTCACTCAATGATTCTGCTGACAAACCATTCATGCTGCTGAAGAGAAAGTAACTTACTTGTATGAAACCAGAAAGGTTCACAGCAACATCTCCACTGATATTTAACGTTGACACTTTTTCCAGTGGTATACGGTGCTTGAATGTGTACAGCTCTTTACCATTCACATAAACCTGATGAACCAAAGCAACACAACCCGTGTGAGGACAAGGTCCTAGCTCCTTTTAGGAGTGTGCTGAGTCTCGTTCTCAAAACATGTACCTGATATCCTTCAGATTTGATGACAGTGAACATCTCAAAAGCTTTCTCCCTTTTTAAAGGGGTTGTCAGAGACACTTTCCTCAGCCTCCCATCCTCCGTTCCTGAAGCTGTTCATGAACACCTTCTGGTCCATTCGAGGGTTGAAGTGGAAAGCAAAGTCATCATTGCTGGACTGCCCAGTCTTGAAATTTATTTCAAATCTGGATGGAAGTTAAAATGTTAAAGCAACCAAATCCAAATAACAATGAATTGTTTTATCCAATTTCCCAAATTTAACAAATATGATTCCTTACTGGTCAGCATTAGTGGGAACAACTCCCTTCAAGTACAAGGCCATGCCTTCTCTCAGTCCTCCTGAAATTGGGGCCACATAAGGAAGGTTCTGCAAACACAAGGAAATAGGCATTGGCATATATTAATCAAATTCTTATGGCAGGTTTTGAACACACTGAAATGGGAATATGGAATTTCAATTATATTTAAAGTGGTCATGACAATCTTGAAACTGTGGTGAGGCAATTGCTATTGGTTGAAACAGTTCTCATGCACTGCTGTTTCATTAAGTGCTCAGACTTTGTTGTGCTTTCAGAAGTCACTGGAAAAGACCAGACACTCACAGGGTTTTGGACTGGCTGCAAGATCTCTGCTTGTACGGTGGAAAGTTCCCCATGTGAGCTTCCCAGTTTGGTGATTTTTGTTGTAACTTTTGTAGGAAATACAGATGCTCTCCAGTTCTAATGAGGGAACAGAGAAAAGTGACTTTAGAAAGCTCTTTTGCACCCTCCAAGCTATTCTCATTCTCACTGAATTCTGTGACAATATCATTCATGCTGCAACATGCTTTACCTGAGAGAAAAGTAACTTACTTGTATGAAACCAGAAAGGTTCACAGCAACATCTTTACTGATATTTAACGTTGACACTTTTTCCAGTGGTATACGGTGCTTGAATGTGTACAGCTCTTTACCATTCACATAAACCTGATGAACCAAAACAACACAACCCGTGTGAGGACAAGGTCCTAGCTCCCTTTTAGGAGTGTGCTGAGTCTCGTTCTCAAAACATGTACCTGATATCCTTCAGATTTGATGACAGTGAACATCTCAAAAGCTTCTCCCTTTTTAAAGGGGTTGTCAGAGACACTTTCCTCTGCCTCCCATCCTCCGTTCCTGAAGCTGTTCATGAACACCTTCCGTCCATTCGAGGGTTGAAGTGGAAAGCAAAGTCATCATTTTCAGCTGGACTGCCCAGTCTTGAAATTTATTTCCAAATCTAAATAGGACGTTGAAATGTGTTTAAAGCACCAAATCCAAGATAACAGCAAATTGTTTTTGTTCCATTTCCCAAATTTTACAACGATATGATTCCTTACTGGTCAGCATTAGTGGGAACAACTCCCTTCAAGTACAAGGCCATGCCTTCTCTCAGTCCTCCTGAAATTGGGGCCACATAAGGAAGGTTCTGCAAACACAAGGAAATAGGCATTGGCATATATTAATCAAATTCTTATGGCAGGTTTTGAACACACTGAAATGGGAATATGGAATTTCAATTATATTTAAAGTGGTCATGACAATCTTGAAACTGTGGTGAGGCAATTGCTATTGGTTGAAACAGTTCTCATGCACTGCTGTTTCATTAAGTGCTCAGACTTTGTTGTGCTTTCAGAAGTCACTGGAAAAGACCAGACACTCACAGGGTTTTGGACTGGCTGCAAGATCTCTGCTTGTACGGTGGAAAGTTCCCCATGTGAGCTTCCTAGTTTGGTGATTTTTGTTGTAACTTTTGTAGGAAATTCAGATGTGCTCCAGTTCTAATGAGGGAACAGAGAAAATGACTTTAGAAAGCTCTTCACCCTCCAAGCCATTCTCACTCAATATCATTCATGCTGCAACATTGCTTTACCTGAAGAAAAAATAACTTACTTGTATGAAACCAGAAAGGTTCACAGCAACATCTCCACTGATATTTAACGTTGACACTTTTTCCAGTGGTATACGGTGCTTGAATGTGTACAGCTCTTTACCATTCACATAAACCTGATGAACCAAAGCAACACAACCCGTGTGAGGACAAGGTCCTAGCTTCCTTTTAGGAGTGTGCTGAGTCTCGTTCTCAAAACATGTACCTGATATCCTTCAGATTTGATGACAGTGAACATCTCAAAAGCTTCTCCCTTTTTAAAGGGGTTGTCAGAGACACTTTCCTCAGCCTCCCATCCTCCGTATCCTGAAGCTGTTCATGACCACCTTCTGGTCCATTCGAGGGTTGAAGTGGAAAAGCAAAGTCATCATTGCTGGACTGCCCAGTCTTGAAATTTATTTCAAATCTGGATGGACGTTAAAATGTTAAAGCAACCAAATCCAAATAACAATGAAATTGTTTTATCTAATTTACCCAAATTTAACAATGATATGATTCCTTACTGGTCAGCATTAGTAGGGAACAACTCCCTGTCAAGTACAAGGCCATGCCTTCTCTCAGTCCTCCTGAAATTGGGGCCACATAAGGAAGGTTCTGCAAACACAAGGATAATAGGCATTGGCATATATTAATCAAATTCTTATGGCAGGTTTTGACCTCACTGAAATGGGAATATGGAATTTCAATTATGTTTAAAGTGGTCACAGTGACAATCTTGAAACTGTGGTGAGGCAATTGCTATTGGTTGAAACAGTTCTCATGCACTGCTGTTTCATTAAGTGCTCAGACTTTGTTGTGCTTTCAGAAGTCACTGGAAAAGACCAGACACTCACAGGGTTTTGGACTGGCTGCAAGATCTCTGCTTGTACGGTGGAAAGTTCCCCATGTGAGCTTCCTAGTTTGGTGATTTTTGTTGTAACTTCCGTTGTAGGAAATAAAGATGTGCTCCAGTTCTAATGAGGGAACAGAGAAACATGACTTTAGAAAACTCTTCACCCTCCAAGCCATTCTCACTCAATATCATTCATGCTGCAACATTGCTTTACCTGAAGAAAAAATAACTTACTTGTATGAAACCAGAAAGGTTAACAGCAACATCTCCACTGATATTTAACGTTGACACTTTTTCCAGTGGTATACGGTGCTTGAATGTGTACAGCTCTTTACCATTCACATAAACCTGATGAACCAAAGCAACACAACCCGTGTGAGGACAAGGTCCTAGCTCCTTTTAGGAGTGTGGTGAGTCTCGTTCTCAAAACATGTACCTGATATCCTTCAGATTTGATGACAGTGAACATCTCAAAAGCTTCTCCCTTTTTAAAGGGGTTGTCAGAGACACTTTCCTCAGCCTCCCATCATCCGTATCACTGAAGCTGTTCATGACCACCTTCCGGTCCATTCGAGGGTTGAAGTGGAATGCAAAGTCATCATTGCTGGACTGCCCAGTCTTGAAATTTATTTCAAATCTGGATGGACGTTAAAATGTTAAAGCAACCAGATTGGTTTTATCTAATTTACCAAATTTAACAATGATATGATTCCTTACTGGTCAGCATTGGTAGGAACAACTCCCTGTAAGTACAAGGCCATGCCTTCTCTCAGTCCTCCTGAAATTGGGGCCACATAAGGAAGGTTCTGCAAACACAAGATAATAGGCAGGCAGGCAATTGAAATGGGAATATGGAATTTCAATTATGTTTAAAGTGGTCGTGACAATCTTGAAACTGTGGTGAGGCAATTGCTATTGGTTGAAACAGTTCTCATGCACTGCTGTTTCATTAAGTGCTCAGACTTTGTTGTGCTTTCAGAAGTCACTGGAAAAGACCAGACACTCACAGGGTTTTGGACTGGCTGCAAGATCTCTGCTTGTACGGTGGAAAGTTCCCCATGTGAGCTTCCTAGTTTGGTGATTTTTGTTGTAACTTCCGTCTCCAGTTCTAATTGACTTTAGACAGCTCTTCACCCTCTAAGCCATTATCACTCAATATCATTCATGCTGCAACATTGCTTTACCTGAAGAAAAAATAACTTACTTGTATGAAACCAGAAAGGTCAGCAACATCTCCACTGATATTTAACGTTGACACTTTTTCCAGTGGTATACGGTGCTTGAATGTGTACAGCTCTTTACCATTCACATAAACCTGATGAACCAAAGCAACACAACCCGTGTGAGGACAAGGTCCTAGCTTCCTCTCGTTCTCAAAACATGTACCTGATATCCTTCAGATTTGATGACAGTGAACATCTCAAAAGCTTCTCCCTTTTTAAAGGGGTTGTCAGAGACACTTTCCTCAGTTGTTCATGACAATTCCAGGGTTGAAGTGGAATGCAAAGTCATCATTGCTGGACTGCCCAGTCTTGAAATTTATTTCAAATCTGGATGGACGTTAAAATGTTAAAGCAACCAAATCCAAATAACAATGATTGGTTTTATGATATGATTCCTTACTGGTCAGCATTGGTGGAACAACTCCCTGTAAGTACAAGGCCATGCCTTCTCTCAGTCCTCCTGAAATTGGGGCCACATAAGGAAGGTTCTGCAAACACAAGATAATAGGCATCGGCATATATTAATCAAATTCTTATGGCAGGTTTTGACCTCACTGAAATGGGAATATGGAATTTCAATTATGTTTAAAGTGGTCGTGACAATCTTGAAACTGTGGTGAGGCAATTGCTATTGGTTGAAACAGTTCTCATGCACTGCTGTTTCATTAAGTGCTCAGACTTTGTTGTGCTTTCAGAAGTCACTGGAAAAGACCAGACACTCACAGGGTTTTGGACTGGCTGCAAGATCTCTGCTTGTACGGTGGAAAGTTCCCCATGTGAGCTTCCTAGTTTGGTGATTTTTGTTGTAACTTTTGTAGGAAATTCAGATGTGCTCCAGTTCTAATGAGGGAACAGAGAAAATGACTTTAGAAACTCTTCACCCTCCAAGCCATTCTCACTTGATTCGACAATATCATTCATGCTGCAACATTGCTTTACCTGAAGAAAAAATAACTTACTTGTATGAAACCAGAAAGGTTAACAGCAACATCTTCCACTGATATTTAACGTTGACACTTTTTCCAGTGGTATACGGTGCTTGAATGTGTACAGCTCTTTACCATTCACATAAACCTGATGAACCAAAGCAACACAACCCGTGTGAGGACAAGGTCCTAGCTTCCTTTTAGGAGTGTGGTGAGTCTCGTTCTCAAAACATGTACCTGATATCCTTCAGATTTGATGACAGTGAACATCTCAAAAGCTTCTCCCTTTTTAAAGGGGTTGTCAGAGACACTTTCCTCAGTTCCCAAATTTCCATTTATCACAAGCTGTTCATAACCACCTTCTGGTCCATTCCAGGGTTGAAGTGGAATGCAAAGTCATCATTGCTGGACTGCCCAGTCTTGAAATTTATTTCAAATCTGGATGGACGTTAAAATGTTAAAGCAACCAAATCCAAATAACAATGATTGGTTTTATCCAATTTACCAAATTTAACAATGATATGATTCCTTACTGGTCAGCATTGGTAGGAACAACTCCCTGTAAGTACAAGGCCATGCCTTCTCTCAGTCCTCCTGAAATTGGGGCCACATAAGGAAGGTTCTGCAAACACAAGATAATAGGCATCGGCATATATTAATCAAATTCTTATGGCAGGTTTTGACCTCACTGAAATGGGAATATGGAATTTCAATTATGTTTAAAGTGGTCGTGACAATCTTGAAACTGTGGTGAGGCAATTGCTATTGGTTGAAACAGTTCTCATGCACTGCTGTTTCATTAAGTGCTCAGACTTTGTTGTGCTTTCAGAAGTCACTGGAAAAGACCAGACACTCACAGGGTTTTGGACTGGCTGCAAGATCTCTGCTTGTACGGTGGAAAGTTCCCCATGTGAGCTTCCTAGTTTGGTGATTTTTGTTGTAACTTTTGTAGGAAATACAGATGCTTTCCAGTTCTAATGAGGGAACAGAGAAAAGTGACTTTAGAAAACTCTTCACCCTCCAAGCTATTCTCATTCTCACTGAATTCTGTGACAAAACCATTCATGCTGCTGAAGAGAAAGTAACTTACTTGCATGAAACCAGAAAGGTTAACAGCAACATCTCCACTGATATTTAACGTTGACACTTTTTCCAGTGGTATACGGTGCTTGAATGTGTACAGCTCTTTACCATTCACATAAACCTGATGAACCAAAGCAACACAACCCGTGTGAGGACAAGATCCTAGCTCCCTTTTAGGAGTGTGCTGAGTCTCGTTCTCAAAACATGTACCTGATATCCTTCAGATTTGATGACAGTGAACATCTCAAAAGTTTCTCCCTTTTTAAAGGGGTTGTCAGAGACACTTTCCTCTGCCTCCCATCCTCCGTTCCTGAAGCTGTTCATGAACACCTTCTGGTCCATTCGAGGGTTGAAGTGGAAAGTAATGTCATCATTTTCAGATGGCCCAGTCTTGAAATTTAGCCCAAACCTGTATAGAAATTGAAATGTGTTTAAACACTAAATCCAAATAACAGCAAATTGTTTTTGTTCAATTTCCCAAACTGTCCAAAAATGATTCCTTACTTGTCAGCATTAGTGGGAACAACTCCCTTCAAGTACAAGGCCATGCCTTCTCTCAGTCCTCCTGAAATTGGGGCCACATAAGGAAGGTTCTGCAAACACAAGATAATAGGCATCGGCATATATTAATCAAATTCTTATGGCAGGTTTTGACCTCACTGAAATGGGAATATGGAATTTCAATTATGTTTAAAGTGGTCGTGACAATCTTGAAACTGTGGTGAGGCAATTGCTATTGGTTGAAACAGTTCTCATGCACTGCTGTTTCATTAAGTGCTCAGACTTTGTTGTGCTTTCAGAAGTCACTGGAAAAGACCAGACACTCACAGGGTTTTGGACTGGCTGCAAGATCTCTGCTTGTACGGTGGAAAGTTCCCCATGTGAGCTTCCTAGTTTGGTGATTTTTGTTGTAACTTCCGTTGGAAATAAAGATGTGCTCCAGTTCTAATGAGGCAACAGAGAAACATGACTTTAGACAGCTCTTCACCCTCTAAGCCATTATCACTCAATATCATTCATGCTGCAACATTGCTTTACCTGAAGAAAAAATAACTTACTTGTATGAAACCAGAAAGGTTAACAGCAACATCTCCACTGATATTTAACGTTGACACTTTTTCCAGTGGTATACGGTGCTTGAATGTGTACAGCTCTTTACCATTCACATAAACCTGATGAACCAAAGCAACACAACCCGTGTGAGGACAAGGTCCTAGCTTCCTTTTAGGAGTGTGGTGAGTCTCGTTCTCAAAACATGTACCTGATATCCTTCAGATTTGATGACAGTGAACATCTCAAAAGCTTCTCCCTTTTTAAAGGGGTTGTCAGAGACACTTTCCTCAGTTCCCAAATTTCCATTTATCACACTGTTCATAACCACCTTCTGGTCCATTCCAGGGTTGAAGTGGAATGCAAAGTCATCATTGCTGGACTGCCCAGTCTTGAAATTTATTTCAAATCTGGATGGACGTTAAAATGTTAAAGCAACCAAATCCAAATAACAATGATTGGTTTTATCTAATTTACCAAATTTAACAATGATATGATTCCTTACTGGTCAGCATTGGTAGGAACAACTCCCTGTAAGTACAAGGCCATGCCTTCTCTCAGTCCTCCTGAAATTGGGGCCACATAAGGAAGGTTCTGCAAACACAAGATAATAGGCATCGGCATATATTAATCAAATTCTTATGGCAGGTTTTGACCTCACTGAAATGGGAATATGGAATTTCAATTATGTTTAAAGTGGTCGTGACAATCTTGAAACTGTGGTGAGGCAATTGCTATTGGTTGAAACAGTTCTCATGCACTGCTGTTTCATTAAGTGCTCAGACTTTGTTGTGCTTTCAGAAGTCACTGGAAAAGACCAGACACTCACAGGGTTTTGGACTGGCTGCAAGATCTCTGCTTGTACGGTGGAAAGTTCCCCATGTGAGCTTCCTAGTTTGGTGATTTTTGTTGTAACTTCCGTTGGAAATAAAGATGAGTTCTAATGAGGCAACAGAGAAACATGACTTTAGACAGCTCTTCACCCTCTAAGCCATTATCACTCAATATCATTCATGCTGCAACATTGCTTTACCTGAAGAAAAAATAACTTACTTGTATGAAAATCTTTAGAAAGCTCAGAGTTTAGCCTTCCTGCCATTCTGCACTCGATTCTGTGGACCCGGCCCATTCATGCCTCTGCAACAGTTAAGCTTTATTTCTGAGCTGTCAGATGATCATTAGTACAGTGTTTACTTACTTGTATGGCAGAAAACAACTTCTTCTTAACATCAGTAAACAATTGCTGATCCTAATGTTGATTTGGAAAACCAGCATTAGTTAGTGTATTGGCTGTATATTGCAAAGTTACGATGCTGAAAGTTCAGTGCAAACGAGATATCGTGTCTTTTAAATTATGGCAGTGGCTTGTAGGAACTACAATGTGTACGTCAGCTGCTGGGGCCATGCTGCGCAGAGAAGAGGATAAATTCACATATGAATTGTGATTCTGTATTCTACGATTTAATGATTCACAAGTTTCACAAAATGTTCCAGCGGTTCTTAGATAGTTACACATCTCTCTTGCTTCTTCCAAACTCTCATGTGAGTGTAGCTGACAAGAGAAGCTGTATTGATCCTTACATGTCCTATGCTGTATTAAAGCCTTTTAGGATTAAAAGCAGCATAGGCAGTAGCTGAAAGTTCAAAATGCAACAGCAGAGATATCGTATCTAAAGGTAAAATTATGTTGCGGTGAGACTGTCGGACCATGCCATCAACTGATAAGCTAATATTGATTCACATTGTTTAATTGTGACAACTGCTAACGCACATTCTTAATGGAGGTTCAGGGGCAAGGACGTTTCTGGACTGCACTATTGGGTTTAGACCACCTGTTCCTCGCGTGCCCAAATCTCGGTCTCTGGAGGGCCAGCCTCTCTCTCCAGCTCTAATTAGACCTGAAGCCTTATAAACTAATTGCTATAGACTTACTAGGCATGCTAGAAACTTCCCGGCATGTTGAGGCAAGTTTGTAATGTCTGGACTGATGGTTGGCCATGCTCCAGGATATTAAGTTTGGGCACACCTGGTTTAGCCATCACATTACACACTAACATAGACAGCCAATAACAGCTATCTAAAGGTATGAGACAACAGTCTACAGTATTGTGCACAGGTATGTTTGAGGGAGGGGCTATCGGACTCATAAACCACGAATGCCAATCACAATCTGATCTATTCTTAAGAGAAGGAGAACCAGAGCGGTTCAAGATAAAGGTAAATTATGACACACCTGGATGCTAGACTCCCGTTTTTTTGTTGTTTGTTTTTTTTTTTTTTTTTTAATGGGGGGGGGGGGGGGGGGGGGCAGGAGCCCTCCAGGATTAACGAGCATTACCTGGTTTAACCAATCATGTTATGGAAGCCAGCTATGCACCCCAGACCCAAGCGGTAACCCAGTAATTGTTTTTTTTGTTTGTTTGTTTTTTTTTTTTTTTGTTTTTTTTTTTTTTGGGGGGGGGTTACACAGTTAAACCACCCCTGATTAATAAAGGGGTGTTGACTCTTGCGATGCGATATTCACTTTTTTAGCATTAGTTAGTGTATTGTTGCTGCTTTCAGAAGTCACTGGAAAAGACCAGACACTCACAGGGTTTTGGACTGGCTGCAAGATCTCTGCTTGTACGGTGGAAAGTTCCCCATGTGAGCTTCCTAGTTTGGTGATTTTTGTTGTAACTTTTGTAGAAATAAAGATGTGCTCCAGTTCTAATGAGGCAACAGAGAAAATGACTTTAGAACTACAGCTCTTCACCCTCTAAGCCATTCTCACTCAATATCATTCATGCTGCAAAACCATTGCTTTACCTGAAGAAAAAATAACTTACTTGTATGAAACCAGAAAGGTTAACAGCAACATCTCCACTGATATTTAACGTTGACACTTTTTCCAGTGGTATACGGTGCTTGAATGTGTACAGCTCTTTACCATTCACATAAACCTGATGAACCAAAGCAACACAACCAAAGTGTGAGGACAAGGTCCTAGCTTCCTTTTAGGAGTGTGCCATGTGAGTCTCGTTCTCAAAACATGTACCTGATATCCTTCAGATTTGATGACAGTGAACATCTCAAAAGCTTCTCCCTTTTTAAAGGGGTTGTCAGAGACACTTTCCTCAGTTCCCAATGCACTTTCCATTTATCACAAGCTGTTCATAACCACCTTCTGGTCCATTCACAGGGTTGAAGTGGAATGAAAGTCATCATTGCTGGACACACATGCCCAGTCTTGAAATTTATTTGAAATCTGGATGGAAAACGTTAAAATGTTAAAGCAAAAGGTATGAGACAACAAATCCAAA
The DNA here is from genome assembly GCA_027422415.1 of Schizothorax lantsangensis. NCBI lineage: Eukaryota > Metazoa > Chordata > Actinopteri > Cypriniformes > Cyprinidae > Schizothorax > Schizothorax lantsangensis. Next base: position 37,473,401 of record CM049846.1, on the reverse strand, counting down.
TAACATATGCATTGGTTTTGCATCTAATTTCTCTGGGTGTCACCAAATGTAACAATATTGATTGATTCCTTACTGGTCAGCATTGGTTTAGGGAACAACTCCCTGTAAGTACAAGGCCATGCCTTCTCTCAGTCCTCCTGAAATTGGGGCCACATAAGGAAGGTTCTGCAAACACAAGATAATAGGCATCGGCATATATTAATCAATCATTCTTATGGCAGGTTTTGACCTCAAACTGAAATGGGAATATGGAATTTCAATTATAACCCAGTTTAAAGTGGTCGTGACAATCTTGAAACTGTGGTGAGGCAATTGCTATTGGTTGAAACAGTTCTCATGCACTGCTGTTTCATTAAGTGCTCAGACTTTGTTGTGCTTTCAGAAGTCACTGGAAAAGACCAGACACTCACAGGGTTTTGGACTGGCTGCAAGATCTCTGCTTGTACGGTGGAAAGTTCCCCATGTGAGCTTCCTAGTTTGGTGATTTTTGTTGTAACTTTGTTGTAGGAAATAAAGATGCCTTCCAGTTCTAATGAGGCAACAGAGAAAGTGACTTTAGAACTAAGCTCTTCACCCTCTAAGCCCCCATTCTCACTCAACAATGATCAAATTCCATGCTGCAAAAACTTCATGCTTTAGCTGAAGAAGATAACTTACTTGTATGAAACCAGAAAGGTTAACAGCAACATCTCTATTCACTGATATTTAACGTTGACACTTTTTCCAGTGGTATACGGTGCTTGAATGTGTACAGCTCTTTACCATTCACATAAACCTGATGAACCAAAGCAACACAACCCGTGTGAGGACAAGTCCTAGCTTCCCCCTTTTAGGAGTGTGGTGAGTCTCGTTCTCAAAACATGTACCTGATATCCTTCAGATTTGATGACAGTGAACATCTCAAAAGCTTCTCCCTTTTAAAGGGGTTGTCAGAGACACTTTCCTCAGCTTCCCATTCCTTATCAATAGCTGTTCATGAACACCTTCTGGTCCATTCAGGGTTGAAGTGGAAAGCAAAGTCATCATTGCTGGCTGCCCAGTCTTGAAATTTAAAGCTTTCAAACTGGATAGGAAGTTAAAATGTTAAAGCAACCAAATCCAAGTAACATAATTGGTTTTTGTAATTTCCAAATTTTACAACGTATGATTCCTTACTGGTCAGCATTGGTAGGAACAACTCCCTGCTCAAGTACAAGGCCATGCCATTCTCTCAGTCCTCCTGAAATTGGGGCCACATAAGGAAGGTTCTGCAAACACAAGATAATAGGCATCGGCATATATTAATCAAATTCTCTGGGTGTCAGGTTTTGACCTCACTGAAAGGGAATATGGAATTTCAATTATGTTTAAAGTGGTCATGACAATCTTGAAACTGTGGTGAGGCAATTGCTATTGGTTGAAACAGTTCTCATGCACTGCTGTTTCATTAAGTGCTCAGACTTTGTTGTGCTTTCAGAAGTCACTGGAAAAGACCAGACACTCACAGGGTTTTGGACTGGCTGCAAGATCTCTGCTTGTACGGTGGAAAGTTCCCCATGTGAGCTTCCTAGTTTGGTGATTTTTGTTGTAACTTTTGAAATAAAATGTGCTCCAGTTCTAATGAGGCAACAGAGAAAGTGACTTTAGACAGCTCTTCACCCTCTAAGCCATTATCAAGCTCAAAGGTATAATTCATGCTGACAACATTCATGCTTTACCTGAAGAAAAAATAACTTACTTGTATGAAACCAGAAAGGTTAACAGCAACATCTCCACTGATATTTAACGTTGACACTTTTTCCAGTGGTATACGGTGCTTGAATGTGTACAACTCTTTACCATTCACATAAACCTGATGAACCAAAGCAACACAACCCGTGTGAGGACAAGATCCTAGCTTCCTTTTAGGAGTGTGGTGAGTCTCGTTCTCAAAACATGTACCTGATATCCTTCAGATTTGATGACAGTGAACATCTCAAAAGCTTCTCCCTTTTAAAGGGGTTGTCAGAGACACTTTCCTCAGTTCCATTTCCTTTTCACACTGTTCATGACCACCTTCTGGTCCATTCCAGGGTTGAAGTGGAATGCAAAGTCATCATTGCTGGACTGCCCAGTCTTGAAATTTATTTGAAATCTGGATGGACGTTAAAATGTGTTAGCACCAAATCCAAATAACAATGATTGGTTTTTCTAAATTTCCAAATTAACCAAAATTGATTCCTTACTGGTCAGCATTGGTTCTTAGGGAACAACTCCCTGTAAGTACAAGGCCATGCCTTCTCTCAGTCCTCCTGGAAACTGGGGCCCACATAAGGAAGGTTCTGCAAACACAAGATAATAGGCATCAGCAATATATTAATCAATTCTTATGGCAGGTTTTGACCCACTGAAATTAGAATATGGAATTTCAATAGCTATGTTTAAAGGGGTGGTCGTGACAATCTTGAAACTGTTGTGAGGCAATTGCTATTGGTTGAAACAGTTCTCATGCACTGCTGTTTCATTAAGTGCTCAGACTTTGTTGTGCTTTCAGAAGTCACTGGAAAAGACCAGACACTCACAGGGTTTTGGACTGGCTGCAAGATCTCTGCTTGTACGGTGGAAAGTTCCCCATGTGAGGCATCTCCTAGTTTGGTGATTTTTGTTGTAACATTCTTGTAGAAATAACAATGTGCTCCAGTTCTAATGAGGCAACAGAGAAACATGACTTTAGCAAACTCTTCACCCTCTAAGCCATTCATCACTCAATATGCATTCATGGACTGCAACCATTTGCTGTACCTGAAGAGAAAATAACTTACTTGTATGAAACCAGAAAGGTTAACAGCAACATCTCCACTGATATTTAACGTTGACACTTTTTCCAGTGGTATACGGTGCTTGAATGTGTACAGCTCTTTACTCATTCACATAAACCTGATGAACCAAAGCAACACAACCCGTGTGAGGACAAGATCCTAGAAACTTCCTTTTAGGAGTGTGGTGAGTCTCGTTCTCAAAACATGTACCTGATATCCTTCAGATTTGATGACAGTGAACATCTCAAAAGCACATTCTCCCCTTTTTAATTGGGGTTTCAGACACTTTCCTGGAGGGCAGTTCCCATTTAGCTCAGCTTAATTCACACTGTTCAGCTGACCAAGCTCTTCTGGTCCATTAGAAACTTCCCGGCAGGTGTTGAGTGGAAAGTAAACTCATTTGGCACCGCCCTCCAGGACCGAGTTCTTGAAACCTTTTAGTTGAAACCTGGATAAAGGGTAAAATGTGTAAAGCAACCAAATCCACATAACACATGCAAGTTTGTTTGTTTTTTGAGGGAGGGGCTTTCAAAAACCATGTTAATGATTCCTTTTGTCAGCATTAGTAGGGAGACACCCCTGTAAGTAACAAGGCCATAAATTAGTAAAACAGGGGTTAAACGAAGCAAACACAGGAAAAAGGCATCAGCGTACCATTGAAATTAGAATATGGAATTTCAATATATTTAAAGGGGTGGTTGACTGCGATTTCACTTTTTAGCATTAGTTAGTGTATTGTTGCCGATGCTGAAAGTGTGTCTTTTAAAATTATGGCAGTTTAATGCCTATAAAAAAATGGCTTGTAGGGACTACAGCGGGTTACTTCCCGGGTTTGTGACGTCACAAACCCTAACATGCAACAAAGGGGGTGTTGTTTGCATGCCATCAAAACTACGGGTGCACGAAAAATAAACCACCCCTCTATTCACATATGAATTGTGATTCTGTCTTCTAACGATTTTATGGATTCACAAGTTTCAAAATCAATGAAACTTCTTAAACCTGTGGCGATCTCTCTCTCTCTCTCTCTCATTCAGATCATCAGCAATTGCTATACCTGTGTTGAAACAGTTGCGGTCATGCACTGCTGTTTCATTAAGTGCTCAGACTTTGTTGTGCTTTCAGAAGTCACTGGAAAAGACCAGACACTCACAGGGTTTTGGACTGGCTGCAAGATCTCTGCTTGTACGGTGGAAAGTTCCCCATGTGAAGCTTCCTTCAGTTTGGTGATTTTTGTTGTAACTTTTGTGGAAATAATGCCTAGATGCTTGCTCCAGTTCTAATGAGGCAACAGAGAAAAGTGACTTTAGAAAACTCTTCACCCTCTTTCAAGCAGAGAAAAGTATTCTCATTCTCACTGAATTCTGTGACAAAACCATTCATGCTGCTGAAGAAAAGTAACTTACTTGCATGAAACCAGAAAGTTTCACAGCAACATCTCCACTGATATTTAACGTTGACACTTTTTCCAGTGGTATACGGTGCTTGAATGTGTACAGCTCTTTACCATTCACATAAACCTGATGAACCAAAGCAACACAACCCGTGTGAGGACAAGATCCTAGCTCCCTTTTAGGAGTGTGCTGAGTCTCGTTCTCAAAACATGTACCTGATATCCTTCAGATTTGATGACAGTGAACATCTCAAAAGCTTTCTCCCTTTTTAAAGGGGTTGTCAGAGACACTTTCCTCAGCCTCCCATCCTCCGTTCCTGAACTGTTCATGAACCACCTTCTGGTCCATTCGAGGTTTGAAGTGGAATGTAATGTCATCATTGTGATGGACCCAGTCTTGAAATTTATTTCAAATCTGTATTGAAATTGAAATGTGTTTAAGCACTAAATCCAAATAACAGCAAATTGTTTTTGTTCTAATTTCCCAAATTTCCAAAAATAATGATTCCTTACTTGGTCAGCATTGGTAGGAACAACTCCCTGTAAGTACAAGGCCATGCCTTCTCTCAGTCCTCCGGAAATTGGGGCCCACATAAGGAAGGTTCTGCAAAACACAAGGAAAAGGCATCGGCGTATAGATCCTTATGGCAGGTTTTGATTCATTGAAATTAGAATATGGAATTTCAATTATATTTAAAGTGGTCATGACTGCGATTTCTTGATTAGTTACTGTATTTTGCTGTTTGAGGCATATTGCAAAGTTATATGAAAGTTCAGAAACAGAGATTCGTGTCTTTTATGCACTGCTGTTTCATTAAGTGCTACAGACTTCCCGGGTGTTGTGTTTCAGAGTCACTGGAAAGACCAGGACATCACAAAGGGGGTTTTGGACTGGCTGCAATATCTCTGCTTGTACGAGTGGAAAGTTCCCCATCAAAACTAGTGCAGCTTCTAGTTCACATATGGTGATTCTGTGTTTGTAACTTTTGTAGGATTCACAAGTTTCACAGATCTCCAGTTCTAAAAGCAACACAGAAATTGTTCCTCGCGTCCCCCTTACTTCCTGGATCGCTCTCTTGCTCTCCAAGCTCATTCAGATCACTCGAGCACAATATGCATGTCAATGCAATGCAACTTTGTTTAGCTTTGTGTACAGAGACAAATAACTTACTTGTATGAAACCATTGAACAGGTTCACAGCACATGCGGTTTATGCTGTATTTAACGTTGACACTTTAATTCCAGTGGATACGGTTTGAATGTGTACAAGCTAACATTAACCATTCACATAAACCTGATGAACAACAACAACAACACAAACCCATTAGTGTGAGGACAAGGTCCTGCACGATCCTCTTTAGGATATTCTCTGGGTGAGTCAGTCGTTCTCAAACATGACCTGATGCAATTTGACGACGCCATTGTTTACAATACATCTCAAAAGGTGAGGGGCTTCTGGACCACTTTTTTAACCAGGGGTGTCAGAGACATTTCCTCCAGCCTCCCAGAGTCTCCAGCTCGTTAGACCTGAAGCCTGTCTTCTGAACAGCTAATCAAGCTCTTACTAGGCATTAGAAACGAGGTGTTTGAAGTGGAAAGAGCTAAAGTCATCATTGCTGGACACCGGCCCAGTCTTGAAGTTTACACCTGGTTTAGCAAATCAATCGTTAACACACTGTGTCTAAAGCTAACCAAATCCATAACAATGTGTTTGTTATCTGAATTTCCCAAAAACGTATGATCCTTATTAAGCATTCTTAAGGTGGGAGACAGACTCCTTCAAGTACAAGGCCATCCGTCTCTCATGTCTCTCTCCTGAAAAATTGTTTTTTTTTTTTTTTTTTTTTTTTGTTGTTTGGCTAAGGAAGGTTCTGCAAACACAATGTAATAGGCATTGGCATATATTAATCAAGCATACTAATGCAAGTTTTTAACCCACTGAATTGCCTAGAAAAGAAGTATGGAATTCAATTTATAAACCACCCCTTAAAGTGGTCATGACAATCTTGAAACTGTGGTGAGGCAATTGCTATTGTTGAAACAGTTCTCATGCACTGCTGTTTCATTAAGTGCTCAGACTTTGTTGTGCTTTCAGAAGTCACTGGAAAAGACCAGACACTCACAGGGTTTTGGACTGGCTGCAAGATCTCTGCTTGTACGGTGGAAAGTTCCCCATGTGAGCTTCCTAGTTTGGTGATTTTTGTTGTACTTTTGTAGGAAATACAGATGTGCTTTCCAGTTCTAATGAGGGCTAACAGAGAAAAGTGACTTTAGAAACTCTTCACCCTCCAAGCTATTCTCATTCTCCTGAATTCTGTGACAAAACCATTCATGCTGCTGAAGAGAAAATAACTTACCTGTATGAAACCTGTAGATCCTTATGGCAGGTTAACAGCAACATGGAATTTCAGTGATATTTAAAGGGGTGGTTGACACACTTTTTCCAGCATGGTAGTTAGTGCAATTGTTGCTCTTTGAGCATAAACTCTGCCAAAGCAACGATGTGAACAAGATCGGAGTGCTCAAAACATGATGATATCGTGTCTTTTAAATTTGATGACAGTGAATGCATCTCAAAAGCTTCTCCCTTTTTAAATGGCTTGTCAGGGACAATGCCTCCCACTCGGGTCCCGGGTTGTGTGACGTCCTGAAACTGCATAAACACCTTCTGGTCCCCGAGGTGAAGTGGAACAATGGGGGTGGGGCCATGTCTGCGCCTCTTGAAATTTGTTGCCATGCCAAAAACCTACGATAGAAAAAGTGTGTGCCATGCATCAGCACGGGTGCAAAACATATTCACATATGCAATTGTGATTTGTCTTTAAATTTTAATGGATTCACAAGTGTCAAAAAATGATTCCAAAGGTCAGCGGTTCTTAAACAACTCCCTGTCAAGGCCATGCCTTCTCTCAGTCTCTCCTCTCTCTAAGAGGTTCTGCAGTAAACAGCAATCAAAGCAATGCATCCGTATACCTTTAGACTTTGTGTATAGACAGGTATTGAATTCAGAAAATATTTTCAATAGCTATATTTAGAAGACTGCGATTTTTTTAGCATTAGTAGTGTATTGGCTGTTTGAGCACAAACAATATCTGCATGTGAAAGTTGTGCAAACAGAGATATCAAAATTATGGTAATTATAAAAAATGGCTTGTAGGACTACAGCTTCCCGGGTTTGAATCAAAACCCTGTGTGGTATTAGCCATGCAAACGCTGCTAACACCATAGGCATTCAAAACTAGGAATTGGTGCAGAATTCTGATTCACATTCACAAGTAACACCTAATGTTCTAAAGGTATGAGACATTCACAACAAAATCCTCGCGTCCCCCTTAAGTCTTGCAAGGTTCTGCACTCCCTCTTCATAGCTGCATTCTCTCTCTCACTCAAACTGATGCACTATGTCCAGTCGGACATCAAACCAATGTGTATAACACGATGCCATTGTTTACACATACAACACAGCACATTTCTGTGAGGGGCGGGACGTCTGCACTTTGGGTCCATGGGTGCCCAATAACTCGTCCTGGAGGGCCAGTGTCCTGCAGAGTTAGGCAGTAGCTCCAACTCTCACACCTGAGGCTAATCAAGCTCTTAAAAAAACTAGGCGATGCTCTTCACCGGCAAACAGTCAACTAAACTCTAAAGCAATATTGACGCCACCGCCCTCCAGGACAATACAACTGCAGTTTGAGGTGGGGGCGGGACGTATTCTGGACTGCACTATTGGGTGCCACCAGGGTGCCCAAACTGTATGTCCTGCAATCTCCAGCTCTAATTAGACAACCTGAAGCCAGCTGACCAGTCTAAGTCATGCTGTGCATTTCTGAGGTGCTGTTTGTTGGAGCTTCAAACTCTCAGATCATTCTTAAGAGAGTAAGACAAAACAATCGGTGTAAGTAAAGAAACATTATGAAGCCAAAAAATCACAATTTTTATTTTTTTTGAGGGAGGGGCTCATAAAAAACCATGTTTGTCATTCATTTTGTCATCCATTTGTAAGAATTATGTGAAAAATGTTTTTTTTTGTTTGAATAATTTTTTGTTTGTTTTTTTTTTTGTTTGGAAGGGTTAACGAAGCATTAACACATGTTAGACTGCACCCCATTAACACCAGTAACCCAGTAAAACAGTAGGAACCACCCTTTAAAGTCACAATCTTGAAACTCTGGTGATGCAATTGCTATTGTTGAAACAGTTCTCATGCACTGCTGTTTCATTTAAGTGCTCAGACTTTGTTGTGCTTTCAGAAGTCACTGGAAAAGACCAGACACACAGGGTTTTGGACTGGCTGCAAGATCTCTGCTTGTACGGTGGAAAGTTCATGTGCTTCCAGTTTGGTGATTTTTGTTGTACCTTTTGTAGGAAATGCCATGCTGTGCTCAGTTCTAATGAGGAACAGAGAAAAGTGACTTTAGAAAACTCTTCACCCTCCAAGCTATTCTCATTCTCTCTGAATTCTGTGACAAAATCACATTCATGCTAATGAAGAGAAAGTAACTTACTTGCATGAAACCAGAAAGTTTCACAGCAACATCTCCAGTGATATTTAACGTTGACACTTTTTCCAGTGGTATACGGTGCTTGAATGTGTACAGCTCTTTACCATTCACCATAAACCTGATGAACCAAAGCAACACAACCCGTGTCAGGACAAGATCCTAGCTCCCTTTTAGGAGTGTGCTGAGTCTCGTTCTCAAAACATGTACCTGATATCCTTCAGATTTGATGACAGTGAACATCTCAAAAGCTTCTCCCTTTTTAAAGGGGTTGTCAGAGACACTTTCCTCTGCCTCCCATCCTCCGTTCCTGAAGCTGTTCATGAAAAAAAAATCCACCTTTGGTCCATTCGAGGGTTGAAGTGGAAAGTAATGTCATCATTGTCAGATGGCCCAGTCTTGAAATTTAGTTGAAACCTGTATAGAAATTGAAATGTGTTTAAGCACTAAATCCACATAACAGCAAGTTGTTTTTGTTAAATTTCCCAAACTGTCCAAAAATGATTCCTTACTTGTCAGCATTATTGGGAACAACTCCCTGTAAGTACAAGGCCATGCCTTCTCTCAGTCCTCCGGAAACTGGGCCCACATAAGGAAGGTTCTGCAGTAAACACAAGGAAAAAGGCATCAGCGTATAGATCCTTATGGCAGGTTTTGAATTCATTGAAATTAGAATATGGAATTTCAATGATATTTAAAGGGGTGGTTGACTGCGATTTCACTTTTTTAGCATTAGTTAGTGTATTGTTGCTGTTTGAGCATAAACAAGATATCTGCAAAGTTACGATGCTGAAAGTTTAAACAGAATATCGTGTCATTTCAGTGCCTATAACAAATATCGTGTGATAACCCTGTGAATGCAACAAAGGGGGTGCTGCGCTGCTTTAGAGAAGAGGAAATGGCTTGTTGCCAGGGGGTGCATACTAAGCGGGTGACTTCTGTCTTCTTCTAACGATTTTAATGGATCAACGACAAGTTTCAACCCTGATCAAACTAAGCAGCGGTTCTTAATCAATGTCCTCGCGCGGTCCCCCTGCTCTGGATCTCTCTCTCTCTCTCTCTCTCATTCTCTCTCTCTCATCATCAGCAATGCACTGTTCCAATTATACTACCTTAACTAACTTTGTGTATAGACAGACAAATATTTTTCACATAGCGCTGCTTTAGAGAAGAATTAACATGGACTCACACACATGTGGTTGCCATGCTATTAAAGCTTTACTCTGGATAAAACTGTGTATTAAAAGCTACATAGGCAGTAGCATTCACAAAAACAGCCTATCTAGCATTCAACAACAAACATAAATTCCCACACAACATTAAAGCATATGCTTGCACGGTTCTGCACGATTAATCTTCTTCTATGGGTGTCTCAGTCGGACTCAAACTGATAAGCAATATTGACACGCCATGTTTACAATACAAGCTGATGGTGAGCGGCTAATGGGACGACGTTAACTGTTTACAATACAACTGCATTCTGAGGTTTAGGGCGTCCCTTGCAAACTGGTCTGGATCTGTGTCCTGCAGGGGTGCCCAAGCTCAGCTCTATCCAGATAGCTCACTCACCTGCCAAATCAGCTCTCAAGCTACTAGGCACTGCTAGAATAACTTCCCGGCAGGTGTGTTGAGGCAAGTTTGAGCTAAACTCTGCAACTTGACACCGCCCTCCAGGTATCAAGTTTGGACACACCTGGTTTAGCCAATCACAATACACTGAAGCCAGCTAACCAGTCTATTTCTGAGTCCATTGTGTATTTCTGAGAGCATTGAGGGGCTTCATAACAACCACAGATCATTCTGGTGAGAAGGGACAGAGCGTGTAGAAAAATAATTGGATTTAATTATGTGACTAAATGCGTTATTTTAAATTAAAGCAGTTAGACTGCACCCATGGGGCACATGTTACAAAAGAAAACAGTTGCTATAGAACCCTTTACAGTAGAGAACACCCCTTTAAAGTGGTCATGATAATCTTGAAACTGTGGTGAGGCAATTGCTATTGGTTGAAACAGTTCTCATGCACTGCTGTTTCATTAAGTGCTCAGACTTTGTTGTGCTTTCAGAGTCACTGGAAAAGACCAGACACTCACAGGGTTTTGGACTGGCTGCAAGATCTCTGCTTGTACGGTGGAAAGTTCCCCATGTGATCTTCCAGTTTGGTGATTTTTGTTGTACTTTTGTAGGAAATGCAAGATGTCTCCAGTTCTAATGAGGCAACAGAGAAAAGTGACTTTAGAAGCTCTTCACCCTCAAGCTATTGATCACTCACTGAATTCTGCTGACAAAACATTGCTTTACCTGAAGAGAAAATAACTTACTTGTATGAAACCAGAAAGGTTAACAGCAACATCTCCACTGATATTTAACGTTGACACTTTTTCCAGTGGTATACGGTGCTTGAATGTGTACAGCTCTTTACCATTCACATAAACCTGATGAACCAAAGCAACACAACCCGTGTGAGGACAAGATCCTAGCTCCTTTTAGGAGTGTGGTGAGTCTCGTTCTCAAAACATGTACCTGATATCCTTCAGATTTGATGACAGTGAACATCTCAAAAGCTTCTCCCTTTTTAAAGGGGTTGTCAGAGACACTTTCCTCAGGGGTGCCTCCCAAATTTCCTTTATCCTGACTGTTCATGACCACCTTCTGGTCCATTCGAGGGTTGAAGTGGAATGCAAAGTCATCATTGCTGGACTGGCCCAGTCTTGAAATTTATTTCAAACTGTATAGAGGGACGTTAAAATGTGTTTAAGCACCAAATCCAAATAACAGCAAGTTGGTTTTATCTAATTTACCCAAACTGTAACAATGATGATTCCTTACTTGTCAGCATTGGTAGGGAACAACTCCCTGTAAGTACAAGGCCATGCCTTCTCTCAGTCCTCCGGAAATTGGGGCCCACATAAGGAAGGTTCTGCAAACACAAGGATAATAGGCATCGGCATATAGATCCTTATGGCAGGTTTTGAATCATTGAAATTAGAATATGGAATTTCAATTTATATTTAAAGTGGTCGTGACTGCGATTTCTTTGTTGGTTTGAGGCATTATTGCAAAGTATTGTTGTTTTGAAACAGAGATATCTCAAAGTTATGCACTGCTGTTTAAAGTTAAGTGCTACAGACTTCCCGGGTGTTGTGCTTTTAAAATTATGGCAGAAGTCACTGAAAATAAATGACCAGGACACTCACAGGGGTTTTGGACTGGCTGCAAGATCTGCTGCTTGCCATACGGTGCACGAAGAGGAAGTTCCCCATCAAAACTAGGGGTGAGCTAAAAAATCCTAGTTCACATATGGTGATTCTGTGTTGTAACTTTTGTACTAATGGATACAGTGTTTCCAAAATCAATGTTCTAAGAGGCAACAGCGAATAGTACTTTAGCCAACTCTTCACCCTCTCAAGCTATTCTCTCTCTCTCTCTCTCATTCTCATCAGCAATATCTGTTCAAATACCATTATGCTTTGTGAAGACAGACAAATAACTTACATTGCATGAAACCATTGAAATGGTTAACAGCAACATCCCATGCTGATATTTAACGTTGGATAAACTTTAATCTGGTATACGGCAGTGCTTGAAACTGTGTACAGCTCTTTACCATTCACATAAAGCCTATCTAAAGATGAACCAAAGCAACACAAAAAAACCCATTAGAAGTTGTGTGCTTGCAGGTTCTGCACAAGGTCCTAGCTTCCTAATATCTAAGTGTGGTGAGTCTCGTTCTCAAACATGATGAAATTTGATGACATTGTTACAATACATCTCAGCAATTCTGCTTCTGAGGTGAGGGGCGGGACGTTTTTGCACTACCAGGGGTTTCAGAGACCAGGGTGCTTTCCTGGAGGGCCAGTTCCTGCAAAGTTTAGCTCCAGCTCTAATTAGACACACTGAACCAGCTAATCAAGCTCTCTGGCCATGTAGAAACTTCCCGGCAGGGTGTGAGGCAGTTGAAGTTTGCAAACATCTTGCTGGACTGCCCAGTCTTGAATATTTCAAATCTGGATCAAGTTAAAATGTTAAAGCAAATCCAATGCGTTATTGGTTTTTCTAATCAAATTTAACAATGATATGATTCCACTGGTCAAGTCATTGTGTAAACACTTCTGAAGTAAAGGCCATGCCTTCATAAACCAGTCCTCTGAAATTCTGAGGGCCACATAAAGGAAGGTAAATCTGAAACAGAGCGGTGTAGATAATAGGTATATTATTAATCGAAATTGCGTTATGTTTTGACCTTAACACTGAACTGCATGCCTAGGAATGCCTAGAAAGAATTTCAACATGTTTTAAAGTGGTCATGATAATCTTGAAACTGTGGTGAGGCAATTGCTATTGGTTGAAACAGTTCTCATGCACTGCTGTTTCATTAAGTGCTCAGACTTTGTTGTGCTTTCAGAAGTCACTGGAAAAGACCAGACACTCACAGGGTTTTGGACTGGCTGCAAGATCTCTGCTTGTACGGTGGAAAGTTCCCCATGTGAGCTTCCCAGTTTGGTGATTTTTGTTGTACCTTTTGTAGGAAATGCAGATGCTTTCCAGTTCTAATGAGGGAACAGAGAAAAGTGACTTTAGAAAACTCTTCACCCTCCAAGCTATTCTCATTCTCACTGAATTCTGTGACAAAACCATTCATGCTGCTGAAGAGACAGTAACTTACTTGTATGAAACCAGAAAGGTTAACAGCAACATCTCCACTGATATTTAACGTTGACACTTTTTCCAGTGGTATACGGTGCTTGAATGTGTACAGCTCTTTACCATTCACATAAACCTGATGAACCAAAGCAACACAACCCGTGTGAGGACAAGATCCTAGCTCCCTTTTAGGAGTGTGCTGAGTCTCGTTCTCAAAACATGTACCTGATATCCTTCAGATTTGATGACAGTGAACATCTCAAAAGCTTCTCCCTTTTTAAAGGGGTTGTCAGAGACACTTTCCTCAGCCTCCCATCCTCCGTTCCTGAAGCTGTTCATGAACACCTTCTGGTCCATTCGAGGGTTGAAGTGAAAAAAAGTAATGTCATCATTTTCAGATGGCCCAGTCTTGAAATTTAGCCCAAACCTGTATAGAAATTGAAATGTGTTTAAACACTAAATCCAAATAACAGCAAATTGTTTTTGTTCAATTTCCCAAACTTTCCAAAAATGATTCCTTACTTGTCAGCATTAGTGGGAACAACTCCCTTCAAGTACAAGGCCATGCCTTCTCTCAGTCCTCCTGAAATTGGGGCCACATAAGGAAGGTTCTGCAGTAAACACAAGGAAAAAGGCATCAGCGTATAGATCCTTATGGCAGGTTTTGCACTTCTGATTTTAAAAGGACACCAAAAAACATTTTTCATGCCCTGCAGTGTCTTTAAGTGCTTGCACTTTGTTGTGTTCTGAATCCCTGGAAAGTGTCTGTTACTCACAGGATTTTGAACCGGGTTGCTCAATGAAAGTCCCATCTGTGGTTGAACAGTTGAGCTTCCATCCAGCACAGATGAATGTTCTCCAAAAGTGATTGTCCTACTCTGTGTCTGGAGCATACTCTCACTCCACCCAGAGATAGAAGATCCAGCCCAGCTCTGTAAAAGCAAGATAGCAGGAGTTGAATAACACCATTATGTATATAATGTCTACCAGACATTGATTTATTAACGTTTTGCTTTTACTTAGTCAAGTGGCAATTTTATTTTTGTATTTTTTTATAATCCAGTCACTTTTCCATTTGGATAGCACAGTCCTGTACATTGCAATTCAAAGAATTAGCTAGGCATTTATTATAGGATTTGATGATGTCTTATTGCAGGACTGCTGTGACAGTCACGTAGGACATGATCAGAATACTGAAGCATTTATCTGTGATATCATAGCGTAATTCCAAAATAACAGGAATGCGTGTGCTTGAGTAATAAAACTAAATTAATTTCACTGAAAAAAAAAAAAAAAAAATTTGTCTTGTTTTCTAGTATAAATATCTAAAAGTTCTTGAATCAGGATGCATTTACTTGACAAGTAAAATGACTTAAGATATTGTGTCATTTTCTGAAAACATTTGTTGTTTTTGCTGGTAACACTTTATAATAACGTTCAGTTGTAAGTCATTTATAAGTGATTAGAATGATGATATCATTATAAGTGTGATTGCTAATAATTTGATGATTTACATTTACAAGTAAATTAATGATGAACATCATACATGACTATCGTTCATTCAATTCAAGTGATTAGATTATGAACTAATCATGACTATACATTCACAAATGATTAAGTAATATGCTAACGATTTACAAATCTGCCATAAGTTATCTTTAAAAAATAGCATCATGAAATAATCAAACAGATCCTTAATGGTTAATAGTCACTAGTTAATATAGTGTTAATCACTTATAAATCATTGAAATGTCAACATTGTACTATTATCTCAATAAACATTATAATCATTTACAAAGCTTTCTGCATCCCCTAATCTAAAGTGTAAACCACTCATCATTTGTAAATGTGTTACAAACTTTATGGTTTCCAGTTGTGTGTGCATAAATATATATACACACACAAACAACCTGTAACCGGAAGGTTTGTAAAACATTTACAAATGATGAGTAGTTTACACTTTAGATTAGGGGCTGCAGAAAGTGTTGTAAATTAATTAACAAAACATACACAAATTATTAGCATATCACTTATTAATCGCTTACGAATGTTTTGTAAATGATTAGTTCATTAACTAATCACTTATAAATGACTTACAACTGAACGTTATTATAAAGTGTTACCTATTTTTCTTCCCCCAGTGGCAGATATTTTTTAGTTAAGCAAAAACTAACAATATTTGCATAACTTTTTCAGAAAACAAGATATATAATATCTTAAATAATTTTACTTGTCAAGCAAATGCATCTTAATTCAAGAATTTATAGATATGTATACTATAAAACAAGACAAAAGATACTAAGGAAGAAAATCATTTTTTGCAGTGTTTAGTCTGAAAGTATATGTAAAAGAGGACTATCACTCACCTCGGTGAAAGCCACGCTTGTCAAAGAAACCTCTCCTTCGACGCTCAGAGCGATGACACGATCCAGAGACATACGATGCTGGAATCGGCCAACTTCACTTCCATTCAAATACACCTTCAGATTGAAATGACTATATTCAGTAGGGGTGGCACGATACATGTATTCGTAGGGTTACCTCTCTCATTCGGCACAAATCCAAATATTCCATAATATTTCCATATTTGCAATGTATATGAATGCTAAACTATTATTTATTATCTAAATTATAGGCTTTGTACTTCAGTCGCGTTCCAAAGGTGACACAGAGGCGGGTGCGCTGATGTTTGTATTTTATTTTGATAAAGTGCCAACTTTAGCCATGCTGGAACTGATGTGTTTTGTGTGTGTGTGTGTGTGTGACGCGATCACTTCAACTGTTTCCTTATACCAGCAGAATCAACTTTAAACACTTATCGTCTTAAAGGGGGGGTACAATGCTGTTTCATGCATTCAGAGTTGTTTACACTGTTAAAGAGTTGGATTCTCATGCTAAGCATGGACAAAGTTTAAAAAAAATTTTTTGGGACGTATAACAGAGTATTTCTGTGCCAAAAATCTCACTTCCGGGTTCGTACAAGTTTCGGAGAGTTTTTTTCGATCGTTGTTCTTGATGACGTAAACGACGGTGGAACTCCTTATATGGGCATTTCTCCCGGAAGAACACGCCCCTGCACGCATCGACCGGAGCGAGAGCAGCCAATCAACACGCTTCAATCGGCAGCGCTGCACGGGACTCGCTCGGGAAGAATGTCTCTAAAGAAGTGTGTTTTTGGTTGTGAGGGAAAGATAACCTTGTTCAGCTTCCCAAAACAACCCAGCGTTACGTGAACAGTGGATATAGTTTGTTTTTTCCGGGGCAGCAATGGAGTTTCTCAAGTGTTTTGTTGACGAACGTTTTATAAACAAGGCCCAATTCGACGCTGGATTTGCACATGGTTTAATACTGAAAGATGGAGCGGTCCCAGCTATAAAAGATCCCGGTCATGATTCAGAACTGCAGATGCTGAGTGAAACGGCATCAAATGTCTCGTCACTCTTTAGCTCCACCCATGACACGCCTTCACTATTTAGCTCCGCCCACGACACACCTTCACTCTTTAGCTCCGCCCACACGGCACGCCTCCAGGAGCTCGGCTTTTTTCGGAGAGAATCGTAAATCTGTATCTTTCTTTTATAAATATGATAAAACTAAAGACTTTTTGGAGATATGAAGGATGCAGTACTACTCTATAGGTACTCAAGATTAACATGAGATTGGGTGAAACGGTGTGCGTTAGGTCCCCTTTAATCATGCATCACTGTATAAAGGTCTGCTTTTATTTGTGTACACTCACAATGAAAACAAAACATTGTGCTTTTATAAAATAAAGAAAACAAATATTCTGCCATTTGAGTCCTTTCTGTGAACAAATTAAGCGTGTCACAAAAATGAACTGAAACTCAGCATATATAAGCTGTTACGTGTCACACTATTTTCCCTTGTTTATCTGTTAACTAAATCAAATATATTTCAAGAATTTATTCCTTGTATGTATTTCTGAACTGCAGATTATATATATAATGTAATAGAATATTTAGTATTACTACTGTACTACTCTCTGTTCAAAATAAATTAAAAGAAACCGAGCATAGTAGATTTGTTGTTTTTTTCCTGTTGTACTGAAATCGTATCGAACCGTGACCGTCTACAAACCGTGTCTGTGTACCGTGCCACCCCTAATATTCAGATATCTTTTCTGATCATTTTGCCTTTGCATGATGCACCCAATGAATAGGACCAAACATCAAAACACACCTGATAATTTTCAGAATCTACGGCAATCATCAGGTCAAAGCCGCTCCCCTGTTTGAAAGGTAATCCCAGTTTCTCCTCTTTTCCCCATGACCCATGCTGGCAGCTGTTCAGGACCATGCAGTCGCTGCTGAACTGGGGCTTGATTTGAAAGGCAATGTCGTCTCCTTCAGACTCTCCACACTTTAGATTCACCACAAAGCTGCAATGATCAAAGACAACGTGAAGATAGCTGCTAAAACACACTTGCATTTCTAGTCATGAACGGAGATATTCACCTCTCACATCCAGAGGGAACAGATCCCTGAATGAAGATGGCTTTCCCAGCTTTTAGTCCTCCAGAGATACGACTCACATAAGGGACGCTCTGCATAGGAAATATAGCATACTGCATTTCTGTGTTATGATAAGGTTTACGAAAATATCTAAAAAGTTAATTTAGAAAGGCTAATATACATCAGGAGTGTTAGAAAGACTCACGAAGCTGGAGGTGGTCTGGAAGCTGGACTGGAACGCTGACTTGAACGTGAAGCTCATGTTGTCGGTCTAAAGGCTGATGCACAGGTGGATTATAGGTTCTGGATGAGCTCTGCAGGTGGTGGTCTTGGTTTTATACTTTCAGTGGGTAGGAGTGGTCTAGCCTTCAGGGTTTTTTCACCGCAATGCATTTCAAAAAAGTGTAGAGTTCATTTTGGCTTAGCAGCCCAGAGGCTCACAACAGTTTTGCCCAAAGCCACATTGTGCATCAGTGTTCAAAGCTTAGATACATATTACAGTTAATCTAAGTTGACATTTCCATGTCTCTTCTGCATGATAGTTGGACTTTAGTCACATAACATGCTGTCAGAGTTTTACTTGTAAGCATGCCTGTAATTACAGCTGTAGTTACTTTATTATTATTTATTTTGGTCTAACTTTTTTGTTAAATTGTGACCCTGGAGCACAAAAGCAGTCATAAGTAACACAGGTATATTTGTAGCAATAGCCAACAATACTGTACATTGTATGGGTTAAAATTATTGATTTTTCTTTTATGCCAAAAATCATTTGTAAATTTCCTACTGTAAATATATCAAAATGTAATTATTGATTAGTAATATGCATTGCTAAGAACTTCATTTGAACAACTTTAAAGATGATTTTCTCAATATTTAGATATTTTTTGCACCCTCAGATTCCAGATTTTCAAATAGTTGTATCTCAGCCAAATATTGTCCTATCATAACAAACCATACATCAATGGAAATATTATTTATTTAGCTTTCAGATGATGTATGAATCTCAATTTCAAAAAAATTACCCTTATGACTGGTTTTGTGCTCCAGGGTCACAATTGTAAAATAAAATTAGTATAAAAACAGTCAAAATATAAAAACCATCATGATACACATTTCCTCATCTTGGTCTTCATTGTATTCCACATCAACCTAGTATTATGCATCAACTATTCAATGTTTCAAAATAATTAAATACACTATATTGCCAAAAGTATTGGCACCCCTTCTAACGAACAGGTTTGACTACTTTAGTAATTTCTATGAGTACAAATCTTAATGTTAAAGCATATAATGATATTCTAGGGAAATCTAGTGTGCTTCTAATATTATAGCAACAGTTTGCTACTGTTTCTGAAGTTCTAACTGTTGCACAATGCTCTGTGTAGACTTACAAAAAGAAAATGGAGACAGTAAGACTGACTGGTCGCATTAATCCCAGTTTAGCAACTTCACCAGACCTTTAGCCAAAAACTAACCAAACATATGGGTTCAGGCATTTTAGACACGTTACTAATCTTTAACCATTTGAGACTGCAAATCATGATTTTTATACATGAATTACATCGTTGTTGCTGCAAGTGCTTTTTTCTGTTCTAAGCAGAATACCCAATCACTCTTTGAGATGTACAAGTCTTTACAGTCTCATTTACAGTCACAGAGGTGTTAAACTGGGATTAGTTGGTTTTATGGCAGATAGTTCTTCACACAGATGACTGACTTCATTTGATTGTCTATACACAGAGACATTGCAAGAAGAGTCATAACTGTTGCTATAATATTAGAAGCCAAAATATTGGATATGAACATTAAGATTTGACTACTTTAGTAATTTCTATGAAGTACAAACCTTAATGTTCATTATAAGGGGTGATATTTTGGCAATATGTGTGCTTCTAATGCATTTCCTATAGCAACAGTTGTATTGTATTGATTTCTATTCATAACATGACAAGTGTAGTAGTGTGACTCATGTTATAATATGTTGTGACAATGTTAGTTCAAAATTCTAGAAAATGATTGATTGAGTCAGTGTGGAAGAACTTGACTGGTCTGCATAAAAGCACCAAGTCCTAATCCCAGTTTAACACCTCTGGTGTGACTGTAAATGCAGACCTTGAGCCAAAAACTCATCACCAAACACCAATGACTTGTACATACACTATATAGCACATTACAAGTATTGGCAAGTATCCCCCTTCTTTAGAACAAGAAAACTATGACTTATAGAACAAATCTGTGGCAACAACGATGTAAGGGTAAATAATACATGTATTTAAAATTGAATTATTTCCCATCTCATGTATTAAGCAACAGTTTTGTAAGTGTCTAAAATGTCACTGATTACCCATATGTGTGTACAAGTCATTGGTGTTTGGTGATGAGTTTTTGTCTCAAGGTCTGCATTTACAGTCACACCAGAGGTGTTAAACTGGGATTAGGACTTGGTTTTATGCAGACCAGTCAAGTTATTTATTCAGCTTTCAGATGATGTATAAATCTCAGTTTTGAAAAATTGACACTTAAGACTGGTTTTGTGCTCCAGGGTCACAAATAAATAAATACAATAAAGATTATAGACTGTTTTACACTAATACACAGTCCAGTAAAACTTGTTCATTAGAAGGGGGTGCCAATACTTTTGGCAATCAGTTGTTGATCAGTCATTTATTTTTGACTTATTACATATGAGACGTGTTGGACTAGCTGGAAAGGCAACATTAATTTGTTGTTTGAAAATATATGACCAATTAATTTTATTGTATGTTTCAGCAACATGCAAAATGATCTTCTGTGGTTTTGTTCAGTTTGTGTAAAACCAAGCTATGTTTTTTGTTATGAAAAAACATGTTTTTTGTTATTATAAGCATGTGCACATTTGGAAAACATTCAATGCTCAACTGCATAACGGCATACGGTTTTATACTTAAGTGCTTAATTAAGTATTTTTGATGCGACTTAGTTAAAGCCCCGATGGTCTTCCCTGTAGTGCTCCTCATAAATCAGTCATGTCGGTTATTCCTTAAGCAACATGTTGTCAACATGCCAGGTTATGCATAATGAGTAATAAAATGAGTAATCTGATCACCCGATGATGAAAATAAAATGAGACCTACTTACCGAAGGGAAAAACCAGTTGGGTCTGGTGTGAAAATTTTCATAGGCATTAATTGCTTTATATAAAATCTTAATTTCACTGAACATTTGCATTTAGTGTGAAAAAGCCTTAAGGAAGAATCTAACAGTTTTCTGGCTTAGAAACCCTTGGATTGAAAGCTTTACTGTTTGCTGGGAATGTACCGTACAAATGAAGATGCAATTGAATACACTTGCTATTATTAATAGGTTGCAATTAAGTTATGAATATGAGTTTTTGGCTCTCAGTTTGCTTTAAGTGTAAATGTCAGGAACAAATGTTTCAACTTGATTTGGCATACAGTTTTAATGCTTTAAGTATTTTTGATGCGACTTAGTTAAAGCAGTGTATAAATCAGTATGTCGGGAACATTATTCATGCTTAAGGAGTACATGTTGATGAAAATAAAATGAGACACTTACCGATGCCAGGTTAGCTTTATTTGCTTAATAAAATCTTAATTTCACTGTTGATCACCCGATGATGAAAATAAAATGAGACCTACTTACCGAAGAGAAAACCAGTCGATTAATTGCTTAATATAAAACTTAATTTCACTGTTTTGCTGGGACATTTGCACCGTTTAATGAAGATGCAAGCCTTATCACAGTTTTCTGGCTTAGAAACCCTTGGATTGAAAGCTTTACTGTTTGCAGGGATGTTAACAAATGAAGATTATGCAATTGAATACACTTGCTATTATTAATAGGTTGCAATTAAGTTATGCTTTAATATGAGAAATTCTGAGAGCATTTTTGGCTAAGTCAATGATGTCAATGGAACTATTTGTTTTTAATGCTTTAGTGTACATTCAGTGTGATACATATACTAAACATTACATTACTGCGTATGATAGATGTCAGTGCAGACAGTGAAATTCTCACAAAACTGAAGATAAATCATTTTCAGCCAGACAACAGTAGAACAGAAGCTCTTCATAGTTCTCAGTCTTTCTTTATTTGCAGGATTCCTTGAAAGGTTAAAAATGTGCATCACGGTTTTACATCATACATTGAGAATATATGAACATGTACAGTGAAAAACACACATTGCATGTTTGATAAAAACATTTTGACTGTTATAGAGACCCAGAATGGTCTTGTCTTTCTTTTTTTTTACCAGGGACTTGCTGAAAGGATCCACTAGGTGGCGCTTTTCACCTGAAAGTAAGCTGTTATAACACTCACACAAGGAGATGGTGACTTTGCCCAAGTCTGTATTTTTAAAAACATGTCTTTTTGTTAGTTTAAAATATTTTAATGTAACAAAATGATCATACGTGACAATAAACAGCAGCTGTATCTCATGAATGGATGTGTGAGTTTACAGACAGTCAGATTTGAAAGAATAACATTCAGAAATAAAGACCCCATCATTATTTCCAGTCCAAACCATGCTGATATATTCCTCTGAAACACAAAAAGCAGATCTTCTGAAGAATCTTCACGCATTACAAGGACTCGAATGGACGGAATAAGTCTTATGAACTGAACCTATTCATTCATACACAGCTAACTAGATTATCAGCGAGCAGCTGTAATTTCTGTTTATTTCACTTTCAAAGCACGCATTAATCATGCTCTACCATTTGAGCTACAGGAAAGCATTAATATGCATATCAATTTTAAAAGCTTTATCAAATAAAAACACCCAGATTTTTCACCACCATCTTATTATACGAGGCCAGAGGGCCAATGTTAACAATCTCACTCGGCCTAAAAATAATAATCTCTGTTTTGTTTTCATTTAGTTTAAAATTTTTTAAAGACATCCAGCCTTTTATATCATTTAAACATTCTAAAATAGGAGTTATAACATTCTTGTTATTCTGTTGTAATGGTAGATTCTGCGTATCGTCTGCATAACAGTGAAATGAGACATTATGCTTCTTAAAGACAGACTCCAAAGGGAGCATATATAGAGAAAAAATTAATGGGGCAAGAATGGACCCTTGAGGGACGCCACAGGTGAGAGGAACTGAGATAGAAGCTTTGCAGTAAATGTTGGTGAATTTTTATCTATTTAATAAATACGATTTAAACCACTGAAGACCCACTCCTTGAATTCCTGCATATTGCTCAAGACGAGAAACCAAGATAGTGTGGTCAACAGTATCAAACGCCGCACTAAGATCTAATAAAACTAGGATTGCAGAGGCTCCAGAGTCAAAATCGGTCTAAAATTTGAACAAACTGTAGGATCCAAATTAGCTTTTTTAATAATAGGCTGCACTATTGCATGTTTAAAATAGACGGGAACAGAGCCTGAGACCAAGCAACAATTAATTACTGCCATGAAACAATTTCTGCAATTTCTGTCTGTTTATCTTGACTTCAAAAAATACAGCACACATGTTTGTACAGACTACTTTTGCGCTGCTTCTTTGTTATTTTGGAGCTTATACTGTGATCTATGACTCTTTGAGATACAAAAAAAAGAAAAAAAAGACCGCATAGGCTTGGAACAACTCAAAAGGCAAATAAATGTCCATTTATTAATTTAAGACGACACTTGAGTACTCTGCTAGTTGCACATCTACAGGCCAAATATTCTGCCCAGTCATCGGCCAAATGTTTTTTTACAGCCTTATGTAATGTAACCGGGTTGCATGACTTTGATGGAAATAGGAATTGAAAGAGGAGGACAGTCAGCCGTCGGGTGGGTACTTAGAAATCTCCTTGAAAGTCAATGATAATCCTGATTTTAGCTGTTTGATCTCTTAAGGCGAGACACTGCAGGTGAATAGGGTAAAAAAAAACTAATAGTTATCGCCTTACTTACCCAGCTGATTGATTACACTGATAATTGCAAACATTTTTTGTATTACAAGTTTTCTAAAATGTTAGGTTTAAATATGCAAATGAGGCATTATTTAATGAAATATGCGCTAATTTGCATACATTTCTTGTACAAAAATCTAAACACTGAAAAAAAAAAAATAAAAATATTTGACAGAGTCAAAAGTTGTTACAGAGGGAATTTTGGGTCTTATTTTGTCACTCCATAATTCAGAAAATGCTTAGAACGGACAGAAAACGATATATTTTCACAATTTTTGGGGGATTAAAAGTTTGTATATAATCAAGCACATTATATAGGAACAAATCCCTCTGTAAAAACCTTCAGGATATAGACTATAGGAATAAAAATGTAAAGTTCGGTGTGTGTAAGTGCTGCTGAAGAGGAGATTTATGGCTCAGCGTATGAGAAAATACTCAGCCTTTAAAAATATGTATTGTAATTGAAATCTATTGACACAAATAGATAAAGTGCTATAAAAGAAACACTTAACGGTGACTTTAGTTCTTTCCACTAGTCTGAAAAAACACTTTATGAAAAACCTTGACAGGTGCATGAAAACACAGTGTTTTTGCCTGCAGTGTCTCCCATTAAAGGTCTCAGAATCAACCAACCTGTAAACTGATTCAACTCTAAATGAAACATAATATAAAAATGCTGAGTTAAGGTTGCTGGAAATTAGACTCTGGCTATTGAAATGTTGTGATGCCTCACATGTCTTCACTCATCAGCAGCGGCTGCAGAAAGAGTCCAGCCGTTCCCAGAATGCACACGAGGACAAACACCCAGAGAAAGATCCGGTCGATCACCATCGCCACATACTTCCAGTCGTCCTGCACCTTTAAAGACGAGGGGAAGAGCAAGACATGGACTCTGGGTTAGATTTGATATGCTGATCAAACTTTGCTGTTAAACCGGTTTCTACGTCATCTCTTCTGTCGTCTGATTGATAGTTCAGAGTTTTTTATCCAGTAAAAGTGTATCCAGTTTTAAGTGTAATTGCACACATATTTCTGCTGTCAAATCTCACTGATTTTGATCAAGTAAGCATCAGAATAACTGCAGTCATATCTCCAGATGAACTCTTACTGGACTGAAGCAGCTCAGCTTTACTTGATTCTCCATCAATCATGTTTTAGTCTCAAATCTGATCATCAGGATCTTTTGAGGAGCTTTACTTTCACTGTTCCTCAGCGGAGGAATGATCTTCATCTCACATCTTCTGAGGAGCCTTTATTATTCATCTCTCAATCAGCATTGAATTATATGTTTGGATCATTTACATCTCATCTTACTGAGACATAATATTGCAGATATAGAGTGACGACTAATATTTACATCATTTTATGTCAGCATCTGCTGCACTGTTATAAAGATCTCATTGATTTACATTACAAGCAGCAGAATTTCATCATAGAGATATCAGCATGTGCACCAAATTGTATAGTTTTGCTCAGTTTGAGTCTCTGAATAAACTTGAGCTGTTTTTCCTCCATATTCTCACTATATCAGACTATATGGGTCATAAAACCCTGATGATCAAATATGAGACTCAACAAAAAGCACATACGCAAACAATATTTTTAGATTTTGTCTAAAGGTTCACTAAACTCTTCCATTTCATAAAATTAGACTATTATTTGACTAAGTCTGGCTTTACAGACTAAGGCCTGGTTTCACAGACAGGGCTTAGACTAAACCAGGATTAGATCATAGTTCAATTAATAAGTAATTTTTATGAACGTGCTTAGAGAAAAACATTACTGCTGTGCATCTTGAGACAAAACAAAGGCACTGATATATTTTAATTAAGATCAGTCAGTGCAAGTTTCTTCCAGTTAAATCAGCTCAGACTTACACTTTAGTCTGGGACTAGGTTCAAGCCTTGTCTGTGAAACCAGGGGTTAAAGTGAAAAGACAGACGACTCCTCGCTCGGCTTC
Source organism: Schizothorax lantsangensis (assembly GCA_027422415.1). NCBI lineage: Eukaryota > Metazoa > Chordata > Actinopteri > Cypriniformes > Cyprinidae > Schizothorax > Schizothorax lantsangensis. The sequence continues at coordinate 37,447,740 of CM049846.1, read as the reverse complement.
AGTATGTAGTTGATAGAGTTCAGCTCTCCGAAAGTTAAAACATGCTTTATTTTTCTCCCTTACAGCATCCCCTGCTTGTTTAACACTAAATACTAAAGACCTAGAAATAAAAAGTGTCAATAATAATAATAATACAGTCAAACCAAACTTAATCAGACATCAGAAATAATTTTTGATATTTTTTTTTAAGTGAGGACAGCAAAATAAAGTAAACTGTGACATATTACACCCAAAATTCTTCATACAGTGGACTAGCAGTACATTTTGGGAGCAAAAATGATTCAGACCTGAGCATGTTTTCCTGAAGTGTTTTTCTTTAATTGCTAATGTGACCTTTTTACACACAGACTGATTAAAATGAAGCATTGCTTGGTAATTGGTTGAGCTAAATTGGTATTATCTAATTGTGTTCTTAATTTTAACATCTGACAGCTATTCAACCCTAGGTTTGGGAATCGAAAATCAATTACAATTCCAGAATCGGATACTTAACCCTTAATCGCCCTCAAGTTGACTTTACTCTTAGGTTCTTCGGGGTCATATGGACCCCAAACTTTTACAGAGCAATTGCATTAGGAAATATAATTTTTTTATATGATAAACTATATATCATTTTTTTTTATTTACTTCTCAACTATGCATTTATGCTGTGTTTTTGTGGATAGTTGGTTTTTTTTACCTATTTACTGCACAATTACTCAACTACGCCATAAATTGGCTTATGAAAAAATATTTTTTTATGAAAAAATCACTTAAATGATGACCTAAATTAAATATAAAAGGTTTCTAGATATTGGCCCATGTGTTAGGGATAGAATACTGCCATCTGCAGGTTAGAGGAAAAACTTTAGGAATTATAGTTAAAGAAATAATGTGCAATGACCACATTTATCCAGCAGAGGTCCACAGGGACTCATTCATTTTCAGTTCAGTTTCAAGTCAATTTTTCTTCATGTTTCAACTTCTCTTTGCAACTTTATGATATATGTATTTTGTGAATATATATTTAAACATTCTAAAATATATTAAAAATCTATATTTTTGTCAAAGGTTAGATTTTTTTGTTGTTGTCTGATGTCTTTTGAATTGTCTGCTTTCGCAAATTATGTTACATATTTGCAGAAATCTCTCTCTCTCTCTCTTCTCTCTCTCTCTCTCTCTGTGTGTGTGTGTGTGTTATTGTGTTTGGTTGTGTGTTGTATGTCTACCCTTCACATTGTTATGCATTTATTTCTGTGCATTTTATTTGCCAAATCTAAAAAATGCCTGGACACCTATGTCAACCTGTGTGTGTGTGTGTGTGTGTGTGTGTGTGTGTTGTGTGTGTGGTTGTGTGTTGTGTGTGTGTGTGTGTGTGTCTGAGCTCGTGATTGCGGGCTGATCAGCGCCAGCTGGGGTTATTACTGGAGCTATTTAAGACCTGCTAACGCTACTCTCTTTGTCAGATCGTCAGAGTTTCTCTGTGTTCCTGTCCTCATGTCATTGTCTGTTCTGGAGTTCCTGGTTTCTTCGCTGGCTTCGGAGGATCTGCCGACCGAACTTTGCTGCCCATTGCGTCCCTGCGCCCGCCTGCCATCTACGCTGTGCACGAGCTCTGATTTCACCAGTGACTTTCCCATGCTGTCAATAACCTGTTAATCATCCGCAATTGAATCCCTCTTCATTCACAGAACGAACCCGTAACAGTACGATCTGACCAACGATGGATTCAGCGGAGGCTCGTTGTATCCAAGGGGTACTGGAGAGCACACACGCTCGTATGGATCGTCAGGAGGAGCAGATGTTCGCCACTGGACGAGCCGTGCAAGCGTTAGTGGCGCAGGTGTCCGAGCTCACCGCTCAAATTCAACATCTGAGGATGCCCGCTGCGCCATCCCCGCCGATTCCCCCAGCGCTTCGAGCAGCGGACTCAACACGAGCCGCGGCTGCCGGCACCGGAAGTCTACAAGGGTGAGCCCAATCTGTGTCGAGCTTTTTTAGTCAAATGCTCTATGTTTTTTTTCTCTGCAACCGCAGACTTTCGCCACAGAGGAGTCCAAGTGGCATTTGTCCTCACGCTGCTGTCTGGCAGGGCAGCGTTATGGGGAACGGCGGTGTGGGAGAATCATTCATCCTGCTGTTCCTCGTTCCACGCACATCGAGGAGATGGGGAGTATTCGGACGCGCGGTAGTCGGTGCGCGAGGCGGCTCGCAGGCTGGTCCGATCTCCGCAGGGTGAAAGATCGACTCGGACTTTTCCATCGGTTCCGAAACCCTGGCGGCGGAGTGCAAGTGGAACGAGGGGAGGGCGAGTGGGACATGTCTGCATGGGTTGCTGACGGATCCAGGGGGAGATATTCTGTGGTGAGCTGCCCACTAGTTTTGGCGGGTTGATCGAGCTGCGCTTCGGGTGGACTCCGATTACAGCAACGTGACCAGCGAGATCGTCAGTGGGTGACGGCTACCCAGGATTATTTCTCCGTCAAAGTCTGGAGGCACGTCAGCCCCGGTCTGAACGAACCCATGCAGGTCGGGTGGAGCTCGGCTTTCCGGGAGGAGAGAGAACGCCGACGCAGGGGAGGATTGTGTATGTACTGTGGGGCGTCAGGACACTTCCTGGTGGAGTGTCCAGTAAAAGGGCAAAGCCCGCAGTAGAACGGAGGTTACTGTCGGGTGGAGGGGCTTTTAACCAATCCTCCAACACCACTCTCCTCCGGTAAGACTGCAATGGGTCGGCAGGTAGTTACACGGCTCAGCGCTGCTGGATTCGGGGCGGAGGAGAGTTTTTTAGACCGCAAACTGGTTCACCAACTCCAGATCCCCACTACATGCTCCACCACAAGATTCGGTCAGTGCACTCGATGGACAATCACTTCTGACATCACCCATTCCACAGCACCTCTCACTCATCACATCGGGCAACCACACTGAGACTGGGACGTTTTTTGTCATCGACTCACCCTGGGCCCGGTGGTACTGGGTCACTCCTGGCTCGTTCGGCACAACCCCAGAGCCAACTGGGTCAGAATTCTGTTTCCGAGTGGAGTGAGAGATGTTATGCGTCTTGTCTTGTGTCTGCTTGTTCTCTGTGTCTTGTGTGTCGTTGCAGGATGAGGCGGTGAATCTTTCAAACGTGCGGAGGAGTATCTCGACTGAGGAGGTGTTCAGTAAGTCCAGGGCTGCTTCTCTTCCTCCACATCGTCCCTATGACTGTGCCATAGATTAGTGCCAGGTACGTCTCCGCCTAAGGGCAGGTTATACTCGCTTTCGGTCCAGAGAGGGAGGCCATGGAGAATATATTCTGATTCTCTAGCAGCCGGGCTCATCCGTCCTTCCTCTTCCCGCTGGGGCAGGGTTTTTTTCGTGGGGAAGAAGGATGGTTCCCTGCGACCTTGCATTGATTATCGAGGGTTGAACAACATCACGGTAAAGAATACATATCCTTTGCCATTGATGTCTTCAGCTTTCGAGCGGTTGCAGGGAGCATCCATCTTCAGTAAGTTGGATTTGCGTAACGCTTATCATTTGGTCCGCATTAGGGAGGGGGGAGTGGAAGACCGCGTTTAACACCCCAGGGGGCACTTTGAATATTGTTATGCCCTTCGGGCTATCCAACTCCCCCGCGGTGTTTCAAGCACTCGTCAATGACGTGCTGAGAGACATGGATGGTATCAGTTTCATAATATGTCTACCTGGATGACATATTGATATTTTCTTCTTCTCTCCAGGAACATGTTCAGCACGTCAGGCGAGTGCTCCAGAGGCTGCTCGAGAATGGGCTTTTTGTCAAGGCGGAGAAATGCGAGTTTCATGCACAGTCAGTTCCATTTTGGGTTACATCGTCTCGTCCGAGGGATGCGCATGGATCCCGACAAGGTTAAGGCTGTGGTGGACTGGCCCCCAGATTCCCGTAAGGCCCTGCAGAGGTTTCTGGGGTTCGCAATTACTACAGGCGTTTTATTCGCAATTTCAGCCAACTAGCAGTTCCTCTGACTGCCTTGACCTCCACCAAGACGACGTTCAGGTGGTCTGAGGCAGCTGAGGCTGCTTTTACCAACCTCAAGAGCCGCTTTGTTCAGCTCCCATTCTCATTGCCCCTGATCCCACACGTCAGTTTGTGGTGGAGGTTGATGCGTCAGAGGTGGGGGTAGGTGCGGTTCTTTCCCAGCGCTCCTCCTCTCGACGACAAGATGCACCCTTGCGCGTTTTTTTTCTCATCGTTTGTCGTCCGCTGAACGTAACTACGACATTGGTAACAGAGAGTTGTTAGCAGTCAAGTTAGCATGGAGGAGTGGCGTCACTGGTTGGAGGGTTCGGGGGGTACCTTTATTGTCTGGACTGACCATAAGAACCTTGAGTATATCAGATCCGCTAAACGTCTTAACTCCAGGCAGGCTCGGTGGGCACTGTTTTTCGGTCGTTTTGAGTTTTCGCTGTCCTACCGTCCGGGTTCCAAAACATCAAACCCGATGCGTTATCTCGCATTTTTGATCAGTCCGAGCGCCTGTCCACTCCCGAGTGTATTATACCTGAGAGACTGTGGTGGTCTTCACACTCACATGGGAGGTCGAATCGAAGGTTCGCACAGCCTTAGAAGGGGTAACGCCTCCGCCGGGTGTCCACCGAGTCGGTTATTTGTGCGGAGAGATTGAGGTCCGACGTTATTCGGTGGGGTCACTGCTCCAATGTGGCGTGTCATCCAGGAGTGATCGAGTGAATCGTATCAGTTTTTTGGTCAAACAGCGATTCTGGTGGAATTCCATGGCTCGTGACATCCGAGAGTTTGTTTTGGCCTGTTCAGTTTGTGCTCGTGGTAAGACTTCCAATCGACCCCGGAAGGGTTACTTCAACCGCTGTCGGTCCTTCGAGACCCTGGTCCCACATCGCGCTCGATTTCGTCACTGCCCTCCCGCCCTCCCAGGGCAATACGGTCGTTTTGACCGTAGTGGACCGGTTCTCGAAGGCGGCCCATTTCATTCCTTGCCCAAATTACCGTCTGCCAAGGAGACAGCGGTTACTATCGTTGATCACGTCTTTCGCATTCATGGCCTCCCGATGGACGTGGTTTCCGATAGGGGACCCCAATTCGTTTCCAAATTTTGGAGAGAGTTCTGTCGTCTACTGGGGGCGAGTGTTAGTCTGTCCTCTGGGTTCATCCTCAGAGCAACGGACAAACGGAGCGGGCCAACCAGGATCTTGAGAGAGTGTTGCGATGTTTGGTCACTCAGAATCCCGCTTCCTGGAGCCAGCACCTCTCATGGGTTGAGTACGCGCATAACTCGTTTCCCGTGTCGTCCACGGGACTTTCGCCTTTTGAGTGTAGTTTAGGTTACCAGCCACCTATTTTTCCTAGTCTGGAAACCGAAGTCGCGTCCCCTCTGCCCACGCCTTCGTCCAGAGGTGTCGCCGCACTTGGAGAAGAGCCCGTGAGACTCTCCTCCGAGTGGGAGCGCGCACTAAGCTCAGGCCGATCGCACCGGTTGAAGCCTTCCGTATACGTCGTTGGTCAAAAAGTGTGGCTTTCTTCTAAGAACATTCCGCTCCGTTCCGTCTGTAATAAACTTGCTCCCCAAATTCATTGGCCGTTTCCTGTCACCAAGATTCTTATTCGGTGGCAGTCCGCCTCAAACTTCCTCCGGCGTACAGGAGAATTCATCCCGTGTTTCATGTCTCTAAAATTAAGCCCGTTTTTCGTTCACCCCTTAATCCGCCTGCCCGGTCCCCCACCGCCGCGTCTCGTAGACGGGGAACCAACATATTCGGTCAATCGTATTCTGGACTCGAGGCGGAGGGGACGCGGGATTCCAGTACTTGGTGGACTGGGAAGGTTACGGTCCGGAGGAGAGAAGTTGGGTTCTTGCCAGGGACATTCTGGATCATCCCTTATTGATGATTACAATCAACGGGTAAGGTTGGCTGGGAGCGCCAGGGGGCGCTCCTAGGAGGAGGGGTACTGTCACGGTTGCTGGAGTCACGGTCTCATTCATGCTGGTCTGTGTGGTGTGTGTTGGGTGAGTGGGTGTGTCTGAGCTCGTGATTGCGGGCTGATCAGCGCCAGCTGGGGCTTATTACTGGGAGCTATTTAAGACCTGCTAACGCTACTCTCTTTGTCAGATCGTCAGAGTTTCTCTGTGTTCCTGTCCTCATGTCATTGTCTGTTCTGGAGTTCCTGGTTTCTTCGCTGGCTTCGGAGGATCTGCCGACCGAACTTTGCTGCCCATTGCGTCCCTGCGACCGCCTGCCATCTACGCTGTGCACGAGCTCTGATTTCACCAGTGACTTTCCCATGCTGTCAATAAACCTGTTAATCATCCGCAATTGAATCCTTCTCTTCATTCACAGAACGAACCCGTAACAACACCTGTGTGTGTGTGTGTGTGTGTGTGTGTGTGAACATGCTTGTTCCATGTTGCATTTGTGCTACAGTACCAGTCCTTCATTTATGAGTGTACATTTTCAGATTTATGCCAGATTTGTTGATTTTATATGCCAATTTCTATAAAAATGCACTCTATTGCAGTCACACACATGTGTGTGTTTGTGTGTGTGTGTGTGTGTGTGTGCGCATGAGATAGAATGTTCGTTCCAACTTGTATTTGTGCTCTAGATCCAGGCCTTTATAAAAATGTAAAACATTTCAGATTTATACTGGGTTTACTACTTTTTTTGGACAAATGAAAAAAACAAAAATATTTTTTTTTCACTTTTCCCATTCATTTTCAATGTGGGGTCAATCTGACCCCAAGGACCTTAAACTGTAATTTTTTTTTTACACACCTTTAGAACAACCAAATCAAGCCCAGATTTTTTGTGCATGTTTAGATAGATTATTTAGTAAAAGTCACAGAGTCTCATGCCCCTGAGATGAAGGGAACACTTTTAAAAAAAAATAAAGGAAACTTCTATTGGGGTCAGCCTGACCCCAAGGTCTGATTAAGGGTTAAGATCAGGAATCGGATACTTCTTGTAAAATTAAAATTTCAATTCCACCTATCAATTCCTGTGTGCGCATCTTTTATTTTTAGGAGGGGCTGTTAAAAATGCATTTGTCTTTGAATCATTCATTCATGAGATTCATTCAAAAACACTGATTCATTCAGAAATGAAACAAGTAAATATCGAGTGTTTCATTGAATCATTCCATTCAAAAATTCTATGAGATTTTGTTTAGTTGTCTAATATTTTTTCTTCAGAATTGTGAGAGAACTATACAACCTCCATTTAAAAATAGGCTCAGTTTATCCAGAATCGTGCCGCTCTATTTTGCACAAACAGCTCTTAATCGAGTCCAGCTTGTATGCAGCCGGCTGATTTTTGTTCATGGTATTCAGCAGCAATTAAATGTTTTGCAAAAAGAGACAGAATAAATATGTTTGATATCTAAATGTTTGACTTTAGACATTAGAATCGAAACTGATATTCAAACAATACCAACCGATTACATTACACACCTTTCTATAAAAGTTATCTGATATTATCAAGATGAATTTGTTCTGACACAGTTCTTGTCATATTTTATCACCATTTTCTAAACTATAGCGATAAACTGTGATAAAGTGAGAAATGTTGAAGGTGTCTGAATACATGCTGGTTTTCAGCAATGAATTAAGATTTGGTGTCTCACCTCCTTGGCCTCGTTCTGTAACCTCATGTTCTCGGCGATGTACTTGACGCTCTCTATGGCGTCTCGGACCTGTGGAGACATGCACAGAAACCCAGCGTCCAGAGATTCAGAGCTGGAGCACGGACTCCCTCCGTCTTCTGCTCCTTCGCTGGAAACGCCTTGTTGCTTCCACATGCATCGTCCGTCTCGACTCAGAAAGCCTGGCGCCGTCTTAGACGCCTCGTTGAGCTCGGTGGTGCACAGAAGCAGCTGAGGCCGGCACGAAAGATTCATCTGTTTGCTGGAAACCAGACCTGGAGCGTGAAGAGCGCACGATCTGGTCTTCCTCTCCGGGTCTTTCTCAGGCCGAGTCATGAACATGACCCGAGGGAGCAGACCGAGGAAGACTTTCTGAACCCAGCCGGGCATGCTGTGCGTCTTAGGCGTGCGGTAATGCACATTGAGCACAAACACAGTGATCACAATAGACAGAGTCACAAATATCATGGTGAATAGCAGGTACTCTCCAATCAGAGGGATGACGAGAGACGTGGACGGGATGGTTTCGGTGATGACCAAGAGGAAAACCGTGAGGGAGAGGAGAACGGAAATACACAAGGTCACCTTCTCTCCACAGTCGGACGGGAGATAAAACACCAGGACGGTCAGGAAGGAGATGAGCAGACAGGGAATGATCATGTTGACGGTGTAGAAGAGCGGCAGGCGGCGGATGTAGAGCGAGTACGTGATGTCCGTGTAGATCTCCTCGCAGCAGTTGTACTTGATGTCGTGCTTGTATCCCGGAGCGTCCATGATCGTCCACTCGCCGCTCTCCCAGAAGTCCTTCAGGTTGATGGTGGAGCCGATGAGCACCAGGTCGATTTTGGCTTTGTCGTAGGTCCACGAGCCGAACTTCATGGTGCAGTTCTGGTAGTCGAAGGGGAAGAAGGTGACGTCGATCTTGCAGGAGCTCTTGAAGATGGCCGGCGGGATCCAGGTGACATCTCCATTGTAGCGAAGAAGAGCTTTCGTTTTGTCGTCCACCTGGAAATCTCCGACTGCGCTGTGGTTTGGAAACAGAAACGGATCATGAAGGACTGACGAGGTCAATGGACCTTTTTCACATTTTATATATTTTTTTATATTACATTTATTGTGGTATTTTTGAGACACATGAACAGTAGACAGATCAAAACTAGTGCCGTCAAACGATTAATCGTGATTAATCACATCTAAAATAACAGGTTTTGTTTACATAATATATGCATGTGTACTGTTTATATTTATTATGTATATAATATATAGCTGTCAAACGATTAATCACGATTAATCTCATCCAAAATAAAAGTTTTTGTGTATATAATATATGTGTGAAATGTGTATATTTATTATGTATATATATACTTACACACACAGATCATGTTTTTGTTTATATATTTATTAATAATATATACACACACTGAATGTTTAAAATATGCAACATTTCTATATTAAATATATTTATATATAATATAAATTATACAAATATAAATATACACATGTAAACACGTGAATATTTTCAAAATATATTCTATGTGTGTGTATTTATATAAACATAATAAATATACACAGTACACACACATATATTACATAAACAAAAACTTTTATTTTGTTTGCGATTAATCGTTTGACAGCACTATATAAATACACACAGAAACAGTATATATTTTGAAAATGTATTTACATTTATATTCTTATATATTATATTATTCAATTCAAGTTTATTTGTATAGTGCTTTTCACGATGCAAATCGTTGCAAAGCAGCTTTACAGAAAATTAAAGTTTCTACACTATATTTAGTAATAGCTTATCAGTGGTGACTATCTCAAGCTGATGTCCATATGGCAGAAATGTACAGTAAAAATCAAGCAGTTAATGTCATGTGAACACTATTAACTGCAATGATTATATGTTGCGATCAAACTTATAGCAAATTTGGTAGTTTTGTATGTTGTCTGAGGGTTGGCATCATTTGAGGTCAATATATGAACATAACATATTTTTATTGTATTTATATATACATAATAAATATACACCATACACACACACACACACACATATCATGTAAACAAAAACTTTTATTTTGGATGCGATTAATCGCGATTAATCGTTTGACAGCACTATGGAAGAGTACCACAAATATATTTTTTTGCATTCCCACTTGATCAAATAGCAAAAGAAAAACTCCACAATAGTGTTTTCATGACTTTCAATAAAATATTTTTTTTTGAGAGAGATTGATAACAGCAGTCATAACCCTCGCATTAGCATTAACTAGTTTTTTGTTATTTGATAGTAATATAATACAAAGAATAGTGTTATAAATGTACATAATAAAAAAAAATACAAATATGAAAAACTTGAGGATTTACGATGCTGCTGATGGTTAAACACGTCATCACAGTCTTCTGAAAAGGGTCCATAACGAACGGAGAACTTACTTGTTGTACAACACAATGTCTGGTTTCCAAATCTTTTTGGACGGCACACGGATAAACTGAACGCCTCCGAAATCCTTGGGATTCCACCTGAGCTTATAATCGTTCCAAATCTAGGAAAACCAGAAACACACACAAAAAATGAGTGTCTGCCATTGAATAAAATATGTAATTGCAACTTTTTATCTAACAATTCTGACTGTTTTTGAGTCTTGAGTTAATATCTCGCAATTCTTACTTTATAACAAGCAACTGCAAGTTTATATCATGCAGTTCTGAGGAAAAGCTCAGAATTGCAAGATGTAAACTCGCAATTGTGAGGAAAAAAAGAATTGTGCCATTGTTAGAAAATAGTATTTTTCCTCTTAAACCTTGTGCATCAATTTAAAAAAGTTACACATAGTCCATGTCAAAAAACTGTCATAAAAATGTGAAGCTTGGGAGCACAGACTTAAGTTTGGTCTCGTTTTAAAGAAGACCCGTGGCAGATTATTGTTGAAGTAAAAAAAGTTTAAAAAGTGAAACCAAAAAAGTTATACAGGTTTAAGTTTATGAAAATGATTTATGAACAATATTTTATATAAAATATATATTTTATGAAACATGTTGAACTCTAAACCTGCTTGAAAATCAAAGCCATGAATCTAAACAAGTTGTGTTCCAAATTTGAGGTTGATATCTCAAAAAATGAGCTTTCAGTAAGATTTTGTTTGGGCGCAGTACCACATTTCCCCATTAGATGTCAGCAAAACTCTGCTGGAGCTCACAGTGCTTGAGTTTGTGATTTACAGTACAGTTCATCTCTCTCAAATATTACAAACACACTCACATTTTTTTTATGACACACATACAAACCACACTCTGACATCTACACCAACACACACACACACACACACACTCTGACATCTATACCAACACACACACACAATTATAGCTGCATTATTTATCAATTGTCTCTATAATATGCAGAAGCAGAAAACAGGAATAAAGTGAGAATTTGCTTTATAGACCGAACCTGAAAAAATGGCATCATCTGGTAATTTTTTTTAAAAAAAGAGTACTTTTGAAGCCTTGCCAACAGAATGAAAGCCTATTAACAAAAATTGCATTATTTTACAGTTAAACAGCACTGCGATTAAAAATATCAGTTTTAATGGGTTTCAATGGAGACATTTTTGTCCAAAAGGTGCTGAGTGGTTCACTTTATTGTACCTAGTGTCAAAATAGATTTATTAAAGGAAATGAGGGTAGAATATTAAAATTCCAATAAAAATACACATCTGAACCAAAATGTATGCAGTTAGCATAAACACAGGCAACATTATCAAAAAAACAAAACTAAAATGGACAAAAATGTCCAAAAGGGTGCACAAGGGTTAACTAAACTTTATTACTCACGATTGCAAGATATTGTCAGAATTGTGATATATAACTCAAAATTGTGAGAAAAAAATCAGAATTGCAAGATATCAACTTACAATTGCGAGAAAAAAAGTCTCGCAAATCTAACTTTATAACGACAATTACACGCTTACATCTCACAGTTCAGAGAAAAAGTCAGTGTTGCAAGATGTAAACGCAATCGTGAGACATGTCAGAACTGTGAGATAAAAAGCTGCAATTACCGTGTTTTGATTTTTATTCAGTGGCTTCCATGCTTTCCAAAGCTATTAAAAAAAATACTGGAGTACGTTTTGCAATAAAATATGATTTTAGTTTTTCTACTTTGTTCAAAATTCTATGTTTTGCTTTGTGAAGTTCACTGCTAATTACTGAGTCAAAACTGGGTAATAATTGACTTAAAGGGATAGTACACCCAAAAATGAAAATTCTGTCATCATTTACTCATCCTCAAGTAGATCCAAACCTGTATGAATGTGTTTGTTCTGAACACAAAGGAAGATATTCTGAAGAAAGTTTGTAACCAGGCTGTTTTGGGGCACCATTGACTTCCATAGTAGAAAAAAAATACCATGGAAGTCAATGGTGCCCCAGAACTGCTCTGTTTCCCAGATTCTTCAGAATATCTTCCTTTGTGTTCAGCAGAACAAACACATTCATACAGGTTTGGAACTACTTGAGGGAGAGTAAATGATGACAGAATTTTCATTTTTGGGTGAACTATCCCTTTAAAGCCTTTATTCATGATGCATTATAAAGATATTCAGAATGTGTTGTAATATTGTCTATAATGCATTGTTTTCTACAGTACATTACTGTTATAATGGAAGACAGTATGTTACTGTCAGACTTTGACAGCGATTTTTTTACAGTGTACATTATTATGCATTTCATCCGTTCATAAAATAATTAAAGTTAAAGTTAAAATGCATTATAATATCTGCAGATTTCTTGCTGAAACTGGTTGTTTGTCATGTGTTTTAATGCAACAATGAAAAAAAAAAAGTTGAGCCAACTTATAAATGGGGTTTTAGCAACAAGCTTATTAAATTTGAGTTTCAAGGAATTTGATTTACTGCATTACAAGAATTATTACTATTATTACTGCAACAAGGAATTTTTGAGTTTCTCACTGCATTTTTACAAGGAATTTATTACTTATTACTGCATTACAAGGAAAGTTATTCCTACTCAATTATTGCATTACTGCATTACAAATCTGCTGAATTTTACTATTATTACTGCATTACAAATTTATTACTATTATTACTGCCATTAATTAACTAATTATTATTACTGCATTACAAGGAATTATTACTGCATTACAAGGAATTATTACTATTATTACTGCATTACAAGGAATTATTACTATTATTACTGCATTACAAGGAATTATTACTATTATTACTGCATTACAAGGAATTATTACTGCATTACAAGGAATTATTACTGCATTACAAGGAATTATTACTATTATTACTGCATTACAAGGAATTATTATTCAGTGTGCATTTTATTACTGCATTACAAGGAATTTACTATTACTGCATTAAACGAAGGATCATTATTACTGCATATACAAGGAATTAACAAGGAATGCATTACAAGACGAATTATTACTATTATTATGCATTACAAGGAAGCCCAGTTATTTAACAGCAAACACACACTCCCGTACTATGTGCAACAAGGAATTTATTTACTTTTATATAATTTATTACAGGAATATTATTACTGCATTACAAGGAATTATTACTATTATTACTGCATTACAAGGAATTATTACTATTATTACTGCATTACAAGGAATTATTACTATTATTACTGCATTACAAGGAATTATTACTATTATTACTGCATTACAAGGAATTATTACTATTATTACTGCATTACAAGGAATTATTACTATTATTACTGCATTACAAGGAATTATTACTGCATTACAAGGAATTTAATATTATTTACTGCATTACAATGATTAATTATTACTCATTATTTATTACTGCACATTACAGAATTATTACTATTATTAAGTGCAATTTATCCTCTGCATTTCAAGGAATTATATGACTATTATTACTGCATTACAATGGCAATTATTATATTACTTACTTATTACTATTATTACTGACATTAACAAGGAATTATTAGCTATTATTACTGCATTACAATCATTATTGACTATTTAATTTACTGCATTACAATGAATTATTACTATTATTTACTGCATTACAAAGGAATTAATTACTATTATTTAGCTGCATTACAAGGAATTATTTACTGCCATTTAACAAGGAATTTATTCACTGCATTACAAGGAAATATTGCATTACTTATTACTTTATTACTGCATTACAAGGAACAGTTATTGTGCTCACTGCATTACAAGGAATTCGTGCATTTACAAAATTACTACTGAACATTAAACAACGTAGAATTATTCACACAATGCTGATTCAAAGGGAATTATTACTATTACAAGGAATTTATTATTACTGCATTAAAACAAAGAATTAACTATTATTACTGCATTACAAAAAGGAATTTTTATTTTTACAATTATTACTATTATTACTGCATTACAACAAGGAATTTATTTTGCCACTGCATTTGGAATCACAGTGCATTACAATGAATTATTACTATTATTACTGCGCAACAAGGAATTTTTCTCGATTACTATTATTATTACTGCATTACAAGGCATTATTCATTTACTATTATTACTGCACATTCAGGCAAGGGGGAATTCATTATTATTACTTGCATTACAAGGAAGTCCCATGGCTTGCATTTACTGCATTATTATTACCAGGCTTGCATTACAATGAATTATTACTATTATTACTGCAACAAGGAATTCCCATTACTATTATTACTGCATTACAAGGGAAATTGGCGTTCATTACTATTGACAAGGAATATTACTGCATTTTAGGAAGGGGAGTACAAGGAATTATCTACTATTGACCTTACTGTGAAAACACATGGAATATTACATTATTACTGCATTACAAGTAATCCTTACTTTACAAGGAATGCATGTACATTGAGGAAATTACTTTATTTACTGCATTTTATTACTGGCATGATTCACAACAAGGAATTATTACTGCATTGCCACAATGTGAACAAGGAATTTTACTGCATGGCCAATACAATGAATATTACTATTATTACTGCAACAAGGATATTATTTACAAGGAATGCATTTGTGATTTACGTGCATTGTACAAGTTGAATTTTTATTCATGCCATTGTGTACAGTTGAAAAACCCTTATTACAAAAATATTACAAGGATTATTACTGCATTACAATGGATTATTATTACTATTATTACTGGGTCATTACACATGCACATTTACTTACTATTTATTACTGCATTACAAGGAATTGTACTCACTGCATTTCATTATTACTGCATTACAATGGAACAAGGAATCTATTACTGCATTTGACTGCTGATTGCTAATTACTGGGAGATTATACTGGTGTATTATACTGCTTTAACTGCCTTCCACATTACAATGGATTACAAGGAATATTACTGCATTTACAATGGAACAAGGAATTATCTACTGCAAAATGAATTATTACTATTATTACTGCAATTATCACTCAATTACGGTAATGCATTGTTCTCACAAGGAATATCACTTACTATTATTACTGCATTGGTGTGGGGAGAACAACAACATAGATGAATATGTACCTGTGGCATTAATTCAAGGAATTATTACTGATAGGAATGCATGATTATTACTATTACTTATTACTGCATTACAAGGAATTATTACTGCAACAAGAGGATTATTACTGAATTATTACTATTATTAATTATTAACTAATTATTACTGTGCTGATTACAACAAGGAATTATTAAGTTATTACTGCATTACAAGACCTGGAATTATATTATTACTGCATTACAAGGAATGGCCAATATTACTATTATACATTACACCATTACAAGGAATTTTACTGGTTACAAGGAATTATTACTATTATTACATTTCAAGTTATTACTGCATTACAGAATTATTACTTGCATTACAAACATTATTACTTATTACTATTATTACTGTTATTATTACTGCATTACAAGTATACTACTTTATTACAGAATTATTACTGCATAAGGAATTATTACATTAAAGGAATTATTACTGCTTACCATTACTGCATTACACATTATTACTGCATTACTAACTGCATTACTATTATTACTGAAGGAATTATTACCAACTGGAATCAGATGCTGATTTATTACTATTATTACTGCAGGATAAAGGGTTCGCATTAAAGTGCATGTTTACAACAGATTACGTGGCTGTGAGCCATGCTCTCATTTGTGATTCTCCAGACTGTCTCAGGTTAAATCTGATGAAACAACAGCACAGTCCCGTCCTCACCGAGAGGAAAGGACACATTGATCCTGTTTAATGTATTTTTAGGGAATTATTACTATTATTACTGGGAATTAATGCCAACTCAAGACACATTTTAATTAGACCACTGACACATCAATATTACTATTATTACTGATTACAAGACTGCACAGTTTCCAGGTTAGCTGCTATAAATAGGCTTTTACTATTATTACTGTATGACTCATCAGCAGCATTACAAGGATGAATTAATTATGTATTAAATTCAATTATGTGATTATTGATTTGCCATTTAATGTAAAGGCTGTTAATGAACGGATGCACAGATTAATTCAGGAATTAATTATGGATTATGGGCACATTAATGCTTGAATTTGTGTTTGGCCCTCTTTGCTGTATGAGTTTTTAATTATTCCTCTTTACATAATCACTCTCATAACAAATTATATGACCTAGAGCTGATTTCCAATCTTCAGGTAATATAAAAATATATTAGACAATTAGACATTTGGAAACCAATAATACTGAGATCACAGTTTCATTTATTTTTCACCAAATGCCTAAATTAATATTATAATATGTGACCATGGAGCACAAAACCAGTCATAAGAGTACATTTTTCAAAATTGAGATTTATGCATCGTATGCAAGCTGAATAAATAATCTTTCCATTGATGTATGGTTTGTTATGATAGGACAATATTTGTAAATCTGGAATCTGAGGGTGCAAAAAAATCTAAATATTGAGAAAATCACCTTTAAAGTTGTTCAAATGAAGTTCTTAGCAATGCATATTACTAATCAAAAATTAAGTTTTGATATATTTACGGTAGGAAATTTACAAAATATCTTCATGGAACATGATCTTAATATCCTAATGATTTTTGGCATATAAGAAACATTAATAATTTTGACCCATACAATGTATTTTTGGCTATTGCTACATCTGTATTCCACTCCTCGCTGTGTTTTGTCTATTGTCTATTAGGATTTGTTTTTAACATCCACAACTTCATCTCACATCTGTATTCCACTGGGAATCAAATCCACCTGCTGCACCAATCGTTGTGAACAGTGACCGCAAAACATAGTGAATACAATCGTGTCCAATTATCTAAATGAATCAATGACCTTTGGATGTGTGTGAATAATGCATGAGCTTACATGTCGCAGCCAGAGATTGGTCTCCATAATCTGGTTCACCTCATCCTGCGGGAAGAAAGAGGAATAGAGAGTCTCTGAGAGTCGCAGACAAATCACCTAAACACGACGGCTCTGGATGAATATTTTAGAGCTTAAAGAAGAAACATGCTGTCATGAGAAATCATTCTCCAGGCGTCGGTCCACTCCGTGTCTCACAGATGGTCCACCTGAGCCCCGTCGCCTGAAGGAGCTTCATGATGCACACAAACACACTCTGTGTGCAGCACAGCATCTGAAGGGTCACGCTTCTGGAGGGTTTCTTGAATGTTAAAAAAAAGTTGGCCGATTGCAATCCAATATGGCAAAAAAAAGTATATTTTGAAATGGAAAAAATAAATAATAATAATAATAAAAAAAAAAATAAAAAATATATATATATATATATATATAAATTAATAATATATATATATATATATTTTTTTTTTTTTTTTTTTGTGATTCATATATTATATAAAGAAAGCAACAACAACATATTACAAAACATTTCAAACAACCAAAGGGAAATATGTATATACATGTATATCAAATATATATACACACCATGCATTGATACAAAATTAACAGTTATTGAAATATATTTTTTTTAAATATATTTCAAAATATTAAAAAAGTCTAATTATTCTATATAAAGTCTAATATTTTTAACCATTTTAGTATATTTTTGAAAATATATTTAAAAATGTAAATATATATTTTTACAAGCATTCAAAAATATTTCACCCTCCATATATTTTAATACAAGAAACCACAATAACATGAGGGTTATTATAGTTGACTAAAACTAAGCCATAAACAAAACACACTTTCAGTGCTTAAAAATGTAATAAATGTTAACTGAAATAAAATAAAATATAAAAATGTAAAACTATTTTATTTCAGCTAGTTTCCAAGGCAACATTTATCATTTTCATTTAGTTTAATGTACTAAAACTATATAAAAATAAATTAAATATATATAGACATATTTAAAAACAATAGAAATTAACTAATAAAAATTAACAAAATTACTGAAACCCGAAAATCAGTCTAGTTCAAAATACTAACAAAAACTATAAAGTATCTGAATGATACTAAAATATCACTGAATGTGTCACATTTGAAGAAAAACGCTGTTGTCTATATATAACACGTGTAAACATATAACATAAACATAGGCTGCTGTATGACTGGAATGTATTTTATTGCCACTGAAATACATTTTGAAATATATTTTGGTATATGAAGTTTGAAACTAAATATATATTCAATTTCAAAATCATATTTCATTGAGCTTTACTGTTTACAGCATATTTAAAATATATTTTGGTCAGAATTTTTTTTTTATTGTGAAACTTCATTTATGATCTCAACTTACACATTACACAATACATTGTCTTATATTGACATCTATGACAATATGAGCCTTTAATATATATATATATATATTATTAAAAAAATCCAATAGTCTGTCAAAATTTTAAATCAGGCCACTAACGGTGCTGGCAGAGAAATGAGAACATTTCAGAAGTTCATATTTAGATTTTCTCTGTAATATAATACTGAAATCATTCTTTGTTATGGTGTTTTTGTTGTTGTTTGCACTTCCATCCCAAACAAAGCATGAAATTACCTCTATAATCTTTAAAGCATAACAAAGGGATATGACTGAATGCGCAGAAATTGCAGAAATGCATTTTTTGCATCACATAGACCTAGCTGAATTAAACAATCTAGAGAAAATAAAAGAAGAATGACATAAGAAAGCTCCACAGACACTGTGTTTAATTAAGTGAGACGTTCTCCGTGACTGAAAGAGGAAAGATGAGAGAAAACCTGAAAATTCAGCAGATAATGCGTTCATTCACGGCGACGGATCGATGCGTGTCCGAGGTCAGAGACTCTGAAGCTCCAGCCGAGACCCAGACTCATCATGAGAACAGAGAACAAAACCAGGGTAAAACAAGTAAACCAACCTGTATTTGTTCACTTACCACTTTGACCAGCTGTGACATGGACACCTCAAACTGGACGATGACGGGGTCGGACAACACCACACCGACTGACTACTGTAAGTGGCAGAGACTGACTGATAAGAGCCTGACCATCGACGCCCAGCTCCACTCAGAGAACACCTGAATCTGGACCAGAGACGTTCATTACCGCACAGACGAACAGTGTTTATAGTGCACTACAGGAGCTGAAGCTGCTAAATCATGCATTTCTTATTATGAATGCTCCCACTTTATAGTGTACTTACATTTAAATTAATCATTTAATGCAATGCACTTACTGTGTACATACATGTTTTTACATTGTAATTATAATTTTAAAATAACCTGCAATTACATTTATAAATACAGTGTGTGACCATCCCTTACACTTTAACCTAGCTTAAACTACCCATACCACCAAACCTGTCAACTAACCACCCGTATCCACCTCAATAGCAGCAGACATGGTTTGCAATACAATATTGTATAATATTCATCTATATTTTTTAATGGAGAAGTACATAGTAGTTAAGGCCACGTAATATAAAGTGGGACCTTATAACATGCATGTATTCATAGCAAATGACGAATACATCAAAGTGAGCATGCAATAATTTTCAGACATTGCACGGTAATTGGCATCAATTTTAAACCTATTTTCCTGACAATATCTTGATTTTGTTTTGATTCAACATATAGGGTGAATTCAGATAAACTGTGACCCTTTTCTTGCACATCATCTCTACTGCTTCAGAAGAACACATGCACATGAAGAACTGACTCCTCTGAAGCTGATAAAACATGCATTACTTATTATGAATCAACATTTATTTAGCAAATGAAGAATACAACAGTGATTCATCTTAAGCAGGCGATGACATGAGATAGTGCTAATACAAATTTTCAAACATTGTATAATAATCAGAATCAATTTTTAACACGTTTTCTTGACAATATCTTGATTTTGTTTTGATCCAATTCAGATAAATTGAGTCACTTTTGCCATTGAGATGTGGACAATGTCCCAATTATCTTAAATTAACCTCTAACTATAATCCTCCTGATTACAAGTGAATGAAAAACTGTTATAGTGTCAGATCTGATTTGAGACCTGAATGCACACAAACATTTTATTAGACTGAACCAGGAATGAATGATACATAATAATAATTATTTGCGAATTTGCCGGTTTAGTATCTTTGATGTGCTGAAAATATTTATAACACTCGTTAAATGTTTTTAGAAAGAGCTGTTAATGTCAGGTTTCTTTGTGACAATTTACCCCATAATCTGTGACAGTGTGCGCCGCTACTGGGGCATGTTGTCACAGACGGTCAGCGTGTATTAGTGAGAAACGGACTTTCTCCTGCGACGGTGAATCATTGCTGTCTTGAAATCAGCCGCAAACATAAAACATTTCAATAAACAGCCACAAGTATGAGGGTCAGTCCTGCTTTACTCACCAGACAGAAGAAAACACAGAGAGTAGCAGGTGTGCAAAATGATGAGAAGTCTGGCTTTCATCGTACAATCCGGAGAACTGATAGAAGAGTGACCCAACAGAGTACAGACGAGGACAGAGGAGAGAGAGAGGGAGAGAGAGAGAGTGGGTGAGTGAGAGAGAGAGAGAGAGAGAGTGGGAGAGTGAGAGAGAGAGAGAGAGTGAGAGAGAGAGAGAGGGAGAGAGAGAGAGAGAGAGAGAGAGAGAGAGAGGAGAGAGAGAGAGAGAGAGAGAGAGAGAGAGAGTGGGTGAGTGAGAGAGAGAGAGAGAGAGAGAGAGAGAGAGAGAGAGAGAGAGAGAGAGAGAGAGAGAGGAGAGAGAGAGCGAGAGAGAGAGAGAGAGAGTGGGTGAGTGAGAGAGAGAGAGAGAGAGAGAGGGAGGGCGAGGGAGGATGGGTGGTGAGTGAGAGAGAGAGAGAGAGAGAGAGAGAGAGAGAGAGAGAGAGAGATCTCTCAAATACAGAGAGGGTAACCCAAACCAACGGGGGGAGAGAGAGAGAGAGAGAGAGAGAGAGAGAGAGGAGTGAGTGAGAGAGAGATGATCAAATGTAAAACTGAGAGGGAGAGAGAGAGAGAATTTAACTAAAAGTTAGAGATCCTCTCCCAATACAGATGTAATATAGGACATACACCATTTTAAAATAGATAGTAACCAAACCAACGATTTAGAAATAGAGAGAGTAAGACACTTTCTGCTGATTTCTCCTAAATATCACAATGTGAGGGAAACCTTTCTCCCCAGATTTGAAGCATTGATTCCATCATTTACTGAACGTAGTGATACTGAGAAAATACCCTTCATACTACAGCTGCACTCGCTGCTAAATCTGTGTTAGCCTTCACAATGTTAGGAGTTACACACAGTTAACTCTAAACTGACTCACTTTATATTTTCATTTAGTTAGATGGATTTTATTTATTATTATTTATGTTGTTGTTATTTATATATATATATATATATATAGATAGATAGATATATGTTAATGCTTTGGCAACATTGTGTTACACAGTCATGATAATAACGCTTAATTGAGTTGAATTGAATTGAGTTGAATTGAATTGAGAGAGAGAGAGAGAGCACAGCTGAAGGCGCAAAACAGCAAACACACTCAAAATTCGACCAGCTACAAGTTAAACTGAATTGTTTTTCAGAAGTTAAACTAGGATGAATTCAAATTAATACGGGCATTTTTCTCAATGGCAAACTCGACATGCATCTTAAAAACACAACGCACATGATGCGAGGTCATATAATGTGAATATGATGATAAAGCACATGAGAATTTTATGGTTTCACCATGAAGTACACATTTAATACTGGTTCATTGAGACACTGGAGGGTTTTTATACCTCAGAGAAACATCCAAATAACAGAACAGAATAACAGAATAACAGATCATCCTGTAGTCCATATATTATAACCTAATAAACACAAAAACATGTCAGAACTTCATTACCTGGGTATTTTTAAAAACACTTTGCTACAGCTGCAATAAGTTTCTATATTAGTAGCTATATGAGAATAATATCCATATCAGCGTGACCCTAATGTTTGCTTTCCAAGAAATGATGTATGTTTCAAACAGCTGCAGATTCAGACTGAAATCCATCTCTCACTCCCACAGTCCTGTCCTGTATGGATTTTTGGGAAAATATAAAACCTCCAACACTTATGTGTAACCTGTTCTGTTATATAACAAAACTGGACACTGTAAAGAGATACGGTAGGCTATTCTGTGCTGTGAATGAAAGTGATGCACTGTAGTCTGTAGTAGATGTGAGTGACAGATACAGACACAGCCAGCAGGTGGCGCTGTACATATAGTGATTCACATCAGCTCAGATCTCAATGTGCTTTCAGGTGAACACAAGGAGAAACACAGAAGATGAGAAATGCTTGAGTAGCGAAGGTGAGCAGGTGATCCTTCATCTCCAA
This sequence comes from Schizothorax lantsangensis, assembly GCA_027422415.1. Lineage (NCBI taxonomy): Eukaryota > Metazoa > Chordata > Actinopteri > Cypriniformes > Cyprinidae > Schizothorax > Schizothorax lantsangensis. Next base: position 37,425,281 of record CM049846.1, on the reverse strand, counting down.
AATCAAGCAAATCAAGCATTCAGACAAGAACAGAGACACATTTGTGCTGATTTGAGTAAGACTTTGACCAAAATAGACATGAATGGCTGCAAATGTGATTAAATATTACACAGTGAATCAAACCTTGTCTAGGCCTATCTATCAAGACCACTGAGAAATAAAAGAGATATATTGGAGGCCATGTTTTACAAGAAATACTATTTCAATCTCTCTACTTCATAAATTATTGTTTAATCAAGAGTTATGCATAACTACTTGTGAAATTTACTAGCTATTTCTGAGTAAAACTTTTTTTTTTAAAGATAGATTAAATAATCTTATCCAGGCTTAATAGAGCCATTCGTACCTTTATTTCCCTGAAAAGTGAAAAAAAAGTGACTAACAATGGCTCAACCAATAACAAGAGTTGGTGGGCGGGGTTAACTTGTTTCTGACCAATGGCAGACAAGGGAAGTGAAACCTGTTTGGGAACAATCATAAACTCTGGAGTTCCGTTTGGTTCGACTTGAGCTTCAAGCACTTTGCGGTCATATTCTGGGTCAAATGATTGCTGATGTGGAGAAAATCCTCTACAGTGACATTATAATACAATAATGGCACAGTGACTGTGTCACTATCAGAGTTTCATGCTCAGATCATCGCTCAGAGCTGAGCTTCATGTCTGTGAGATATATATATACAGTTTATTCAACATTTTTCACTCTTTGTTATATTGCAGCCATTTGTTGCACCCCATATTGACAGAAAAACACAGAATTGTTGACATTTTTGCAGATGAAAAACTGAAATATCACATGGTCCTAAGTATTTTTGCTCAACCATTTAGTATTTAGTAGAAGCACCCTTTTGATCTAATACAGCCATGAGTCTTTAAAGATGCAACAATTTTTCACACCTGGATTTGGGGATCCTCTGCCATTCCTCCTTGCAGATCCTCTCCAGTCTGTCAACGTTGGTGGACAGCCATTTTTAGTCTCTCAACTCAATTGGGTTTAAGTCAGGGCCTCTGGCTGGGCATCAAGAACAGTCACGGAGTTGTTGTGAAGCCACTCCTTCATGTTTTTATTGTCTTGTTGGAAGGTAAACCTCGGCCAGTCTGAGGTCCTGAGCACTCTGGAGATATCGTCACTTGGATATCCCTGTACTTGGCCGCATTCATCCAGTCGTCGTCTCTGTCCCTCCTGCATTGCAACCACCCCCACAGCAGCTGATATTCTGCCACCCCATGCTTCACTGTTGGGACTGTATTGGAGGTGATGAGCAGGTTGATGAGCAGTGCTGGTTTTCCACACATACCGCTTAGAACTTTTGGCCTTAATTCTAGACCAGAGAATCTTATTTCTCACCACCTTGGAGTCAGGTGTTTTTTAAGCAAACTCCATGCGGGCTTTCATGTGTCTTGCACTGAGGAGAGGCTTCCGTCGGGCCACTCTGCCATAAAGCCCGACTGGTGGAGGACTGCAGTGATGTACAACTTTCTCCCATCTTCCGTGACCAACTCTTCTCCCATTTCGAATTGAGCTCAGCCACATCTTTGGGTTCTTCTTTACTCTCACCAAGGCTCTTCCCCCGATAGCTCAGGACGGACGCCAGCTCTAGGAAGTCTTCATTTAAGGTTTGGTCATCCCAAACGTTTCCATTTAAGGATTATGGAGGCCACTGTGCTCTTAGGAAAGTTAAGTTTTTTTGAAGCAGAAATTTTTTTGTAACCATTAGATCTGTGCCATGCCATGTCTCTGACCTCTCTGTTCCTCTGACCTGACCTTTCTTTGATGATGATCTCATTTGCTCTGATTTGCATCTGTGAGCATGTAAGGTCTTTTAGACAGGTGTGTGGCTTTCCTAATCAAGAAGGTATAATCAAACACAGCTTTTCTTAATCAAGACTCAAATGAAGGTGTAATCTCAAGGATGATCAGAAGAAATGGACAGCACCTGAGTTAATATATGAGTGTCACAGCAAAGGACTGAATACTTAGATGTGATATTTCAGTTTTTCTTTTTAATAAATCTGCAAAATTCAACAATTCTTAGCGGTGTGTCAATATGGGTGCTGTGTGTAAGCATTAATGAGGAAAAAAAAATTAACAAAAATTAATATTTTAGTCAAATGGCTCTGTGTTTTTCTGTCAATATAACAAAGAGTGAAAAATTTAAGGGGTCTGAATACTTTCCGTACCCACTGGCTGGTGCATATAGTGGTGGCCAAAATGATTATAGCACTAGTATTTTCTATTTTTTACGGGTATAAAAAACACCTTTTAACTCAGAGTGAAGAAACAGAACAAACTATTTTCAGAGACAGACTAAATCCAGCTGTGTCTCAACTTCAAGATGAATTCCTGCCAGAGCTACAGAAGAACTACTATCTAAAAGTTTTAGGCACTTGTGTAAAAATGCTGTAAAATGAGGATACAGCTACTATTAAAAGTTTTTAGGCAAAAATTGTGTAAAAAATGCTGTATAAATAGATTTTCTTTATCAATTAACTTCTATTAAAGCTGCAGTCTGTAAGTTTTGCCTCTTTGTCGCCATCTCTGTTTGAAAACCTGCAATTGCAGTTATTTGCGTAATTATCTTCGTTATGTGGGTCGTGCACCGGCATGAATCTAATGTTTTGAAGAGTATGTGTGTCTGTCAGTCACCGCACCGGTGTGGATACTGTACTCAGCCTCTAGCTTATGTCTTGAATATATGACCCAAATAAAAAGAGCTTTTTCACGATTATTGTCATCTGACGAGAGTAACAAGTCTGCCACTTTTGTTCTGACCAACTGAGGAAAAAAAGCATTACAATAAATCATGCTACCAACGGTGATTAAATCTAACAATCACTTAGCTCATATCACATCAAACTAATCAAATTATTATTATTGTTATACTTTTTTTCTCAAATTGTAATGTTAACAACATCAGCATTGCGTGACTACGTGTATTAGTGTGTATTAGCGTGATTTCAATTTCTGTACAGTCTAATTGTCATACCAATCGAATTTCATATAAAAAAAAAAATTGTAATCCAAAAAGCAATTAATTCTTCCTTCGAACTGGTTCTCTTTAAAATACAAATCGTGTGTAATCCCAGGCTATCTGTAATCAGATGCACATTTAAACTGGAATATAATCTAATTTCAGTCACATGTTTCATAACACATAATCCTTTCTGGATTATAATCTGCCATCAAAATGATAATTTAATTATTCCAGCTGCTGTTAGAAAAGGCTATAAACGATCCTCCACCTGCAGGATCCTCACATGCGATATAGCCTACAATCCGGGAAAACTTCTTTATGTTTACAGATGTGACGTAATGATGCTGAGGCACGCTCGAATTTCCCGTGAATTCCTACCAGTACCACTCAGATTAGAAAACATTATTATAAGATAACCATTGTGAATCGGGCTAAAATAAGGAGATAGTTTTGAACACTGGCTGGTTATGTACTTGCTCAAATATTGATTTCGGATAATTTTTAACCCCCCCCCAAAAAAATTAACTAAACTAAATCAACATTTGTTGTGAGCATCCTTTGTGTTTAAAGCAGCTTTTTCCCTCGGTGCACTTGAGCAGAGTTTCTCAGGAGCTTTGCAGCTAGCTTTCTTGAAGCGTCTTGGAGACACATTTCTTCTGGATTTAGTCTGTCTCAGTTTGTTCTGTTTCTCCATTGTTAAAAAGGCCCAGCAGAGGTTGTACTTCCTTCGCCAGCTGAGGAAGTTCAACCTGACACAGGAGCTGCTGAATCAGTTCTACTCCACTATCTTTGAATCTGTCCTCTGCACATCAATAACTGTCTGGTTCAGCTCAGCTACCAAATCTGACCTCAGAAGACTACGGAGGGTAGTCCGGACTGCTGAGCGAATCATTGGTACAACCCTCCCCACTCTCCAAGAACTGTACTTATCCAGAGTGAGCAAAAGGGCTGGTAAAATCACTCTGGACCCCTCACATCCAGCACACTCCCTCTTTGAACTGTTACCGTCTGGTCGACGCTACAGAGCTCTGAGCACCAGAACGACCAGACACAGGAACAGTTTCTTCCCTCAGGCAATCCATCTCATGAACACTTGACAATAAACGTGGAACACACACTATTTATACACTTATTTATCTAACACACATACTTAGTCTACATTTCAATTTGCACATAATATACCTTCTTTTTATTATCTGTGTTTTTGTTCTGTTGCTGTCATTCTGTTGCACTGTGGAAGCTTCTGTCACGAAAACAAATTCCTTGTATGTGTAAGCATACCTGGCAATAAAACTCATTCTGATTCTGATTCTGATTCCAGACAGACTGGATGATGATCAGATCAGATCTCTGTGTGGAGCACTGGCTGTTGTCAGACAAAAATCTCACTGGATTATTTACAATTAATGGCAAAATGAATGTTTGGAATTGTAAACTAATATTTCCTACTGACACACTACAGTAAAAGATAGAAATAACTGACGTAAAACCATTTTTAGCTGCTGAAAATACTGGTGTTCTAATCATTTTGGCCACCACTGTATATCTATATACACTCTAAAAAAAAATGGTGCTATATAGCACTAAAAGTGGTTATTTGGCTCGTAATCATAGGGGAACCACTTTTGGTGCTGTATAGCACCAAATCTTGGTGCTTCAGCGGTTCTTCACTGGTTCTTTGGCATGACTGAGGGGCTATATAGCACCGCTACCATATACAGAACCTGTTAAGCTCCTGTATGGTTCTTCAGCGGTTCTTCAGTGGTTCTTTGGGGTGATTAAGGTGCTATATAGCAACACTGACGGACAAAGAACCTGTTAAGCCCCTTTAAAGGTTCTTTACGAGCCAAAGAACCACTGTTGGTGCTGTTTAGCACCATTTTTGTTGAAGAAATACAATGCAATATGGCACCTCTTATGGTTCTACATAGCACCATTTGACAAAGATGCTGTATAGCACCTTTAAAGATATGGTGCTATATAGCACCAAAAGTGGTTCCCCTATGATTACGAGCCAAGAATCACTTTTAGTGCTATATAGCACCATTTTTTTTTAGAGTGATAAAGCATCAGTTGATTGAGATCTCCGGCTCACATCCCGTCTTGTCTGGACGGCTCTGCGCTGGACTGCTGGATGGCTGCGGTCTGGCTCTGGAAGAGCGGCTGGAGGAACAGACCCAGCGTTCCCACAACACACACGATCACAAAGATCCACAGAAACAGGCGATCCACCACCATGGCCACGTACTTCCAGTCCTCGATGACCTGCGGATGCACAGAGATCGGCTCGTTAATAAACCTATTGACCCATTACGTGCACTAATAAGGGAGGACGCAGAATGAGCAGCTGCTCCGTCTCTCAGACTGCTGTCCTCGGCACTTTCTGATGCTCACTATTATTCTCTCTCTCTCTCTCTCTCTCTCTCTCTCTCTCTCTCCTCCCGAAGGATTTAACCACACGATCGATGCTCTTACAATGAGCTCCGGCTGAAGTGTGAGCTGAACCTATGCTGTTGTCCATCTCTGTTTGCTAACTGTGTGTCTGCTGAATAAATATTCTTTGTTAAACTTACATGACATTTTACTTTTACTGTACAAATTCGATCTGTTTTAAACCCATTAGGCAATATCTTACTAGATATGCACAGAAAGTGAGGACGAGTGAGATGTTAGACTAGTGTTTCCTGTAAATACACAGAATTACAGCATATTAAACTAACATATGGTTAAACTAGTATAGATTCACTGGCTCTCATGAGCAGTTTCTTTACTTTTTTTTTTTTTTGAAAGTCAATAAGACTCACAAACTGTCTGACAAATTGAACAGTTCACAAATACTTTGTTTTAGATCGATAGCAGGGCAATTATGGCCATAAGTGAAACCATAAAAGTCATAAAAAGTTCTACAAGCCATCAATCCCACTAAAGAGATCTTAGGATGATATTAAATTACTGATAATATGAGCTCAACATTTATTACTGTTCAAATGTTTGGAGTGCTTTTACTTTAAATAATACTTTGTTTTTTAATAAATAATAATGCAATTAATACTTTTAATCCACAATGATGCATTAAAACTGATCAAAACTGACATTAAATATATGTAGACTGATATTCAAAAGTTTTGAATAACTGAGGATTTTAAAATGTTTTTGAAACATAATTATCAATGTTGAAAAGGGTTGTGCCCAATATTTTTGTTATACTACCAGTCAAATAAGATTAAAATAATAATATTTTTATCCAGCATTAAGGACACATTAAATTGATCAAAAGTGACAGTAAAACATTTCTAATGCTACAAACGATTTATATTTCAAATAAATGCAGTTCTTTTGAACTTTGTGTTCATCTGTGAATCCTGAAAAATAAAATGTATGACCGTTTCCACAAAAATATTGTGCAGCACAACTGTTTTCAACATTGATAATAATTAGAAATGTTTCTTGAGCAGCAAATCAGCATATTAGAATGATTTCTGAAGGATCATGTCACACTGATCACGGGAACTAGATGAGTCCTCTGCACAATCTGACTTTGAATTAAACTGCTGGTTCGAGAACTAACCCCCCGACTGAGCCTCAAGGTTTTTTTCTCCATTCTGTCACTGATGAAGTTTTGGTTCCTATGGCTTGCTTAGTTGGGGATACTTAATTTCCAGCGATATCGTCGACTTGATCGCACAGATACTATTTAAACTGAACTGAGCTGGACGATGACATCACTGAATTCAATGATGAACTGCCTTTAACTGAAAATTGAGTGTTTACTATTGTCCTTTTGCATTATTGACACACTATTTTCCTATTTGATACTGTAAAGCTGCTTTGACACAATCTGTATTGTTAAAAGCACTATATAAATAAAGGTGACTTGACTGAAGACTGGAGTAATGTTGCTGAAAATTCAGCTTTGATCACAGCAATCAATTACAGTTAACAGATATTCACATAGAAAACAGATATTTTAAATTGTAATAATATTCCACTATTTTTACTGTTTTTATGACCAAATAAATGCAGCCTTGTTGACTCTTTCAGAATGCTAGCGTATGTGAAAGTGTATCTGGGAAGCGATAAAGTCACTCACACTTTGATCGTCGTCGTTTCCCATCATGTGATCCGCTACGTAGCGAACGCCGTCCACGGCCTCCTGGATCTCGGATCCCCAGTCTGGAGCCGGCCTGCTCCCTCTCAGGTCCTGTGTGGAGTTGTGTCCGTCGGGAAGGAACCCAGCGGGCCGCAGATCTCCTTTCTGGATCCGAGGTCCTCTGCTGTAAAAGTGTCCGGGCGACGAGAGCGCCGAGGATGCAGCCAAAAGCGCGGAGGCCGACGACGACATGCCGGATTTGCGAGGATCAGTGAAGCCCAGCAGAGATGATCCGGGATCCCGCAGACGGCGACGGGCCGAGTTTCCCCGCGGTCTCTGCATAAACAGCAGCGCTGGAAGTCTGACCAGGAACACCAGCTTGACCCAGTCCGGCATGTTGTGTGTGCTCGGAGAGCGATGGTGCACGTTTATCACACAAACGCTGGTGATGATGGAGAACGTCACCAAGACCATGGTGAACATCAGGTACTTCCCGATCAAGGGAACGTCCAGCGACGTGGGCGGCACGATCTTGGAGATCAGCAGGAGGAAGACGGTCAGCGCCAGAAGGACGGAGATGCACAGCGTAATCTTCTCGCCACAGTCCGAAGGCAGGTAGAAGACCAGGATGGCCAGCGAGGTGATGAGCACGCAGGGGATGATCAGGTTGATGGTGTAGAACAGCGGCTTGCGCTTGATGATGAAGTCGTAGGTCAGATCCACGTAGGTGGGGTCCAGAGCGCTGACCGTTCTCCGGCCCGGCAGAGCTAGGATGTCCCACTCGCCGCTGGGAGTGAAGTCGTCCATGCTGGCCACCTCGGACTTCAGCAGCAGGTCGATCTCGGTGTGATCGTAGGTCCAGGAGCGGAACTTGAGCGTGCAGTTCTGCTGGTCGAAGGGGAAGTGCTTGACCTCGATCTTGCAGGCACTCTTGTAAATGGCGGGAGGGAGCCAGGCGATGCTCCCATTGAACAGGACGATGGCGTTGGTGAAGACCGTCACTTCGTACGTCCCATCCGCACTATGGAGCGAACAGAAACATTTACATTTATGCATTTAGCAGACGCTTTTATCCAAAGTGACTTACATTGCATTCAAGTTACAGTTTTTTACATTTTATCAGCTCTTGCTTTCCCTGGAAATCAAACCCATGATCTTGGCGTTGCTAGCGCCATGCTCTACCATTTGAGCTACAGGAAGGCTACAACATGCAATGCATGTGGGATATGTGACTACAACTAGGGCATTTTAGGCTATATACAGTGGTGGACAAAATGATTAGAACATTAGTATCTCCAGCAGCTAAAAATGGTTTTAAGTCAGTTATTTCTATATTTTGCTGTAATGTGTCAGTAGGAAATATCAGTTTACATTTTCAAACATTCATTTAGCTATTAATTGTAATAATCCAGTGATATTGTTGTGCTCCACACAGAGATCTGATCATCATCCAGTCTGTCTGGAATTTAAAAAATGACATTGCACCTTTATTACGTAGTTTAATGAAAACGTTAATTTAATTTTGCAGAATAGTTAAACCAGCTAATCAAGATTCACTGTTTATTTCTATATGCTATTAGTCATATTACACAAACACACACACACTCATATACTTACCTCTATCTATCTATCTATACACCCTGTTCTTCAACGCTTGAAAGTAACCTATAGAGTATGGTGAGACATCCGGTTCATTAGCTGCTATAGGTAAATAACGAGGAGAATAACAACATGCAGTAAACAGTAAAACTGTTTGCACTACAAACCAGTGTGTTCATAATTAAGATAATACATTAAAATAATCTAAGACACACCAATTTTCAATATCAAGCAGCAAAATGAACTGTTCTGTACAGCTAAAAATAGCTGGACGCGGATGAGACCGGAAGCTAGACCCATAGAATTTACAAATGGCCACGCCCATTTTTACGGGAAGAAAAATGTGGATATATATCTCAGTTTTTCATTTTATTAAAATTATTATTAATTTTGTTCTTCTGTCATTTTTATAGTTTTTTTTTTTATTTTAATTTGCAATTTAGGTTTCATAATTTTTTTTTTATTTCAGTTTTAGTTTTAAAATTATTAATTATAGTGCCTCAAATAACAAATATATAAAACTATACATAATTTAATTAAAACAAAATGTTTAATAAAAATGTAAATTAAATGTGTCCCTGGAGCACAAAAGCAGTCATAAGTAACACAGGTATATTTGTAGCAATAGCCAACAATACATTGTATGAGTCAAAATTATACATTTTTCTTTTATGCCAAAAATCATTAGGATATTAAGATCATGTTCCATGAAGATATTTTGTAAATTTCATACTGTAAATATATCAAAACTTAATTTTTGATTAGTAATATGCATTGCTAAGAACTTCATTTGAACAACTTTAAAGGTGATTTTCTCAATATTTAGATTTTTTTGCTCCCTCAGATTCCAGATTTACAAATAGTTGTATCTCAGACAAATATTGTCCAATCATAACAAACCATACATCAGTGGAAATATTATTTATTCAGCTTTCAGATGATGTATAAATCTAAATTTGGAAAAATTATGACTGGTTTTGTGGTCCAGGGTCACAAATCATGCAAAGTAGTCATGACCACCTAAACAAGATTCGTTGTTTATTTTTAACTTAGAGTCAGTGTTTTTTTTTTTTTTTACATTATTCATATAATATTATAATTGTATAAATATTTAGAATTAGCTTTTATATTATATTCTATTTTCTGCCCCCCCCCCACCCCACCCCACCCCAACCCAACCCCAACCCAACCCAACCCAACCCAATAAGTAATTTTAGTACTTTTTAACCTTAAACTAAATGAAAATAATACACGTTGCCTTGGCAACAAACTAAAATAAGTTGTTTAATGTAATATTTATATTTAGTTTTATTTCAGTTAAATCAAATGTGTTCATGGTTTCAGATAATAAGGCTGTTTGGAGTTCATGTAACTATCAGCTGGCTGTTCGCTCAAAGCTGGTGGCTCATTCCTTGCAGGTTTCAGTGTCTGCTCACTATCTTCTGCAGCGTCTGGGCTTCTCTCATCAGAAACTCACTTGTTGTACAGCACTATATCAGGCAGCCAGATGTGTCTGGAGGGGATCCGGAGCTTGTCGATTCCCTCGTACTCCGCCGGGTCCCACGACAGCCGATAATCATTCCAGTTCTGCAGATAATATCACAGTTGTCTTATTATTTCATATATGAGCTTTCCCTCGGTCAGACGGACACAATTACACACTGGATTAGCGGCGTGATGAATGGACGTGAGGGCACTGATTATTGGACAGGACACACGACGGGTAAATTCAAGATCAACACAAGGACGGCAGAGATGATTATGCTTTAATGAAGTAATAATTGACATCTGATCAGCCGCTGACACTGACCTGAGTGATCCAGACGTTCGTCGTCATGATCTGCTCTCTCTCATTCTGGAAGAACAGAAATAATAACACATAAACACACAGCTGATACTGACTTTTGTCAATTTCACAAGAATGGAAACTTGCAGGGATTGCATATATTTTTACATTATAACATATTTTCAGCAGCATGAACTTGTTTGAGATTGAGTCAGTGCTGCTGATGCAAAGTAGGCTCTTCGTTACCAAACACCAAGAAACTAAATTAGGATACAATTATGAGTCATTCACAAACTGTTAAACATTAAACTGTTGGTTACATTAATAAAACTAACCTTCATCTGGAGATCACAGCCCTGCTGAAAAAAAAACAATAGAACCCTGCCCAAAACACAATAGAAAATGTAATGGATTTAATGGTTATAATGGGAATTGTATTGGTTTTAATGGAAACTATAATGGTGTCTACTGGTATGTGATGGATTCTATTGGTGGGATGTTAAATCATATTGGGAAAATGCCCAAAACACACTACAAAAAGGAATTTTGTAATGTTTTACTTGAAAAAGCTAATGGTTCATAATGGTATTTTAATGGAAACTCTAATGAATTCTTGTGATGTTTCTATGTTTTTTATTTAGCAGAGGGATAATGGAAAATTTGAGGTTGCATAAGAGTCAATGATTATTGAGCAAAAATACAGCTGTTCTATCAAACATTTTTAACTTCTTAATTTTCTAATGGAGTTGAGTCAGTGTGTAATGGTGTAGAAATAGATCAAACAGTCCAATTGATGGAAGGCTTGAGAAGAAATTCCATGCTGCCTTGTATAAAGTATTTTTTAGTATTTTAAAAATGCAAAAATACAGTTTATTTTGATACATGGCGTGGCTGCTGGATTTGATATACACTTAAAATTAAGGTATTTGGTATTTTATTTTAAAATACATTTTGATGCATCTTTGCCCATCCCTGCATACATCATTGTTTTTAATGGCTGGCTGTGAAATCAAACGTGAATGAATGTATCAACACTGTAAAAACAAAATCTGTAAAATTTACGGTAAAAAACTGGCAGCTGTGGTTGCCGGAATTCTACCGTAAAAAATACGGTAACAACATTTTAGGTTTTATGGTTTTACCTTAAATTTACAGTTAAATAGCGTAATTTCATTAACTGATATAATGTTAATATACCAACCTACTGAAGTACTGAAATCTGTATCTTTGTAATACACTGATAACCACCAAAAGCAGGAGGTGATGAGAGTCACATGATGAACCAAAGCAGCTTTTAAATAATAACATATATAGAAGAAGCACAGCATCATTCACACAAACACTAATCACCATCATGGTGATCTCAATAAACTGAAATATGCAATAAACATTAATTTAACAACATTAGATGTAACATACAACCCTAATAAACATAACTAATATGAAAAAACTAAAAAACATAGTTATTTCAAAGAAAAAACATCAAATTCAAACAAAATTTGCAACGCAGGGAATTCTGGGAACGTCAGTTTAAGGTTTTTCCTGTAAATTTTACAGGAACTTACCGTTAACCATTTAACAGGTTTTTACTGTAACATTTTCACAGTTTTTACTGTTAAAATCACAGTCATTTTTTACAGTGAATATCTCTGTCTGTTTAGGCCTCAAAACTGACTGAAACGCATTTTGAAATCTCTGATGTAACTCTCAAACGTTTTGTCTGGTGAAATACTCAACAAAACCCCTGATCCTGACTGAATGCTGTGGAGGTCTGGACTCACCACACTGATGAGCTGCGCCAGAGAAACCTGCAGGAGAACCGTCACTCTCTCGGTCCGGTTCAGCGCCGGCCGGATCAGTTTGTTATAGCGATCTTTACCCAGCAGCCAGTTCATCAAACGCTCCTCTGAATCTGCACAGAGTCCACCTGCAGACCGACCAGAAAACACCTCAGACCAGAAGACCACAGACTCATGCATGAAACCACCGCTACAGCAGCTCGCTTAGTTTATAAAACACAAAGATGGTCACAATATCCTACAGAAATACTGCATTATGATTTTCAGTCGAATGCACTTCTTGCACATGGCGACTAATTACCAGAGAAACCCTGTAAGAAAGACACAAAGATGTTTAACCCCTCGTGAAAATTGATTGCGTTGGGATGCTCCCAGCTAACAAAAATATATGTTCTAAGAACATTTTGCTAACTTTCCCAGTAAATTATATTTCTGAACCAGGGGCGTCATGCACTCATTATGTTTGAAGGGGCACGAGTTGGGGGGGGGTCGTCATGTGACACAGCAGCCACAACAGCATATGTTTTATTTATTTTTTCCTTTTTATTCGAAACATTCCCAAACGCATTAACTACATCATGAAATACTGTATATTGATTCTCACCTTTATAGATTATGTTGATCTATAGTGGGCGATGGTCAAAGTAACCTAATAATGTAATCTATTAACTATGCATACAAACCTGTCTGTTTATGGGTGTCATGCCATAACATATTTTTAATACGACTGACTTTATATTTAATGTGAATTTAACATTGAAAGTTAATGTGAATAAAAACATTGTAAGTTAGGCTACTAATCATAACACTTTCATTGTACAGAAAGAGTGCAAAGAACATTTACACTGACAGTCTAGAGTTCAAGCACTCTCAAAAGCTCAGCTATTGGGTTGTTTTGACCCAGCGGTTGGCCTCAGCATTTTTTAGAGTATATACTGTATATATATATATATATATATATATATACAGATATATATATATATATATATATATATATATATAAACCCCTGGCAAAGTGTGGTTTTGGAGGATATCAGCATAAATCCTTATAATTTTTTGGTGCAAATATATTAAAGTAACTTGACATTATCATTGAATACCAGCAATAATAATTTTCATTTTGATTACATAATAATGGCAATATATACATGTCAAAGTCAGACATGCTGTGATGCCTGGTTACTGGTTTAAACTTGGTCCAGGTTTTTAACAGATTTTTGGCTCAGCACACCTTAATAACTTCAACAATTGATTGCCAATTAAGTTTAGAATACAATCAACCAATTAGAACACAATTGAAGTCAGATAGTTTACAAATACTAAATTAAAAAAAAAAAAAATTCTATGTATAAACTGTTTATGTAATGAAATATGTTTTCGTAGTTTGTGTTGTCCCTTATCAGTGCAAAATTATCACAAATTAAAAAGGATTCATGCCAATATTGTCCAAAACCCCACTTTTCTAGTGTTTCCAAACTTTTGGAGGGCAGTGTATATACTTTAGATATATATATATACACACACGCATACACATACATATAAATCTAGACATATAAAAACAGGAAGATATAGAGGTCTGTGTCTAAGATAGACAAATGCTCAATTATAAGGTAACAGCATTGGTAAAGCATCACACTGGGAAGCAGCTCTGTGTTCTGAAGAGTTCTGACCTGGACTGATGTCCACCAAAATGTTCAAACAGCCCAATGAAAGGTGGCTTCAAAAATAGAATTTTCACTCTTGGATAGAAATGTGATTGCTGACGGCACAGTGTTGGTAAATGTTATCTGCGAATGACTCTAGAAGATCAGCAGTTGTTTATGAGCGGCTTCAGACGAGCTCCAGAGTCAGCAGAACACAATCACAACCAGCCAGCAAACGCTCAACATCACACACACGAAACACAGACAGCGCTCTTCATCCACACACACGAAACACAGACAGCGCTCTTCATCACACACACGAAACACAGACAGCGCTCTTCATCACACACACGAAACACAGACAGCGCTCTTCATCACACACACGAAACACAGACAGCGACTCTTCTCACACACACGAAACGAGACAGCGCTCTTCATCACACACACACGAAACACAGTGAAACGCTCTTCACACAGACAGTGCTCTTCATCACACACACGAAACACAGACAGCGCTGAAAACTCCAACAACACACAACACGAAAAACAGACAGCGCTCTTCATCACACACACGCGAAACACAGACAGCGCTCTCACACACACGAAACACAGACAGTGCTCAACATCACACACGATGAAACGACAGCGCTCTTCATCACACACACACGAAACACACAGACAGGCGCTCAACATCACACAAAACACAGACAGCGCTCTTCATCACACACACACAAAACACAGACAGCGCTCTTCATCACACACATGAAACACGCGCTCTTCATCACACACACGAAACACAGACAGCGCTTCTTCATCACACACATGACACACACAGCGCTCTTCATCACACACACGAAACACAGACAGCGCTCTTCATCACACACACACACGAAAAGCGCTCTTCATCACACACACACGAAACACAGGTGCTCTTCAACACACAACATCACACTCTTCATCACACGCGTGCTCTTCATCACACACACACGAAACAGAAACACAGACAGCGCTCTTCACAGCGCTTTCACACACACGAAACACAGACAGCGCTCTTCATCACACACATGAAACACAGACACATCGCGCTCTTCATCACACACACGAAACACAGACAGCGCTCAACATCAGACAGCGCTCTTCATCAGCGACAGGTCGCTTCATCACACACACGAAACACAGACAGTGCTCAACATCACACACACGAAACACAGACAGCGCTCTTCATCACACACACACGAAACACAGACAGTGCGCTCTTCATCACACACACGAAACACAGACAGCGCTCTTCATCACACACACGAAACACAGAGAAAACACACAGCGCTCTCATCACACACACGTGCTCTTCACACATCTCAACATCACACACAGGACGAAACACAGACAGCGCTCTTCATCAGCGTGACGCTGCTCTTCATCACACACATGAAACACAGACAGCGCTCTTCATCGAAACACAGACAGCGCTCTTCACACAGACAGCGTGCTCAACATCACACACATGAGGCGCTCTTCATCACACACACACGAAACACAGACAGAGCTCAACATCACACACACGAAACACAGACAGCGCTCTTCACAAGACAGACACATCGAAACACAGACAGCGCTCTTCATCACACACATGAAACACGACAGTGCTCTTCATCGAAACACAGACAGCGCTCTTCATCACACACACGAAACACAGACAGCGCTCTTCACACAGACAAGCGCTTCATCACACACCACGAAACACAGACAGCGCTCTTCATCACACACACACGACGAACAAACATCAGACAGCGCTCTTCATCAGCGCGAAACACAGACAGCGCTTTCATCCACACACACGAAACACAGCTCTTCATCACACACACACGACGAAACACAGACAGTGCTCTTCATCAGCGAGCTCTTCATCACACACACGAAACACAGACAGTGCTCTTCTTTTTCATCACACACACACGAAACACAGACAGCGCTTCTTCATCACACACACCGATGACAGCGGTCTTCATCACACACGAAACACAGACGCGCTGAAACACACACAGCGCTCTTCATCACACACACGAAACACACACAGTGCTCTCATCTGCTTCATCACACACGAAAACACAGACAGTGCTCTTCATCACACACACGTCATCACACACACGATGAAACACAGACAGGCTCTTCAGCTCAACATCACACACACGAAACACAGGGCGCTTTCAACATCACACACACGAAACACAGACAGTGCTCAATCATCACACACAAAACACAGACAGCGCTCTTCATCACACACACATGAAACACAGTGCTCTTCATCACACACACAAACGGTCACAGACAGCGCTTCATCACACACACGAAACACAGACAGCGCTCTTCACATCACACAACACACACGTGCTCACACACACACGAAACACAGACAGCGCTCTTCATCACACACGAAACACGCGCTCTTCAAACACAGACAGCGCTCTTCATCACACACACACGAAACACAGACAGCGCTCTTCATCACACACACGAAACTCTTCATCACACACACGAAACACAGACAGCGCTCTTCATCACACACACGAAACTCTTCATCACATGCTCAACATCACACGAAACACAGACAGAACATCACACACACGAAACACAGACAGCGCTCTTCATCACACACACGAAACACAGACAGCGCTCTTCATCACACACACGAAACACAGACAGCGCTCTTCATCACACACACGAAACACAGACAGCGCTCTTCATCACACACACACGAAACACAGACAGCGCTCTTCATCACACACACACGAAACACAGACAGCGCGAAACACAGACAGCTCTTCATCACACACACGAAACACAGACAATCACACACACGAAACACAGACAGCGCTCTTCATCACACACACGAAACACAGACAGCGCTCTTCATCACACACACACGAAACACAGACAGCGCTCTTCATCACACACACACGAAACACAGACTCTTCATCACACACACGAAACACAGACAGCGCTCTTCATCACACACACACGAAACACAGACAGCGAAACACAGACAGCGCTCTTCATCACACACACGAAACACAGACAGCGCTCTTCAGAAACACAGACAATCACACACACGAAACACAGACAAGAAACACAGACAGCGAAACACAGACAGCGCTCTTCATCACACACACGAAACACAGACAGCGCTCTTCATCACACACACACGAAACACAGACAGCGCTCTTCATCACACACACACGAAACACAGACAGCGCTCTTCATCACACACACACGAAACACAGACAAACATCACACACACGAAACACAGACAGCGCTCTTCATCACACACACACGAAACACAGACAGCGGTCTTCATCACACACACACGAAACACAGACAGTGCTCAACATCACACACACGAAACACAGACAGCGCTGAAACTGCTCTTCATCTTCATCACACACGAAACACAGACAGCGCTCTTCATCACACACACACGAAACACAGACAGTGAAACACAGACAGCGCTCTTCATCACACACACACGAAACACAGACAGCGCTCTTCATCACACACACACGAAACACAGACAGCGCTCTTCATCACACACACACGAAACACAGACAGCGCTCTTCATCACACACACACGAAACACAGACAGCGCTCTTCATCACACACATGAAACACAGACAACGCTCTTCATCACACACACATGAAACACTGACAGCGCTCTTCATCACACACACGAAACACAGACAGCGCTCTTCATCACACACACGAAACACAGACAGCGCTCTTCATCACACACACACGAAACACAGACAGCGGTCTTCATTCTTCATCACACTCTTCATCACACACACGAAACACAGACAGCGCTCTTCATCACACACACGAAACACAGACAGCGCTGAAACACAGACAGCGCTCTTGAAACACAGACAGCGCTCTTCATCTCTTCATTCTGTGAAACACAGACAGCGCTCTTCATCATGAAACACAGACAGCGCTCTTCATTCTTCATCACACACACACGAAACACAGACAGCGCTCTTCATCTCTTCATCACACACACGTCTTGAAACACAGACAGCTGAAACACAGACAGCGCTCTTCATCACACACACACGTCTTCATCACACACACACGAAACACAGACAGCGCTCTTCATCATCTTCATTCTTCATCACACACACACGAACACAGACAGCGCTCTTCATCACACACACGAAACACAGACAGCGCTCTTCATCACACACACATGAAACACAGACAGCGCTCTGAAACACAGACAGCGCTCTTGAAACACAGACAGCGCTCTTCATGAAACACAGACAGCGCTCTTCATCACACACACACGAAACACAGACAGCGCTCTTCATCACACACACGAAACACAGACAGCGCTCTTCATCACACACACACGAAACACAGACAGCGCTCTTCATCACACTGGATGGATCTCATGGAGACTCTTATAATACATAAACTAACAGTAAACTCAATGTTTGACGTAGTACAGTTGTGATACATGGATATTCCCGTTTCTCTGATCATGTAGTGTTACGGTAGATCAATATAAAAATCAACTAAAACTCTGTTTGAGTATGAGGATGTTTATCTGACAGTCTCATCAAAATCACACAAACATGACCCGTCCAGGAACAGAGAGGGATAATTCAACATGAATGGACATTATATATTAAATGAATGATAAATAAACATGCATAAAATATCCCGTCTGCACTCTGAATAAAGACAAAAAGCCCTAAAATAAATACAAAATAAACCTAATAATTCCTCTTTTGTATGCAGTGGTCTATCACAGAACTCTCTGGCACTGTAGCAATTCATTAGTAGTTCAAGACTCATGTACAGACAGATTCTTTGTAAATATACTGCAGTACCATCACTTCATAATCATATGTGACCACAAAACCAGTCATAATGGTCAATTTTTCGAAATTGAGATTTATACATCATCTGAAAGCTGAATAAATATGCTTTTCATTGATGTATGGTTTGTTATGATAGGACAATATTTGGCTGAGATACAACTATTTGTAAATCTGGAATCTGAGGGTGCAAAAAAATCTAAATATTGAGAAAATCACCTTTAAAGTTGTTCAAATGAAGTTCTTAGCAATGCATATTACTAATCAATAATTAAGTTTTGATATATTTACGGTAGGACATTTACAAAATATCTTCATGGAACATGATCTTTACTTAATATCCTAATGATTTTTGGCATAAAAGAAAGATTTATAATTTTGACTCATATTGTTGTCTATTGCTACAAATATACCTGTGTTACTTATGACTGCTTTTGTGCTCCAGGGACACATATAAATAATGCTGAGACACAGTGTTTTCTATCTAATCTGACTCAGGACAACACTCAAAGGATTTTTACTGGTCTCTAATATTTATTATTAATCATTCTTACCATGTTTCTGATCAAACGGTCAGATTAATTGTCAGTGTGCTTCATCATCTCTGTTGCGGATCACACACTGTTTCTGTACACGACACTGAAAACGCAGTATAAAACACATGGACTCACCACTGAGACCTGCAGCTTTAATTGGGATGAATTAATATTAATGAGCAGTGATCTGCGATAATTAGAGACACCCAGAGCTACACTGTAAGCACTCTCTTTGTAATGCTGATTGAAGAAACACAAAACATGAGAAAAGACCCACAGGAACAAACAGACAAAGAAAAACTTCAGCACAAACACAGCTCTGATTTAAAGCCATTGTGTGAAGACCCAGATACAGCAGGAGACACTCAATGATTTACCAAGCACCACATTAATAGAGGGTCAAATTGATATTTTTAAAAATATGTAATATGTATTTATTTGTCACTCATCATACACAAAATGCTTGCATTTAGTGATCTAACCCACAGTCATGATAACAACAATACTTCAATTATTCTGTGTGCTTTACATTACACCCCACGTGATAAAATACTATAGTAATTTAGTGTTTTTGATCCATACTATAGTAAAGTGTATTATACTGTATATATTATAGTATTTACAACACTGCGTCAATGAATGCTACATCATACTGTCTAGTGAACTGATAAACTGTAATGCATACTGTAGTATACTAGGTTTTACTACAGTAAACTGTTTTGTATTGTAGTATAATATACCCTATAGTTGTAGAAAACTTAGTACAGTATTGGGTAAAGTATTATATTACCACAGCAACTATATGATTACCACAACAAGTACTTTACTATAGTATGGTTCAAAAACACTATAGTATTTACTATAAGTTACTATAGTATTTTTTCATGTGGGCTGAGTTATTACAGTTAAAGCTGCAGCCCGTAACTTTTTTGGGTTCAAAATTACATGGAATCAATATTTGAGCAAGTACATAACCAGCCAGTGTTCAAAACTATGTCTGTTGTACCAGTTGTACTGGTATGAATTCACGGGAAATTCAAGCATGACACGTCACGTCTGTAAACATAAAGAAGTTTTCCCGGATTGTAGGCTATATCTCATGTGAGGATCCTGCAGATCGTTTATAGCCTTTTCTCACAGCAGCTGGAATTATTACATTTATTATTTTGATGGTGGATTGTGATCCAGAAAGGATTATGTGTTTATGAAACACGTGTGAATGAAATTAAATTATATTCCAGTTTTAAATGTGCTTCTGATTACAGATAGCCTGGGATTACACAAGATTTGTATTTTAAAGAGAACCAGTTCGAAAGAAGAATAATTTGCTTTTTGGGTTAAAATAATTTATTAATATGAAATTCGAATGGTATGACAATTAGAGATTAGACTGTACAGAAATTGAAATCAAGCTAATAAACACTATACTCATAGTCACACAATGATGATGTTGTTAACATTACAATTTGAGAAAATGTATAACAATAATAATAATTTGCATGGTTTGATGTGATATGAGCTAAGTGATCATTAGATTTAATCACCGTTGGTAGCGTGATTTATTGTAATGCTTTTTTCCTCAGTTGGTCAGAACAAAAGTGGCAGACTTGTTACTCGTTCAGATGACAATATCCGGTGAAAACTCTTATTTGGGTCATATATTCCAAGACATAGGCTAGAATCTGTGAGTACAGTATCCACACCGGTGCGGTGACTGAAGCCCCTTTCACACAGCGTGTTGATTCCGGAAAATTGACGGAAAATTGCCAGAGTGCCTTCTGTGTGAACGCAAGCACGTCCCGGGATTGATTCCGGGAACGATCCCGGGTTGGGGACCTAGTAACATTGCCGGGATCAGTCCCGGAACGAGCGCTGTGTGAACAAAAGCCAGAACCAATGCCGTAAAGGCTGATGACGTACGTTATCATGCAAATCTTTTACAGGGTGTTTTGAAGGCAGATCAATGTTCCCGACGAAAAAATATGTGCAAACTGTAATGAAACAGCGATCAGGGAACTCCTCACTGTCCGCGCTGAAGCGGAGATCATTCGCCAGTTTAGTGGAATGGTACGCGTCGCATTACACATCACATCCTAATGTCACGTGTCTTTACGGGTTGTGTGTGAACACACGCACAGATTCCGGAAAATCACTGGCAGTGTGAATGAACCAAAATCAAACGATTCCGGGACAAATCACGGCTCACATTATCCGTGTATTTTCCGGAATCGCTGTGTGAAAGAGGCTTGACAGACACACATACTCCTCAAAACATTAGATTCATGCCGGTGCACGACCCACGTAACGAAGATAATTACGCAAATAACTGCAATTGCAGGTTTTCAAACAGAGATGGCGACAAAGAGGCAAAACTTACGGACCGCAGCTTTAACTATATATAACTAAAACCAAAACCATACAACTATTTCATTACTAGATATTAACTAACTGAAATAAAATAAAACAATTAAACTTATTTTAGTTCATCTAGTTTCTAAAGCAACGTCTCTCATTTTCATTGAATTTAACGTAACTAAAACTGAAATATTTTGTAAAAAAAAATATATATATTTATATACAAATATTTTGAATAAAAATACATAAACACTAAAATGTCTAAAACTTTAGCTAAAAAATTCTACATTTTAATGCAAACTATAACCACATCTTGATGATAATAAAACAACACTACCAACTAGCCCCTTCTGAGGTGTATGAAAATGCCAGAGCCTGAACTCTATTAGCCATCTTTATTTTATCCAATATTTAGGGTTAATCTCATTCTAAATGTAATTTATTAAGAGGTTTAGTACTGATGCACCGATGGCAGGCGGACAAGCTCCCAGTCCAGATACAGTAAATACATATGCAACAGAAAATCCAGTGCAGGTCACATGCAGGTCCATTTAGGGACACACACAGACCCAAAACCATGAGCATGCGGTCAGCGTGAGATTTGTTGAAGTGTTTTATGACCGCAGGCTGTCCTCAGCTATAGAGAAGACACAAAGACTTGGCCTCAAATGGCCAGCGACAGTGAATGAACGGCCTTCAGTCTCTCACGCATTACTGCCTCAGCGTTAGGGGCAGAACGTTTGTGTTTGCATTGAACTGCCCAACATCTGTCTGATTATTACTAGTGCTTTTAAACATTACACTGACGGTCATCAGCCTGAGCGCATCAGGTTTAGCTGAAAACCTGTTTCACATACACAGTCATATAATGAAAATGTTTGGATTCTATAACATCTAGTGTTGTTTGGACATTTTATTTGTTCAATGTTAATGTTAATATGCTAGTTAATAGTAGGGTAGAGTGGAGGAAAACGCCCCCCCCCCCCTTAAGGATTGTGCAATTTTTTTTTTCTGTGAAATAAAAGTTAAAAGTGTTTTCATGTTATTAGATTTTTAACAAAAATTAAATTTGTGCCAGGGGGACATTTTAATAATACCCCCCCCCCCCCCCCCCCCAGTCTGACAAAGCAATTTGCTTTAAACACTTACAGCAAAATCAGAGTACAGGTGGTTTTAGCTTAAAATTAAAAAATAATATGAAGAGTTTATTTGCAAAAACAGATAACTGTTATAATGTTTTTATTGTGTTATTTTTTAACCTCATCACAATAACCCAACTGCAGTTTGATTGACATTAATTGGCACAAGGAAAAAACATGATTTTTGAAAATTGTTAAAAATGTTTTGTTTTTGCAAATTTGCAAGTTTTTGATAATAAATATTATCAATAATTATGAATTACAAAATTATAAAAGCCTATTTGAAAAAAATAGTATATGACCAGTGTAAGCTTCATGATGAAAACTTCTACATCACTCTTGTCAATGTAGTCCATAGTTAACAATAAAAATATATGTTGATATTATCTTATGGTTATTTGGGGAAAAACAGTAGAGGGGTGTCCCCCCCCCCCATCCCCCCGCTCTACCCTAACATTTATAGAATGTTCGTTCAAAATTATCAAATGCTCTCAAAACATTAACATGAAAACATTACTCAGAAATTATTCATGGAACTTTTGTCCGAAACATTTTATTTGGCCATTCGTCTAACATTTTTTTAAATATTACTATTTTTTTCATGACGTTTAGAGAATGTTCATAAAGTAACATTCCCATACAATTTTCCAAAATGATCAACTGGAATGTTCACTTATTCACATAACCAAGAAAATACTTTTGATAAACATTTTAAAATGAACAGTGTTTTTATAACTTTTCATAACGTAGGTGCAACGTTCTTACATTATTTGGTTACTTTACTTGAAGGGGTGTGCATAAGACTGATATGACACCTTCATAATCATGACATGACACATGTTATGAATATGAAGGTTTTTTATGCATGTTTATGACAACTGTCATTAAGTGTCATTCGCTCAGTTATGTCATTTTTAATGCAAAGATGACATTGTTTGAGATGTCTTTGTTATGGGTTAGGGTTAGGGGTCAAATAATGTCATCTTTGCATTAATAATTACATAACTGAGTGAATGACACTTAATGACAGTTGTCATAAACATGCATAAAACCTCCTTCATATTGTCCTACACATGTTATGATTATGAAGGTGTCATGTCAGTCTTATGCACACCCCTTCAAGTAAAATGTTACCGATTATTTTGTGTCTGCAGTATGTAAAATGTTTGATTTTATATTTATGCTTTGTAAAGTGCCTCATGCACTAGCTGCATGTGTTAAATCAAGTACATATATAATTATGATTGTTATGAATATCAGTAGTATCTGTGACAGAGCTGGTCACGTGATCTCAGCATGGCGGCTCGATGTAGAATAAAAACAGCCTTATATAAAACTCTCCTAGGTGTCTTCATCTCACATATACATACATATACATCACTTTAATGATGCTACTCAAAAGTGCCATCAATATTGTTTTTATTTAGCAATGAATAAATAAACGTATGTACCTTTAAATAGTTCAGCTGTGTAAGATGTCTTAATCAAAAGCATCCAGTCAAACAAACAACGAGAGAATGTAGTGTTTTTAAGCATTTGTTAAATCCGAGCATTTATTTGCATGATCTTGGCATCCCAGTAAAGCAACAATCTCACAATTTACAACAGCATTAAATCAGGAAACCACCAAAAACGACTCTAAAGCATCTCTAAAGCAAAAGAAGCAGGGTTTAACTTCTGTAACTGAGAAGTTGCATCAACACTAAAACACTGATGGCAGACTGAGTTCTTTTACTTACTTCGGATGAGGGTAAATATGCAAAAGATGACGGTGAGCGCGCGCGTCATGATCCAGCGTGTGTTTCTCTGCGCTTCAGTCCATTCCGCCTCATACAGAACCACAGAACTGATGCTGAGGAGGATGATGAAGCGCTCGCACCCGCAGCCACAGCACGAGCAGCAGAGGAACATCCAGGACTCGCTCCTGCTCCGCCGACACACACACACACACACACACACACACACACACACACACACACACTCTCCTCCGCGCCTCCCTGCCTCTCTCAGCACGCGGGGCTAGTTGTCACATTTTTTAGGTTGAGTTTGAAAGTCAGGTTTGTGCAGGCACGGTCTTGGCAACAAAAGACAAATTTATGTTTTAGCGTTATTGCTCAGTGGGGAGAAAATATTAACTGAACACGTGATCCTCTGTGACAACATGCCCCAGTTGCACTATAAATGCTACGTTGTCAGTATAACACCTCATTAAGCAGCCTCTTGTAGGCTACAATCTAAACAATTATGAAAAACAAGCAGCAAAAAATGTCAAATCTAAAAACAGAAAAGGTTTTGAGAACAGATATGTTACCCTTGACCACAAAACCAGTTATAAGGGTATTTTTTTGGAATTGAGATTTATACATCATCTGAAAGCTAAATAAATAAGCTTTCCATTGATGTGTAGTTTGTTAATATTTGGCTGAGATACAACTATTTAAAAATCTGGAATCTGAGGGTGCAAAAAAATCTAAATATTGAGAAAATCATCTTTAAAGTTGTTCAAATGAAGTTCTTAGCAATGCATATTACTAATCAAAAATTAAGTTTTGATATATTTACGGTATGAAATTTACAAAATATCTTCATGGAACATGATCTTAATATACTAATGATTTTTGGCATAGAAGAAAAATGGATAATTTTGACCCATACAATGTATTGTTGTCTATTGCTACAAATATACCTGTGTTACTTATGACTGCTTTTGTGCTCCAGGGTCACATATATTAATGAATAAGCAGGCTGGTGTTTGTGTGACTGGTGTCAGGGCAGGTCACTTCTCATCCATCACACCTGTCTTCCTCTGTTTGTTGTTTCTCTCGCCTCTCTTTCTTCTCTCCATCAGTCTCTCTCAGTCAACGGCTGTACAATCAGACAAATAAAAGTAAATTCCCACGGTGCACACAATTACTCAAATAGACATTTTAGTGGCAAAGCAACTTGTTATAAGGTGCATGAATCATATAGTTGGCAAAAATACAAATTCTACTTCTAATATTTGTAGATAAAACATCCACAATGCAAATTATAGCTAATGCATAAAGTAGTTTATAAATGTGTGGGGGCATCTGGATGGTGTAGTAATTCGTATTTTGCATTTTACAAATAGATCAGAAAGAATGATAAATACTTCTGTTGATCTGTCATTTAGGGTTTGGATGCTACATAGTGCAATACATATTTGGAAGAACAATTCTCTTTCTCTGTTTAGATGCCGATACTAACATAATCACAGTCATTTTCTGCTACAAAGAAGGTCTTTTTCGTCTTTCTCTCTTTTGTCCTCTCAGACCTCCTCATGTGATGGTGTCTCCTAGGTGGTCGAGGTCATTCACAGGGTCAGAGTTCAGGCTAAAACACTCTCAAGGTCTGCTCTGTGACAGAGATCTGTGTTTGTGGAGCAGAGAGATGTACACCGCTGATGTCCAGTCATCTAATCTCACCCGGGCTGATTTATCTCTCAGCTGCTCTGATGAATGAATGGAGGAGATGAGACCCTCTCTGACGCTGAGCTCGACAGTAACAGGTTGATAAAGGTGCACTAAAAATATATAGTACACACAAATACTGATAGATTCTAGTTTTTATTGATAGTTTTCACTATTGAATGAATTATCATCAACATTTTGCTCACCTCATCTGCTATTTTTTTTTATCTGATCTTGCAATGCATTCTGGGATTTCCGTTCCTGGAAACATGTAATATTGTGAATTCGTTCAGTCAACAGACGACTGACCAATAGTAATGTCACAGATTAACCCTGAGATACAGCGGTTTGCAGTGTTTTCCGTGGAAGCTTGTTTCCAGCAGGGGATAAACAAATAAATAAATGAAAAGTTTCAATGACCTTTTTTTATCTCATAATTCAGACTTTATATATAACAGAGTTTATATATAACAATTCTGTCTTTTTTCCTCACTTTTTTGTGACATATAAACACAGAATTGTGAAGAAAAAGGTCAAAATTGTGAGATAAAAAGTTGCAATTACCTTTGTTATTTATTTTATTTTGTATTATTTTGAGGCAGAAACATGCTTCCACAGTTCGAGAAGATAGAAGCAGATGATATATATTTAAACATTTTGCATTTAACCAGAAGCCCTAGTGCATGACATCATATCCTGTTCAATTCAATTCACGTTTATTTGTATAGCACTTTTCACAATACACATCGCTGCAAAGCAGCTTCACAGTAAAATGAAAGTTTCTACATCACACTTTGGAGTAGTTTATCGGTGATGACTGTCAAGGTGATGTTCATATGGCAGAAATGTACAGTAAAATCATGCAGTTAGTTAATGACATGTATTCAAACAGAAACGCTGAACACGATTAACAGCAATGATTATATGTTGTGACCAAACTTATAGTAATGTAAGGAAAATTTGGTAGTTTTGCATGTTGGTTCAGGGTTGGTGTCATCTCTTAGGTGTTGGGTCGTCTCAGATCTTCATAAGAGGCTGGATCCAGACTGAAGCTTTAATCTTTAACACACTCTGTTAGCTTAGATAGTTTCATCTGGTCTTGTTGAAATATATAGCTGAGTATCATCAGCATAACAATGGAAACTAATCCCGTAGATTCTAATAATATTACCAAGTAAATTAAAAATAGCAGAGGGCCTAAGACAGATCCTTGGGGCACACCATACTTTACTGGTGTTAATTAAGATGATTCCCCGTTTAAATAAATAAAGTGATAACGGTCGGACAGGTAAGATCTAAACCATCTTAAAGCCTGCCCTTGAATACCCGTATAGTTTTGTAATCGATCTATGAGTATGTCATGATCTATAGTGTCAAACGCAGCACTAAGATCAAGTAAAACTAGCAATGAGATGCAGCCTTGGTCTGACGCAAGAAGCAAGTCATTTGTAATTTTAAGTGCAGTTTTTGTGCTATGATTGGGTCTGAAACCTGACTGAAATTCTTCATAGATACCTGTTGTCTATTAAAAATGGACATCAGATTCTAAGTGGTCACAGTCAGTGATTTTCTGTCTTGATGTGAGAGTGTATCCTCTCAGAAGTGTGAGTAAATGATCAGATGGGATTGATGTTGTAGGTCATTATGTCAGATTAGCAGTTCATGTGTAGTTCATTTATCTCAGAGGCTCTTCAGCTAAATGTCACAGATCTGCGATTGAGAATGTGAATGAATATACTTCTCTGAATCTGATTCAGGTGTGACATGTTTCGTACGTTTTTAAAATACCTGTGAAATGTAGACATTTTGTTAATGTGGAGAAGTGTGGGAAATGTGAAATGCATCACTGTTATAGAGTGCTGTTGGACGATTGCCAGGAAAACTATACAGTCTGTCACATTCCCTGCTTTCATCCCGGTCTCATTTCTCTCTCACGTCTGGCAGAGATGAAGCACAGACGCATGAGTGGAGGTTTCTCAGCAGGACTGAGCGTTCAGAACAGACCTGTGAAAGTGTGTCCACATCACCAGAGAGATGCTGAAGATCACAGCGTTTCTGTTCCTCTAAAACACCAGCGATGAACTCACTAATATTTTTAGGGCGAGTTCATCACTCACTTGACCTTCTTTGCCTGTGGAACATGTTTATTAAAAAAAAAAAAAATTGAAAATAAGGAAAATGGAAAAACAAACAAATATATAAATAAATAAGAAAAGTGCAGAGTTTGTTCACATTTTTCTGTATAAATAGTTGGAAATTTAATCCTTGAACAACAAATCAATTACTCTGTGTTTTTAATAGTTCACTGTAAAAATAAATAAATAAAAATATTTACCATCCAAGGTAATTTAAGGTAATTAATTTAACTTAACATCTCATTTGTGAAAAAACTTGACCGCTTAAACAGATGAGTTATATTTCATAGTTCAATATGTTATAATTTGTACAAATAACTTTTGTAAAAATAAAGCTTTTTTATTGCCATTGATGGTTCCATGAAAAACCTTTAACATCTATGGAATGTTTACACAGCACTAAAGGTTCTTTATCATGAAAATAGTTCTTCAGCTTATTAAAATGTTCTTCACATTAAGAAAAACATGATTCTTTTCACTCAAATGTTCTTTTTGGAACCCAAAATGGTTCTTCTATGCCTGGCATCATTGTGAAAATCCACTTTTCGAACCTATATTTGTCATTAAGAGTGTACAGTACCCTCAACATTTTAGATTCTGTCTTTTCGCTCATTACAGATGATTTTCTGTCCTGTGCTGATGTGTTCTGGACTTACAGAACTGAGAAGCTCATCAATAGCCAATAGGCTTCAGTTTAGCTTGTCAAGGTGGTTTGGGGGGAGGAACATACCATTACAGCGCATTTGATTGGACAAAAATCATCAATATTTTTTAGTGTTTATTTTTTATGTGCTGCTATGTTAAAGGGGTCATATGATGCGATTTCAAGTTTTGCTTTCTCTTTGGAGTGTTACAAGCTGTTTGTGCGTAGATAAGGTCCCTGAAGTTGCAAAGACTAAAGTCTCAAAACCAAAGAGATATTCTTTATAAAAGTTAAGACTCTGCCACGCCCTCCTGAAACGCCTCATTCAAACACGCCCCACATGTCTACGTCACTGTGTGGGAAGATTTGCATAACTCCGCCCAAATGTATACGCAAAGAAAGAAGGCGGAGCTATTATTCTGGCTGTAGTAGTTGTTGTTGCCGGCGCCATGTTCTGGAGACGCTGTGTTTCGTTGTGAAAGAGAAACTACTTTGTTTGGGATCCAAAAGAGGACACAACTAGAAATCAGTGGTTAAGTTATATTTACAACACTGTTCCAGAACAGTTCAACCCAAATATTGGAGTGTGTGCAGCGCATTTAACAGAGGACTGTGTCCTGAAGCTGGAAGAGTAGCCTACAATGTGAACACTATGAATGGCTGTGATGTGAACACTATAAAGTGAGGCAATTCCAACTTTGCAAGGACAGTCTGGCGCTTCTGACTCACAGCCTGTAAGTACGTTTTCTTATTTAAAGAATTTGCCACTGACGATTCATACGTGAGTTTTGAGCTGTGTAGAGTAGTGCTTGTTTGTCATTTCTCCGATCACAAATGCAGACATGGTAATGTTTACCGTAAAAAGACAGTATAAGTCATTATAATCAGTAATTATGTCCCCACTGGATGCAACAAATGCCTCGTTTATAATGGGTTTTATTGTTTTAGTCTCATCGCGCCGGGACACGGCATCACAATACGGTAAGAGGCGTAACATTTCCGTCTCACGCTTGAGGTGTTCAGCCAATCACAACATACCGGATAGCTGGCCAATCAGAGCAGGCCTCGCTTCTCAGAAGATGAGCTTTGTAAAAATCGACGTGTTTCAGAGAGGCGGAGCATAGAGGAGCAACAATAATGTACAGTGTGTGGAAAATAATGTGTTTTTTGAACCTTAAACCGCATAAACACACAAATACACAAAATAATGTTCTTTTTAGCAACATCATATGACCCCTTTAAAAGTTTGTTTCATATTTATATTTGCTTAATTTACCCAACCTTTAGGAGTGCATGAGCATGACCTGAATGTTAACAGACTTAGACTAAAAGCCACAAAAACTAAATTAAAGACCTCATAAAATTAGTTTATGTAAGAAAACAGAGAAAAGTGTCCATGTGTATGTGTGCGTGGGGCGATGGAAGAGAAATGAGTAATCAGAGAACTGCTGCTGTAGCAGATCTGTGGCCGTGTGGACATTCAGAGTGAGATATATATCAAACAAGCAGTTCATTACCTCGAGTGCTTGGCTCCTATAGCAGAGACGGCAGCAAATACAGAGATATTGATTAAAGCCTGAGCAGGAAAATCCACGTGATGGGATGAACACGACTGCACTGTGTCTCTGTGTGTTTATGAACCTTATGTGATCAATAAAGACAATGTACATACTGTGTGTGATTACAGTAATGGATGTACAGTAGCAGTGATAATCATGCGAGGTGATGGTGACTCATTCAGCTGCTGATCAATTAATGTATGGACTTATTGATATGTATTTGAGAAGTAAAGAGGTAATGCTTGCAAGCATGTTTAATGATTTACTTCATTTATGAGCACAGATGAGCACCTTCTCCGTCCCAACATCTTTAACTGGCTTCCATTAATAGCTTAGATTTATAGCTGGGTTACACTTTTTAAAGATGGAAATCATATTGGTTGGTTTCCTTTTATCACATTTAAGGGTTGAATTTTAAATCATTTCACTATTTCCGTTTGAGTAGTTTAAAAAAATCTAAATTAAATAATTTTTCCATGTGTGAAAAAAACTTGACATTATTTTTTGAAGTATTTTAAATTTTTGGAGTAGGTTTTACAAGAAAATACTATTTCAGTCTTTTGACTTTTCAGCTAAATTCACGTTCAGCTCAATGTTATTTGTTTCTTTGTAATTATTTGTGAAACTTACTATCAATTTCTGAGTGAAAATGGTTTCACCACCAACTTTTTTTAGTACATGTGTCATAATTTTTCCCTTTCTCTAATCAAAATGCTTCAAATTAAACATGTTGAGTATTATTGTTTCAACTGTAAATTAATTTGTGTCCTTAATTTCACTTAAAAGAAATGGATTTGATTAATTGTTTTGTGGTTTTATTTAGATAATCTCACTTTAAAGCATTTGATTCTGTGTGATAAATAACAGAAATCAGTATTGTAAAGGAACATTGCAAAAGATGGTTAAAACTATCAATATTGACTTTAGCTCTTTATCCCCATCTTGTTATGTATCCTGTTCATTTTTGTGTCATTGTGTAAATAATGAAGAAAGTTAATGAAGTCTAGTGCTGCCTTTGATAGAAAAGTTTTCATTTTTTACATTACAACTCAACACTGTCAGAACAAAGTGTACTTTTAGAAACCTTATTTAACCCTTAAGGTGCATATGTGACCCTGGAGCACAAAACCAGTCATAAGGGTCAATTTTTCGAAATTGAGATTTATACATAATCTGAAAGCTGAATAAATCATCTTTCCATTGATGTATGGTTTGTTATGATAGGACAATATTTGGCTGAGATAAACTATTTGAAAATCTGGAATCTGAGGGTGCAAAAAAATCTAAATATTGAGAAAATCATCTTTAAAGTTGTTCAAATGAAGTTCTTAGCAATGCATATTACTAATCAATAATTAAGCTTTGATATATTTACGGTAGAAAATTTACTAAATATCTTCATGGAACATGATCTTAATGTCCTAATGATTTTTGGCATAAAAGAAAAATGTATAATTTTGACCCATACAATGTATTTTTGGCTATTGCTACAAATATACCAGTGTTACTTATGACTGCTTTTGTGCTCCAGGGTCACATATATTAAAGATTTTCACATGCATACTTATTTATTTAAATTTTTTTAAGAGCCACATAATTTGAAAAGTTCTACATAACCAGATGATTCATATAGTGAAGATCCTAACTCATGCTGATATATATATATATATTCATTTAAGGCATAACTTGTTCCAGAGGCACAAAGTAAATGAAGTGAGGTTAGTCTCTTAATAACTCTCTCTAAAGTGCACTTCATATTTCTTAATGTCCAGCACTCTCTCCTCTATTATTGTGTTCATTTGCTCTCTCTTCTCACCTGTCTGATCATGATTAAAGCTCTCATCTGCATCTGAGATGGATGGATCCATTAGGCCTTTAACGGGTTTTAAAGATTGCTGCTGAAACACACGGATGGACCGATCAGCGGCGCTCATGAAGAGCAGAGACTCCCAACGCTTCGTCAACCAAACCCTTAATGACGGATTCATTCACTTGTGCCTGCTGAGAAATACAATCAATTTCACAGCATCTTTTCATTTCAAATAATTTAATCATTTGCATGAATGTAATCATGTTGCATATTCGCTTTTGATCATTGCAATTGTAATTGCATTATAATTTTAATATTTGATATAATTGCATAATAAAACTGCATATTTTATTTTTAGTTTCTTTTCAAAAATTAATTCATTGTTTATTATTTGCAATTTTTTTGTAATATAATATTTAATTTAAATTGCATTATGCAATTATTTTTGCATATTTGTAGAATTTTATTTTTATATTTTAATGTTCTATTTATGTGTTTGTGACATTCAAAATATAGCCAGACTCATTTCATCCAGCATAATTGCAGGCACAGTCCCGTTAGAATATAATATGTTATGTGATATTTATGTTATGTGATACAGATCATTCATGAGAGTCTGTCTTACATTAACAGGCCTGTAAACCAGATTCTATTTGACATCATTCTGTGGCGTATTTCATTGCCACATATTTACTGACAGCTTTAGCTTTATCATACTGATCCAATCACTCTCTCAGCCCTGAAATACACACGTAAATACATTTAGATGTGCGAATGTGTCAGGATTGTGGACTGTTTTGTGTGTGTTTTGCTCCCCATGTGTTCCCTGTGACCCAGTTTTTCCTTCATGTTGATTGTTTAATTTGATCCCAGGTGTGTCTCCTTAGCTCCCTCGTCAACCTGTCTTTAAAAGCCCCAGTCCTTTCAGTTAGTGTTTGTCGGTCCTTGAACGTCATCCCATGTGTTTCCTGTGTAATCCCGTTGGACTATTAAATGTGATTATTTGTGAATTCCTCGTCTCCTTGCTCCATGCTTCCAGGTGGTTTGTGACAGAAGGACCTACCAATACAGTTATCTCTGCGTTTACCCTCCGTTTTGTTTCCTGTTTTTTCCCAGTGTCTTTCTTTCCGTTGTGTGTTTCTATGGATCCCCTCCTTCGCCCCGAATTCCTCCTCCTCCTGCTGGAGCAGGGGGAGTGTTCGCTCGAGGATCATGCCAGACTGTTTCTGGCCCTCTCGAAAATCACCAGCCACCCGGACGACGCGCTCTGCGCGTTCTACGACGCAAGCCTCAACACCGCGTGCAGAGCGCTGTCGTCCGAAGATGGTCCTCGAGCGGAATTCGCCACCTTCGTGGAGTGGACTCTGGCGAGAAACGGATTACCCCTCACAGTCTCCCAAGAGGATGATCTCGCCAGATCCACCTCACAGCACGCCACCAGACCCGCCCAGCACACACAGGAACGTCAGCCCGAGCCCACCGATGACGGAGAGCCATTTCCCGCCGCGATCTGCGAGCCAGCCCTAAACTGAGCGGATGATCACCCTTGAGCCGTCAGAGCCAGGTGCGAGAGCCGCGACAGTGTCCTCGAAAGTGCCCGGCGATATTCCTTGTGCCTGTTTTCCAGTGCCGCTCCTCGAAAATGCCGAGTCCTCCTCCGCTCCACCCCTGTTGAATCTGGCAGCCCCCCCGCTCGCCCTCAGCCCCCTATCTGTATGGTGTGAGCCCTGTGGGTCTCTGCCATACTCCAGCGTCGCCGGGGCTGGAGTATCCTTCACCTCCGCCTCCAGCTTCCGAGGCCCGGACTCCGCCTTGGCCCGTAGACCCAGTGGCTCCACCTCGGCTACTAGCTCCCTCGCCTCCACCGTCATCATCGATCCTCCAGCTCCACCAGGCTCCCTCGAGGCCCTCCGAACGCTACCACCTTGGTCGGGCGTCGACCCGCCATCGCCTCAGGATTCCTCTCCTCTGGCTGCGCCTCATTGCTCCGTCCCACCGGCTCCGTTGGGCTCCTTCTTCCCTTCAGCTCCACCTGGGTCCTCAGTCGCTCCGGCTCTGCCGCAGATCTCCGGAGCTCTGCTTTCGCCTTGGTCGCCAGAGCACTCGGCTCCACCCTGACCCCCCGGATCCTCGGCATCCCCCTGGCTCGTTGGCTCTCCGCCTCGGGCTCCTCCACCACCTGCTCTGCTGCCGTTGGTCGGCCCCCTGGAGTCGGCGGCAATTACTCCTCCATGGCTCCTCCCTCCGTCGGCTCCACCGTGGGCCATCATCATGGCTGTGGCCTGGGTCCAGCTGTGCGCCTCCTGCTCCGGGTCCCTCATGTCTCTTCCCTGGCTCCTCCCTCCTTCGTCACCTCCCTGGTCTCTGTCAGCCGGCCCCCTCCCGGATGTCCGTCCTCCTCCTTAGCCGCCTCCCAAGTTCCCACCCGCCCTCCCCTTTGGATGTTTCAACGGTGCAAGGACGCACCTTCCGGGAGGGGGGCGACAAGTCAGGATTGTGGACTGTTTTGTGTGTTTTGCTCCCCATGTGTTCCCTGTGACCCAGTTTTTCCTTCATGTTGATTGTTTAATTTGATCCCAGGTGTGTCTCCTTAGCTCCCTCGTCAACCTGTCTTTAAAAGCCCCAGTCCTTTCAGTTAGTGTTTGCCGGTCCTTGAACGTCATCCCATGTGTTCCTGTGTAATCCTGTTGGACTATTAAATGTGATTAGTTGTGAATTCCTCGTCTCCTCGTTCCCTGCTTCATGCCTCCAGGTGGTTTGTGACAGAATGTGTGTGCAAATGCTGTTTGAAGATTAATGGAGTTCAACTAACACTGAATTTCCACTGATTTTCATAATATGGACAAAAAAAAAAAACATTCTCCAAATATCTTAACATGTAATTCCTAGAAGAAAGAAAGTCATATAGGCTTGAGAATGATATAAGAACGATTTATTGAGTGAACTGTTCCTTTAAGATTAAACAAGCATTTGTCTCTGTTTCTAGTTCCTTTTGTTCTAAATGATGAAGCTTTTATAGACCAAATCATATCTGGAAATGCCTCATAATGATCAAATCTTGTCTTTAAGGATGTTCTGTAAGTCTTCACAGAGTATTTTACAGCATCTGTTCTGAACAGTGTTGCCAACTTAGCAATTTTGTTGCAAAATTTAGCAACTTTTCAGACTACCATAGCAACTTTTTCTTCCAAAAGCACCTAGCAACAAATTTAGCGATTTTTAACATTTATTTGGCAAGTTTTGATAAGTGACTCAGACAATAAAAAGGCAATTTTTGTTTTATTTATGATACACTTTGTTAGTAGCTTGTAACTGTGAATGTTGATCAGTTAGTACACTGTAAGAAAAATGGAAAATATACTAGTAATTTTCCAGGACATTATGCATTATCCATCATAACCCTGTAATCTGAAAACACAAGGCGTAATTTAAAATGCAGGTAAAAAAACAATACAGATTTTTTTTTTTTTTTGCATATTAACATAGTAGATTGTGCCCTATTTTTACAGCCTTAACTAACTAACTACTAATACACTGCTTAAAGCATAACTGTTGAGAATGTTACTAGTTTACTAGCTATTAAAAAATAAATAAATTGTAATCATACAAAAATGTGTAAGTGTTCAATAACTAAACACAATTAAAAATACAGTTATTTATATTTTTATGTTATATTATGCATATTATTACAAACAAATCTAAATTAACATATATATATATATATATATATATTTTTTGCTGAGATTTGATGTTGCGACACAATTTTGCATCGTGATTACGCAATGACATCATAACGTCATTTAGCAACAAATAGAACTTCCTTTAGCAACTTTCTCTGAAAATTAATTGGCAACACTGATGAAGGTGAATGCAGCAGCATCTTATGTACATACTGAGTCCAGCGCGCTGAACACGAGCGTCACACCAGGTTATTAGAAATTATAACGCAAGCAGTAAAAGTGTTACAAGTGCGCTGCATTGATGGAGAGCACTTATCTCTGTGGAGATGGTGACAGAATCACTATATGAGGCAGTTAGTGCTGTGAGTGCAGGTTTACTGCGGCACGAGGACAGAACAGAGCCTTCAGAACAACAGAAACACATCAGCGTGATCTGGAAGTGAGTTTAAAACCACTGACTCGAGGAAGTCTTGTCCTTGAACAGAGACCATCAATAATCACCTGGAATGTGTATAATGTTCATCTCAAAATATAAACCAGATTTGTAAGTACTTTAAAATGTTGTCTGAAGCTCAAATGCTTTAATAGTGTCCAATAGAAGAGCAGCGGCTGATATTAAAGCACAATGTTATATATGAGACTTAATCACATAACGTACAGTGCATGCATAATTATTATGCAAGTTGATATTCTGATAAAATAAAAAAAATTCCCAAGCACATATGTGACCCTGGAGCACAAAACAGTCTTAAGTGTCAGTTTTTCGAAATTGAGATTTATACATCATCTGAAAGCTGAATAAATAGCTTTCCATTGATGTATGGTTTGTTATGATAGGACAATATTTGACTGAGATACAGATAAATCTGGAATCTGAGGGTGCAAAAAAATCAAAATATTGAGAAAATCATCTTTAAAGTTGTTCAAATGAAGTTCTTAGCAATGCATATTACTAATCAAAAATTAAGTTTTGATATATTTATGGTAAGAAATTTACTAAATATCTTCATGGAACATGATCTTAATATCCTAATGATTTTTGGCATAAAATAAAAATTGATAATTTTGACCCATACAATGTATTGTTGGCTATTGCTACAAATATACCTGTGTTACTTATGACTGCTTTTGTGCTCCAGGGACACATTTTACCAATTCCAAACCACATCAATCTTAATAACTACTACTAACTAATTTTGAAGAATTAATCTTCCAGAATCTGGCAGTAAGTTTTGGGAGCTCATTTTTAGTCAACCTCTGCAAGACAGACCTTCCAGGATAGAAATGGACTAAAAATGAACTCCCAAATCTTTCTGCCAGATTCTGGAAGATAAATTCTTCAAACAGTGAACAGTTCAAGATGATGTGATGCTGGTCCTT
This sequence comes from Schizothorax lantsangensis, assembly GCA_027422415.1. NCBI lineage: Eukaryota > Metazoa > Chordata > Actinopteri > Cypriniformes > Cyprinidae > Schizothorax > Schizothorax lantsangensis. The sequence goes on along the minus strand of CM049846.1, from coordinate 37,387,849 downwards.
CAAGAGTCGATTGCTTTGTTCCGAAACAGGATTCAAATTATTACAATGTTCTTTTTATTCTTGGTGCTTGGCTTTCACACGGCGAAGTTTCTAAACTGACCAAAATTGTCATGCGAAAACTGTCCCTCATTGGTCAAAGTTCCACAAGAGCTGAAGACAATTAATGATGTCTCTCTCATTGGAACGACAACAGCTTTGAGGGCTCTTGTTGTTGTTTTACTGTCAATTTATTAATTTATTATTTTGAGCAGGAAGTCCAGATTCGTCGGCAGTTAAAATGCACCTATGTTATTATAATATGAAAAGGCTGCTATTTTGAATGCGACTGAGTAATTACATTTTCAGGATTTGTTACCCAAGAACAGAATCTCGTCTTCTAAGACCGACGCTGATATCCCAACGAACGAGCTGGTTCTTCTGGAGACTCCAGGAAGGTTGCAGTTCTGGAAAATGTTGGCGCTGGAGACTCAATGTTTCCTGATGGTTTCACACCTAATTCTTCACCTTAAATCTTAATTATTTTGCAGTTAACGTGTCTTTTCTTCTCCACCTGTTTTGTTCTGACCGTGCTGACCAAATCAGCATTTCACTGTCCAAAGGTCATGCCTTAACTTTGCAAATTCTAGTATTGCATCCTTCTCATGAGCATTTAATATTTTATGACTTTCAGTCTGAGTTAAATCAATTTTTGGGCTAATTTTATCTGTAAAAGAACACCTGCCTAATAATTCTGCACACCTGAATATAATGAGTTTTTCACTTCCAGCATTCATGGACAATTATATATCACTTATAAATGATTAAATACA